>CM038110.1:14410247-14728765 GCA_001642375.2 Mentha longifolia
GATTTCTAAGCGCAAGTAATAAAACCATGCTCGCTTTTGAATCGTAAATCCATGCTATTGACACCTTAGGCATGTTCGTTTCTTACGCATTTAATAAAAGCAACAATAACATGCAAAAACATGCTTTCATCACATTGCGTAATTTAAACCATCCATAACATGCATAATTAATTAAAATAAATAAATAGGCTGCCGACCGGGAAGGATAAAACCTATCTATTACAATTTAATTAAATAAAATCCGAAACAAGCTTCGGTCTGAAAGTCTTCACTTGGTCTTCAAGTCCACCTTCCATAATGGTAACCACCTCGAAATGGAATTAGGGGGCCGGAATTCCCTATTTCCAAAATAAGACGAGACAAATGATTTTGAAACGAATTAGGTTTACAAAAAACCTAACCATCACGATCACACTAAAGTTTCGGAAAACCTTAGCACTCGTTGAATGACAAGGGACGTTCGTTGAAAAATAAACATCCTCGTTCGTTTGCCACGTCACCGACACATGTAACGACGACGTACGTGCGTGCATTGCACGCGCCATCATCGTACGTGTCAAATGGACCGGATCGGGTCGGATTGCACGTGGCTGGGCGCACGGGCCAGCTGCGTCCCTTGCAGCCTGGCCCGAACCTAGCCCGGCACCCGGCCCGAACCATCAAAAATCATCATCATCTTCAACCTCAAGCGCCAGGCCGACGAACCACCGCCGCTGCCATGGCTCCCACTAACTCGACGAGCTCCCCGGCACCAAGAAGGAACCGGCATCGAGCCACAATAGCAGCGACAGCGGAGGCAGCAGCAGCAGTAGACCGAACAAGTCGTGCGCAGTGAAAGTTCGCCGCGACTCATCGCCATCGCTGGTCGCCTTGAACCGCCATCGCCGCCGTCTAGCAGCCGCATCAATCGGAGCAGAAGTCTTGACAGCGTTCGTGCAGCAGAAACCTCATCGCTGCCGCCGCCGTCCGCTTCCACCACCGAATGCCGCCTCCGCCATTGCCGTCTGAACGCCACCATCACCGCCCGGCACTTGGAATGGTGCTGGGCTGCTCCTGCACCGAAACGATCCGAGGCGGATCAACGAGCACGCAAACCCTAAAGGGTTCGTGACATCACCGATCGCCGCCGTCTTCAGCTCGTCCATGCCGCCGCTGTCGTCGTCACTGCGAGTCCGCCCAGCACCTCGGTGGTGTTGGGCTCGCCGTCGTTCCCCCGTGCCCCGATCGACCTGGTGAAGCAGCTATGGCCGAAACCGTTAGGGTTTCGGCCCCTGCCGCCTTCGCCATCCGCATCCATCCCTCCGATGATCCCACCACCGCCATCCTCATTCCAGCGTCGCCTTGACCTAGGGTTTAAACCCTAGGTCGGCTGCCGTGAACCGATGAGGAGGAGAACAGCGATCATGGCTGAAGATGGTGCAACCATCGATCGAGTTGGGCGCGAGTGCGACACGCGCTTCCACGCGTGCTGCCGCCGCCGTCCGTCTCGATTCTCATGCCTCGTTCTTCAATTTTCCAACTCCGATTTCCAGCAATTACAATACCAAATTGAAAAATACATGGAAAAATTACAGAAAAACGAATCCTATTCTAATCGGTACCTTATTTCTCACCGATTTGAAAAACAACACGAAAAATCGATAAAACGGGATCAAAAACAACACACGTTGTTCCCGGACAGCAGCATGCACAGTTTATAGCATAATTGACTCGAATGCATGAACATACATTTATTCCAATTATCACAGAGCCAAATCTAGAACCGTGGCTCTGATACCAGTTGATGGAACTGCTACTTGAAAGCATTCCTTTTTCCCACAGGATCTTCGAATTTGATGTGATAATTTAAATGCAACTAAATCACATAATCGAGTTTAGAATGTTATACCTTGGATATATGCCGACGGAGTAATCTACAGGTCTAGGTAACTGAGTTGTGATCCCTTTCCTCGAAGTTCTTTGACTGTGTGGGCGTCTAGGAACTTTGGAACCAGGAATTCTCCTTCTGCTACAGGCGCCGATTTCACTCTCCAAAAACTTAGGTTTTGTGAATCTCCTCCTCCTTATTTATAAGGAGAAGGTGCCGCCCCCTTCCTTGTCCACTAAGTCACGGGCTTTAATTAATTAAAGCCCGGTTTAGTTAATAATTACTGGAACAAATTCTAATTAAATATTATTAGAATTAATCCTAATTATTATAAGGAAAATAATATATATAATTATTAAATTAATTATCTAATTTCCTTAATTAAGAATAAATCTTAATTAACTAGATATTAATTTATTCCATAATTATATAATTAACCAGAGTACAATTATTGAGATCAGATGGACACCAGAAGAGGAAACTGGCGACTCTTACACTACAGTAGGCGCCACATTACTAGGCTCAAGCCCATAATGCCTCTTGACAGTCCAAAACTGATATCCCTCAATAATACCTTAAATTCCTTTCCTGAAGAGCTCTTGGGCCACCCCAGGGATCTATGTACCAGACAGAGTTTAGCCTTACCTAATGAAATAACCATGATCAACCCAAAACATTTATTTCATTAGAGCTGTGATGCATTCCACTAAAGAATCACAACTGAATCACCGCTCTGTCCCAATTTGTAGATTTGGGCTGATACTTTATTTAGAGCTATCCCCGTGTTTAATGACTCCGATATCCATTAATTAATTAGAGCTCCTCTGACTGCTCATAATTAATTAACATCTTATTCTCCTCAAGTAGTACCCGTTCATCCCTTATTATTATACCTGAACTTAATCAGCATGCATGACTTGGTATAATAAACCTTGTGAACTCCCTGAGGGGATATCTCTCAACCTAATACGGACACGGTGTCTCGATATAACTAATTAGACATACTATGTGCCCTCATGTTACCCAAGATGCAAGTCATCAGGGATGTTGCGATAGACCCTTAGCTATACAAGTCAAAGTAACAGTGAACAACACATATATCTCTAATAGCATTTCGAGATTAAGATCATATCTCTAAATCCCGAGATCTCTAGTTCTTCACCTATTGCTAGGGTCAGTATCAGAAGAACCTTATCTCACTCGATCCTGTCAATACGTTCCACCGTACCAACATAACTAGCGACTGAGACCCGCCACTACCGTTATGTTGCAGTCTAAACCGATAGTTTTCCCAAGCTATCTCGACTGTGACACTGTTTATATCTCATAATTATTGTCGAACGCTGCGTGATCTCCCTGACACCCGAGCCGTCCACGTGTTCTAAAACATGAGATATAAGGCTTATTCTCATTAATATATTTATTCAGATAGGTGATTGTTACCAGTGGAATACATGTCATATATACTAAAACACGTTTTTGCTTTAGCTATATACAACAACCCCAACAGACCTGATATTTCTTTTGCAGTTGGAATATGTGCTCGGTATCAAGCTAATCCAAATGAATCTCATCTAGAAGCAGCCAAGAAAATTCTTAGATATGTCAAGGGAACTGTAAACTTCGGATTATGGTACCCTGGTGATGATAATTTTGAACTAACTGGCTATGCAGATGCAGATTATGGAGGATGCAAACTGGATAGAAAGTCCACATCAGGGACTTGTCAGTTTCTTGGAAGCAAGTTGATCTCTTGGTTTTCAAAGAAGCAAACTTCAGTTGCTACTTCAACAACAGAAGCTGAGTACATGGCGACAGGAAGCTGTTGTGCACAAATTCTTTGGTTGAAACAACAACTTAAAGATTATGGAATTACAGTTCAAAAAGTTCCTATCTTTTGTGACAGCACAAGCGCTATAACACTCACTGTGAATCCTGTTTACCACACTAGATGCAAGCATATTGATATAAGGCATCACTTCATCAGAGATCATGTGGAAAAACAAGATATAACAGTTGAGAAAATCCATACTGACATCCAAATAGCTGATATTCTGACAAAACCTCTCATGGAAGAGAGATTCAAAATGCTGTGTGGAAAGCTTGGAATGCTCAGAATGGATACACAGCCTAAGTCAGAAAATGGAAGCAGTTCGCTAGAGCAGGTCAGCCAAGAGAAGACTGACTTGGAAACTGCACGCTAACAAAAGCAGTTCGCTAGAGCAGGTCAGCCAAGAGAAGACTGACTTGGAAACTGCAGCTCAAAAGAAGCAGTTCGGTGACACACAGCTTGAGGCCACAAACTGCGTTGAAAGTCAAAATTACTGGCCAACCTCTAAGGGGGAACCGGAGATATCGCATCAACCTCCAATTAACACTTAGCATAATTTTTCCACGAAAGTCAAGGAAACTGCCAGAGGACAGTTCAGCAAGGTGGAAACTGCGAGATCAGAAACTGTGGATAAGTCACAGCTTGCATAGGGAAGTGTCATGGACGACCTGTATCAGTCTCCATATTTTTGAATTATGCCTTATCAATCATTTTCATTTATTGAAGCATGTGTTTTGTTATTATTGAAATCATTGTTAAGGATATTCTGATAATATACATAACATTCGCACTGCACTTTCCATGTATGTCAAAAAGCGTATGCACAGTGTCAAATCCGCATTAAATGCGAGGCGATGGTTGAGTGTAAGGGTTGTGCGAGTGGGCTTCACAACCACTCCACGCGCCCACTATCTCACGGACTTTTAGGGATTTAATCCTATCCGTTGAACGGTTGACATACTTCAATGACAACCGCTTATTTTCTCTTATATATATACTCACCAACTGTGCATCGTCGTTCTCAATTCAATTCCTGCATTCTTCCGCCATTTTTCTGCAATTCCTCTCTTTCAAAATTCGTCATTCACAGTTCGCTTATAATTTCTCAAAATGGCAGGAGAATCCACCTCTCACAACGTCAAACATACAACCAGTACAAGCAAACAGACAGATCTTCCGATGACCACGGAACAGAAGATTCAGTACATGCAGGAGTTCATTCTCATGGAGCCCTCGGCAAATCTCTCTACATACGGCTATGCCGGCCTGAACGAGATGTACTCCACCATTAAAGCGGCGGATGATTTCTTCAAAATCATCTCTCATGAGCCAAAATTCTGGCTTCCCCAACAAGTTGCGATGTTTATTCTCTCGTATTTTTGCCCAGAAGATGTAGAATCTGCCCAATTCTATCTTCCAATACCCGATGAGCCCGACGAGCCCATTCACATTCTACCGCTCATCACTCGGACCTACTGCATCGCAGATTCGGGATCCATGGAAATCTTGTATCACAAGCCCATGGGTCTTATTCTGGATGTTCCTGATGCAGATCTGGAAGCTGTGTATCAGAAAGCTTTGATGCAGCCTGCTGAAAAATATGATGGGAAGAAGTTCTCGCGACCTCTGCTACGACCTGCATACAGAGTCCTCTTCGACTTTGTTCACAAGGTCTTCCTTGGTTACTCTGGTAACCACGACGCTATTACTCCGGCGAAGTTCAGGGTGATGACTGCAATCGTGCAGGGTCTAGACGTGAACTGGGCCCGATTTCTTCTCGAACTCATCAACGAAGAAATCAAGCAGCTCTCGATCACCTTTGAAGGCGATGAGTTGGTCGAATTCCGTGTTGCCAGGAACCTGCGCCTAGGCACCAAGATCTGCTCTCTCATTCAATGTCTCCACTCCGACCTCCATTGGAGTGGAATGACTCCTTTCAACAAGGAAAAGGTCCCCAAGGACCAGAAGCAGCTTGAATTGATAATTGGGGTCGACATGACCGTCTTTGCCAAGAATGATGACTTGGTCAAGCCATTTCTGTATGAAATGGGTAGGTCCAACCCAGCCTGGGTACCCCCAGAACAGCGAGACAATAGAAGGAAGAGACAGCTCGCCCCCAGCAAACAGCTTGATAGACCTGCCAAGTCTGTGAGAATCAAATCTCCAACTCCTATCTCGCGCAGGTTGCATACGGAGTTTGCTGAGATTGAAGTGCAGCCCCAACTTGCTCGCCCAACCTTCACTATACACGAAGACATCATTGAACAGACCGACGCACAAGTTTCAATTCCTATTCCCGCTGTTCATGATATCTTCAAGGCTCCAGTTCTAGAGACAGCTGGCCAGAGTCATACTGTATCTCAACCGGAGGACGACATAGTTTTCGAGGAAGAAAATCTCAACTCTTCCATTGTTGTCCACCAGCAGTCCGGTGAAGCCTCCCATCAGCTCCGCTCTCCACCAGAGATTGACATCAACCTCATCCTCTCATCCAACGATGATGATGTCCAAGAAGATCCTGTGAAAACTGCAGCTGCCATGCTGGTCAACTCAATCGAGATCAATGCAGAAAAGACAGTCATGGAGTCTTTTCCCGGAATCGATCTCACACCAGAGACCAGGAAGATGGCGTACAGGCTGCGTACTTTGCTCGATGGGAAGGACAACTCTTACTGTGATTTGAAGTCTATCTTCCTGATTCACACCATCGAACAACTTGAAATTGAGGAGCACACCCTGGGGAAGTATTTTGGCTATGCTTCAATTCCTGAAGCTCGCGATTACTTCAAGAAGTTTGTTCTCTCTAGGATGAAGAGAGAGACCAGGGCTCTCAATATTGACTTGAAACCTTTTTACACTGATGATCGAAGTTCCTACAATTTTAGGTTTCCAGAGGATGATGATTTCAGTCCTATTCCCTCTCCCACCCGGAACAGCGAAGACACAGAGTCCGATCATGATCGTGCACCTGTCTACTCTGTTGCAACCGCTGGTACTCCTCTCACTGAGCTGCAAGACAACTTGAAGAATTTCATCATTGAGGAGGTTTCTAAGGTGAAGGCAACAGAGGTTGCAGAACACAAGAAGATTGCGGACAAAATTGAAGCAATGGATAAAGCTGCATCCGCCATGTTGTCAAACATCAAGGATGAAATGCCACAAGTCATCAAGGAAGTAGTGGCAAGCCAGTTCGCAACCTTCATCTCCACTCAACTGAAAGCAGAAACAGATAAGTTGTTTCCCCACTAGCTGTCCGAATTGAAGGTCGCCTCCAAATCTTCCATTGATGGCTTGAATTACGAGTTTGAACAACTCAACCAGCTCGTACACGACTTCACTATGAAGCTCACTTAAACTACATCAAGCTCACTGAAGAAAGAGGAGGAGATGCAAGGGAACATCAACTCCCTCCTGCAGTTCAAGGAGAAGATCAGCACAGACCTGTCCTTGATTTCCGATGAACAAGCCTCCCTCAACTCCCTTGTTCTAGAAGACTTGAAGAAACAGAGGGCAAGGGACAAAGCTCGCATGGCAAGCTTCAAAGGGCTTGAAAGCTACAAGGAACAGGTTGATAAGAGAGAATTGTCCAATTGGTTACCAGTGGAAGATCAGCTGATATGGGACGAGTTCATCAACCAATTCATCTTGCACCACTACTGGTTGCAGGTTGAAGCTCGTTACACTGGTAATACCAAAACTGTCTTTCACAACTGGCTGCAGACTTTCCCAGATCGCGAATTCATCAAGAGAGTCGGGTTAAAAGCTGCAAAAGACAAGATCACGCTCAATCCGCCCAAGAAAGAGACTTTCTGACCTCCCACTGTTTGTGACACCAATACTCCAGACATCAACAAAATCGATACATTTATTAGAAGTGTCGCAGCTCAGTATGGCTGCAAGACCACAAACTGTGACGAGTACATGTCGATTTGCGACAGCATATATGCAGCTATGGGAACTATAAGCTTAGACAAGATTGCTGAAGAAAGGTTCAAGACAGTGAGGAAGTAACCTGATCGCTTTCATTTATTTTATGTATCAACTCTGTAATATGTTAATATCAATTCGGTTGATACTATAAATGAAAAATTATCATCTTTGTTCCTGACGACAATCTCTCTTTGTCCAGGCCTTTGCATGTTATGCTTTAAATTTTCTAACATTTATTCTCATGCAGTTGACTGGGCATCAAACCTTTGATCAATATTTTTTTGTGAAGTTCAAAACTTCTAAGCCAAATGTAAAGTGTGGGTTTCGGCATTATCAAAAAGGGGGAAATTGTTGGGATCCCTTTGAAACTGAGTTTTGATAATGCTATTAGAAACCACACTTAGATATAGGTTTTAAGTGGAACAGGCTGGTCTCCGTGTTTGGATCAGTCAAACTTAACTCGGACATGTTGCTCATGTAAAGGTCAAGGTTGGTAGTGCAACCTTGTACCTATATCTACTCAATCTGTCATACTGTTCCATTAGGTAATCTGTCTATGTAACCTGCTCTTACCATACTCGAAGATTTCACACGAAGGTTACAGAAGACCGAAGACAGTTCGAGGTATATAAAGGTCAACCTGTGAAGACCAACCTGAGCTGTGGTTGAGAAACCTGTTCTCACCCAATGACAAGAATTGTGTCAGAGTACGGTACTGCAAATCCTGACACACTTCCAACGGCTCTAATTCAAATGTTTCACTATAAATACCTCAATTCATTCCAAAAAGAAGTTACGGGAAACTCAATACATAAGCCAAAACGCTGCAGAAATCTCAAGCTAAAAATCATTCAATCAACACTCGAAATCACTAGAGTTTTCCCAAGTGTTGATCTTTGTAGATTTCTGATCTCTCTGGAAACTGTCTTACTAGAACACATCACACACACTCTCACTACCATCACAGTTGATATTTAGTGTAGTTGATTGAGTTGTATTCCCAACGGTGATAACTTTTCACAGCTTTCTATTAGTGCTAGTTGTTTAGCATTGGTAAGATTGTATGAAAGATTGTATGTAAAGCAAGAAGAGACACAACTCAAGAATCGTGCTAGATTCAATCTAAAAAAAGACTTGAATTTGGATTGGACCTCCACCAGTGTTAAAATGAGCGAATATCTCAAGTTAAGGGATTACTGATTCGACGGGATCTGGCGTGGACGTAGGAGCTGTTTACTCCGAACCAAGATAAAAACTCCTCGTGTTTCTCTCTCTTGCTATTTACTTTTACATCTTTATTTACACAGTTTACATGTTCACAACCTGCACTACCGTAACCTGTCTTGCATGAGCAGTCGTTTGAACTGAAGTCTTTTGAAAACTGTATTGATAAACGTTAGCCAACCTTTCCACCAAACTTCCGCACGCAGGTTAGTTTTACAAGCTCAGCAGTTTACTGATTGAGCTGGAAAAACTAAACTGCTCTGATAAACTGCAGTGACGACTCAGTAAGATCAAATTATTTTTGAAAAATAAAAACTGTTGGCTAATTGGTGTATTCCCCCCCCCCCCCCCATACACCAATGACTACTTATCGGGGCCTACATACTTTTTAATGTACAAATTGATGCTTAAATAAAATCATGCTTAAATCAATCACAGTCGTAGATTTGACTAAGATCAATGGTCCAGATTCATTTCTATTTAACACACTAGATTCATTTCTAAGAAAAAAATAGCATTAAACTTAATTAACATAAAATTGTAATTGTAATTGTAATTGTAATTGTAATTGTAATTAATATATACATATATGTATATATTAATTACAATTACAATTACAATTTTATGTTAATTAAGTTCAATGCTATTTTTTATCTGGAATTTCATAGTGATGAAACTGCTACTTGAAAGCATGTCTTTTTCCCACTAGATCTTCGAATTGGATGTGATTATTTAAATGCAACTAAATCATATAATCGAGTTTAGAATATTATACCTCAGATATGTGCCGACGGAGTAATCTACAGGTCTAGATTACTGGGTGTGATCCCTTTCCTCGAAGTCCTTTGACTGTGTGGGCGTCTAGGAACTTTGGAACCATGAATTCTCCCTCTGCTACAGGCGCCGATTTCACTCTCCAAAAACTTAGGTTTTGTGAATCTCCTCCCCCTTATTTATAAGGAGAAGGTGCCGCCCCCTTCCTTGTCCACTAAGTCACGGGCTTTAATTAATTAAAGCCCGGTTTAGTTAATAATTACTGGAACAAATTCTAATTAAATATTATTAGAATTAATCCTAATTATTATAAGGAAAATAATATATATAATTATTAAATTAATTATCTAATTTCCTTAATTAAGAATAAATCTTAATTAACTAGATATTAATTTATTCCATAATTATATAATTAACCAGAGTACAATTATTGAGATCAGATGGACACCAGAAGAGGAAACTGGCGACTCTTACACTACAGTAGGCGCCACATTACTAGGCTCAAGCCCATAATGCCTCTTGACAGTCCAAAACTGATATCCCTCAATAATACCTTAAATTCCTTTCCTGAAGAGCTCTTGGGCCACCCCAGGGATCTATGTACCAGACAGAGTTTAGCCTTACCTAATGAAATAACCATGATCAACCCAAAACATTTATTTCATTAGAGCTGTGATGCATTCCACTAAAGAATCACAACTGAATCACCGCTCTGTCCCAATTTGTAGATTTGGGCTGATACTTTATTTAGAGCTATCCCCGTGTTTAATGACTCCGATATCCATTAATTAATTAGAGCTCCTCTGACTGCTCATAATTAATTAACATTTTATTCTCCTCAAGTAGTACCCGTTCACCCCTTATTATTATACCTGAACTTAATCAGCATGCATGACTTGGTATAATAAACCTTGTGAACTCCCTGAGGGGATATCTCTCAACCTAATACGGACACGGTGTCTCGATATAACTAATTAGACATACTATGTGCCCTCATGTTACCCAAGATGCAAGTCATCAGGGATGCTGCGATAGACCCTTAGCTATACAAGTCAAAGTAACAGTGAACAACACATATATCTCTAATAGCATTTCGAGATTAAGATCATATCTTTAAATCCCAAGATCTCTAGTTCTTCACCTATTGCTAGGGTCAGTATCAGAAGAACCTTATCTCACTCGATCCTGTCAATACGTTCCACCATACCAACATAACTAGCGACTGAGACCCGCCACTACCGTTATGTTGCAGTCTAAACCGATAGTTTTCCCAAGCTATCTCGACTGTGACACTGTTTATATCTCATAATTATTGTCGAACGCTGCGTGATCTCCCTGACACCCGAGCCGTCCACGTGTTCTAAAACATGAGATATATGGCTTATTCTTTTTAATATATTTATTCAGATAGGTGATTATTACCAGTGGAATACATGTCGTATATACTAAAATACGTTTTTGCTTTAGCTATACACAACAACCCCAACACATAGTTAGTTTGGGTACTTAAATACAAATACCATAAAAAGTTAATTTTCACAAATTCAACTCGATTAGTGATTAATCAAGAGAAATTCTATTTTATTATCACTAATCGACTAATCTGGATCGACCATTCGACTACTTTACTTCTCATTTCACTAATTATCCGATGATTTCAAATGATTTAACTCGATTAGTAATTAATCAAGTGAAATTTAATTTTATTATCACTAATCAACTAATCCGGAATCGACTTTTCGAATAACTTACTTCATGTTTCATTAATTATCCGAGGATTTCAGCCGATTCAACTCGATTAGTGACTAATCAAGTGAAAATTCATTTTATTATCACTAATTCACTAATCCGGATCGACCATTTGACTATTTTACGTCTCGTTTCACTAATTATTTGAGGATTTCAATCAATTTAACTCGATTAGTGACTAATCAAGTGAAATTTTATTTTATTATCAATAATTCACTAATTCGGAATCGACCCTTCGACTACTTTACTTTCTATTCCACTAATCGCTTGTTGTAATACAACAACAACAACAACAACAACAACAACAACAACAACAACAACAATAATAATAATAATAATAATAATAATAATAATAATTGCCTCGAAAATCGATAATCCGCTACTCTGATTAGCCATTATCCGAGTCATTTCCTTCCCGCCTCACCCATTATCTCTTGACTAGTGGCTATTCTAGTGATAAACCACTCGTTGTTGATAATTAAGTATTCAAAATAGATTATTAACTAAAAAAGGGCTAATCGCCTCGAACATCGATAATTCCCTTCTCCGATTAGCCATTCTCCGATTAATTTCCTTCCCGCCTCACCCATTATCTCTCCGTTAGTGGCTAATCTAGCGATAAACTGCTCGTTGTTGCTAATCACGTATTCAAAATAGATTCTTCACTAAAAAGGGCTAATCGCCTCGAACATCAATAATTCCCTTCTCCGATTAGTCATTCTCCAATTAATTTCCTTCCTGCCTCACCCATTATCTCTCCGTTAGTGGCTAATCTAGCGATAAAACCGCTCATTGTTGCTAATCAAGTATTCGAAATAGACTATTCATTAAGAAATGGCTAATCGCCTCGAACATCAATAATTCTCTTCTCTGATTAGCCATTCTCCGAGTAATTTCCTTCTCGCTTCACCCATTATCGCTCTGATTAGCAATTCTTCGAACTATATAATAATAATAATAAAATAATAATAATAATAATAAAAAAATAATAATAATAATAAAATAATAATAATAATAATAATAATAATAATAATAATAATAATTAGTATTTTATTGCCAAATTTAAATTATTATTATTTTTATTATTATTTTTTCACTACAAATACCACGCAAAAAGGCAAACTTTCTCTGCACATTTCTCCTAATTTGAGCTTCAAAAGTTGCAGCAATGGCCGCGAGGCAAACAAGAGGGCGGCAGAGTATTCCGATGCGGCGGATTCAGAACCAAGACGATCTGTACGCCTCCTTCTCGAAGAGACGATTAGGGTTGTTCAAGAAGGGCAGCGAACTCAGCACGCTCTGCGGCGCCGACGTGGGCATTATCATCTTTTCTAGACGGACAATCCTTTCTCCTTCTTCTCCCCCAATATGGATTCCGACCGGCATCTCCACCCCAGCCCCCCTGAAGCACTCCGTCAGAGCCATCGATTCCCACATGCGGACTCGGATCGACGTGCTGAATAAGTGCCTCGACGAATTGACAGAGGAGAAGCTTAAATTGAAGGCGCGGGAGGCGCAATTGGAGGAGGCGGACAAGGAAAAGGAGGAAGGGTGGTGGGAGGAGACCGCCGTCGACGGCCTGAGTAAGGGGCAGGTGAAGGAGTGGACGGCGTGGTTCAATTCCTTCAAATCTCGAGTCGAGGATAAGACTAGGAATATCGGTATGCAATTGAAGGCCTGGTCCCTGATGACACGTCATTAATTAAAAAAAAAATGAAAAATAAGGATGGTGTGATTTGGGTGTTCGAACATCAATGCAAAACACACCATGGTGTTCTCCATCATCCAAGACAAAAGAAATTGACACATGTCAATTTATAATTTGCCAATCAAATTCTTATCTATATATTTGATAATCTATTTGATATCTTTTATATTATTAATTAAAAAATAATTATTATTACATTAAAAATTTTATTTTTTCATTCTCTATAAATAGAGACCAAACATGATATACTTTCACACACTTTCATATTCTCTCTAATTTTTCTCTACACTTGTAGTTTTTTTCATTTTCTTATGGATCCCGGTGATCATTCTTTATACAATTCTCAAAATTTCGATCCATCTCAAGATTACTATCCTAGTTTTGAGAATTATCCTACTTCAGATGAAATTCCAAATGCCGATTTCGATATGAATTCTCAATTTTCACAAAATCCTACGAATTCTCCCATTCTTGAACATCAACTATCTCCTCAAAATCTCCCCCAACAAACTTCAAATGCGCCATGTGGTTGGTCAGATGTAGAAGACGAAGCACTAATGTCTGCTTATTGTTTTGTTAGTACGAATGCCATTGTTGGCACCGGCCAAAAGGAAGCTGTGTTATGGAAAAAAGTTCACGACTTATTTAAACAAAGTCCAGGAATTTCCGGCCCAAGGACCGTTGAAGCACTCAGGCAGCGTTACAGACGATTTAACAAAAATGTAACTGCATGGGTTGGTGCATACCAAAAGGCGCATGGTCGAGCAATGAGCGGACAGTCAAAGGAGGATATTGACAAACAAGCTCAAGCACTGTATGGAAAAACGAAATTTACGCATCATGTTGTTTTTGATAGAGTGATGCGCCACCATCCCAAGTGGGAATTGAAGTTGGTTAATCGTGGTTGTACGTGTTTCCAGCCAGATGACGATAGTATTGAAGAAAGCCACGGCAACTCAAAAAGATCTAGGACAGAGGAGGATGGAGACTTCGCAACTGACTCCACTCCAGAAACCCCTGGAAGTGATTCTTTAATCCTTCAGCGTCCTACTGGTCGAGATACTGCTAAGGCTAAAGCCAAAAGAAAAGGAAAGGGAGTGGCCTCACAATCTTATGCACTCCCTGATGATTTCACTGCAGAACTTCGTCAAATGAGGATCACCCGAGAAAAAGAAATTGGAATGCAGGAGCGTAAGATGAAAACATCTACACTCAATACATTGATGAGCCGAAGCCATTTATCTCCAGAAGAAGAAGCTCTAAAACGTCATCTCATAGCAGAACTTTACCCCATGTGATGTTTAATTTTGGTGTTTTGTCATGTTGTCCTTTGTAACTTTGAATTAGTGTGTTTACTTTATTTACTTTATGTTGTCTTGTGATGTCTGTGTATGTAACTTTTAATTGGTGTGATTCTTGTAATTTTCAATCTTATGCAATTGTATTGCATTGTATTGTCATGTTATGCATTGATGTCTTGTCTCATTGTGCATTGATGTGTCACTTTCATTTGAAGTTTCTTTTACAAAACCGAAGAGCCAAGTCACTTTAATGAATAAGAGCTTTTGGAAAATTGGAAGAGTCAATTGACTCATGTTAAAGAGGCAAAACTTACATGATACGATTCTCTATATATTTATACATTTATAGATCAAGCCAACTGTACTGCATTGTATTGGCATGTTATGCATTGATGCCTTGTCCCATTGTGCACTGATGTGTCATTTTCAATTGATGTTTCTTTTTACAAAACCGAAGAGCCAAGTACTTTAATGAATAACAGCTTTTGGAAAACTAGAAGAGTCAATTGATCTGGCAGGAAGAGGCAACACTTACATGATACGATTCTCTATATATTTATACATTTATAGATCAAGCCAATCTTACTAAGAATTCTTCTTCTCACACTTTATGTTCATCTTCATATCTATTTTTCTACCACAAATAACATTTCACCTTACTGAAAAAAATGTCATCAAGTTTTAATTTTGGTGATTGCAGTTTCATTGATAATGATGAATGTGAAGAAAGCATTGCTGATCAAAATCGTCAACTTGATCGAATCATCGAAGATGTCGCCATTCATGCAACATCACTGTCCTTATAACCAACAAATCATAATATTCGAGCCACAAGGCGGTATATCGAACGGATACGCGAGAAGGGCCATGACAGTGTGTTCGAACAATACTTTGCTGAAAATCCAATCTATCCCGATGATTATTTCCGAACGAGGTATCGCATGCGAAAGCCATTGTTCTTACGTATAATGAACAAGCTTGTTGAAACTGATGATTTTTTCCAACAAAAGCCTGATGCCGCTGGTCGTCGGTATGTCTACGATCCAAAAATGTACTGCAGCGAGGGTGTTAGCCTATGGAACATCTGCAGACTTACATGACAAGTACTTACGAATGAGCGCCCAACTCATTTGCAAATCAGTCATAAAATTTGCTGAAGGTGTAATTTCCAACTTCAAAGACGAGTACCTGAGGAAACCCATTGACGGAGATATGGCCACTATTCTACATGTCGGAGAACAACGTGGTTTTCCGGGCATGTTGGGCAGTATTGACTGCATGCACTGGAAGTGGAAGAATTGTCCCTCTTCATGGGCAGGGCAATACACAGGAAGAGGCGGTAAGCCAATAATTATTTTGGAAGCAGTTGCTTCACAGGATCTATGGATTTGGCATGCATTTTTTGGAACTCCAGGTTCCAGAAATGATATTAACGTACTTAATCATTCTCCTGTTTTTGATGATATCCTTGAAGGTCGAGCACCTAAGGTCAATTATGTTATAAATGGCCATGAAAAGAATATGGGTTATTATCTCATTGATGGCATATATCCTCAATGGGCAGCATTTGTGAAATCTATTCCAGCTCCAAAAATTCAAAAGCATCGGTTGTTTGCTCAACATCAAGAGGCTGCACGAAAAGATGTTGAGCGTGCTTTTGGCGTACTACAAGCTCGATTTGCTTTTATCATCTTATTTGGGATCGTGATATTCTAGGAAAGATAATGATTGCTTGCATTATCATGCACAATATGATAATTGAAGACGAACGAAGCACTTATCTGAACTATCAGGATCCTACAGAATTTATTGAGGATCGACGTAGAAGGAAAAATCATCAAACTGAAAACGAGAAAGAGTCGGATGAGTTTTCATACTCTACGGATAGAATCGCAAGCCTATCGAGTTATATGAAAACCAAATCACAACTTCAAAATAGAGAGGATCACAAAGTTCTTCTAAATGACTTGATCGAGCATATATGGCAGAAATTCGTCAATCGTGTTTAAAGTGTAATTTTCATAATTTTTTTTAAGAATTTCATCTATTTTCGATTGTGTAATGTAATTTCCTAACGTATTTTTTTTTATCACATTCGGTTTTTTTTATGGATATGAATTGCACAAATTTCTATTTATGTAATTATATATTTGTTATAATTACTTATTCTTATATTTAAAAATAATTAAATAAAAATATATAATAATATGGTGTTTGGGTGTTTGGGTGGTCATTGATAAACTATCAAAAATAGGGATGGTTGGGGTGGTGTAAATGGAAGAGAGAGAAATTAATTAAATATTCAAAAAGTAGGGTGGTTGGGTGTTTGAGGTGGTTGCTGATAATGGTAGTCTAAGATGGTGCAGATCCAGAACGGAGCTGGACCGAGCTCCTCCCCGCTCAACGGCGGCGGAGCCGACCGATTTCGTCGATTCGCCCTTATTTTAGTTAATTAAAATGCTAATTTTTTAAAGTCAAAATGCTAATTTTTCATTTTGCCATCTCTAATTTTACGACAAGTATTATCTAATAATAATAATAATAATAATACAGGAAAATACATATAATAGTCATAATAATAAGTATTGACTTCAGATTATTCCTTGCAAGAATAAAACAAATAATCCCATGGAGAAGAGTGACAGGTGGGACCCACTTATTCAGAAAAGTACACAATTTTGAAAACCATCTCAGAGCAAAACCACATTTCTTCAGTTTTGATTTATTTTAATTAGCCAAATATATCACTTTTCACCATAGACACGTGTAAGGCTGCGATTACCCATTTGTTGTACAAACGTTAGTATAATCGAATTTGCCATCAAGCACGGGACGGAGGGAGTACTAGTGTGACAGTGCCTAGTATTTTTTCTAAGTTGTTTAAAAATGAATGGGAACAAAATGAAAGAAATGTGATTATTAAAAAAATTGTATAAAAAGTATGTGTGTGTGTGTATATATATATATATAAGATTTTTTTTTTGAAAGAAATATGACTATTAAAAAATAAAAGAGAAGAAATAAAGAAATGTGCATAAAAATAAAGAATGAAAAAAAATATAAAGGGAAAAAATGAAAGAAAAGTAATTATTGAAAAATGAATGGAAAAAACAAAAGAAATAAAATTGATTACTAAAAAAGAAAGGAAATTGACATGGAAAAATATTCTCAATGAGAATTGAACATAGCCGAACCTGACGTCATCTCTACCAAATGTTTGGAACATTATCCTATTTTTTAACTATTAAATTATAATTTGTATATATTATATGAAATATACGTGAAATTGCTAATATACCCTTACTTTTTTTGTGGACCCCACTGCCCCTAGTTTCGCCACTGGTCCACGTCTAAATTTTTGGCAACAAAAAATTAAGTTGTACAGCGGAAAATTAACATAATTTTTCTAAGTCTTAATAGTTATAAGTACCCAAAATAAATAGTTATAGAAGTTTTAGACCCTACATTTTAGTTCTATAAGTTTTATTGTCACGATCGCACTTTGCTAATGATAGCTAAGTCGGGAAACCATAACTGGGGAATGAGATTAAGAATAGGAGAATAGAAAGGGGTAATGAATTTCGTACCAACACTTAGCTTACACAAATTCTTTTAAAGAAATAAATTCATAATTATTGACAATCGGTTACAAGAATCCGATCAGGAAGTACAACTATTACTTGTCTGAAAAATGGCTTAAGATTACATAGTAATCAAATTAACATCTCAAAAATTAAAGAGAGTACGCAGCAGAATAGTACTTAAAATACATGTATGAACACATATATCACAAAGAGTTCAATAACTTAAATGATGACAAAAGCTCTGCTCGGCACTCCAATTCATCACTGCTCAACCTGCACATTTAGAAATATATGCAGGGCTGAGTACAAAGTATCTAGTGGACACATGCCAAAACATTTTATCTTATTGTCAGCCATATAACAGTAAAGCATAGGGGTTTTATCTGAAAATGCCTATGTTTACGAAAAGCCTTTGTGATACTTAAAAGCGTCTGCAGACTAAGTTCTTTAATAATCTATCATATCTGAGTTGTTTATGCCCGGAAAAGAGGCCTCCTCCCACGGACACCGGACCGGCCAACCCACTAGATGACACACGGCCACTTAGTGCACTTTAGCCCAAGCAAGAATATTACTTTGCTAGGACCTAAATTCAATTCTTTAAAAATTGACAGAGCCAATATAGATAGATATCATACAGAAATCAAAACATTTATGGCATGACGATCTTTAAAAAAAAACTATATTCAACTAATAAAACATGCTTTATTTTAAAAGAAGGCCCACCTCTCGTAGAATAGAAAATGATGGTCTTGATAGGAACGTCAATCAACCTTCGCGTCAACTCATGCCTATTTTAAAAAGCGATACTATAAGAATTCTGATACTATAAGAATTCTGAATTCTAAAGAATTCACTAATTTTGTTTAGGAGAATATAAATGTATTCACCCTAATTATTCTTTTTGAATTAATAATCCGTTAATGGTAACACATTACTATTTTGAATTTCTTTAATTCGGGATTTACCATTTTTTTTATCAACAATTGAAACCAATTATTTGTTTAACTGGATTCAAGACTTATAGATTATTTATCCGGAGTGAGAATAAATTCTGGGAATTGATTGGATTAATCGAAAATTTGATAAATAAATTAATCTTGATTATATTAAGGTTAATAATTAATTAAACCACTATTTTAGTTAAATTAGAAAGCTGAGCCCGATCTAATAATCGGGCCCACACTTACTATTCAGCCCAATCCATCTCCCAAGCCTGAAACCCGGCCCGGTCGAACCATACCCCCTTTTCTTCTGCCGACACATCACTTCTCCATTTCACTTTCAATTTTCAATTCTCCCTCTCTCAAGCCCTACCTCTCTCTCGATCCTCTTCCGGCGCTGTTGCTGCCGATTCTCTTCCGGCGATTGGGCTCCGGCGCCGCTGTCTCTCTCCCCTCTCTTTCTCTTCTTCGTCTGTCCTTTCTTTCTTTTCCTCTTCTTTTCTTCCTCCATTTCTGTCTTTCTTTCTCGCGCCGCCTCCGACGTGGCTCCGTCTACAGCAACCGAAGGCTGCTGGTGTGGTTCGCTGCCATCTCCGCCATCGCGACTAGCAGCTCGCCGTCACCGTTCTTTGATGGTAAGGACATCAACGCATTCCTCCCCCTCTCATTCTATGTTATGTTTAATATGATCATTATTATTGTTTTCTATACCGATCTCTGTTCTCTTTCTTGACAATTCTCCGGTGATAATTTCTAGCATTGTGAGGATGCGACGTCTCCTTCCTTCGAAATCAGAACCCGACGGTGCGAGTGTTGGAGAGGGCTTGCAAGTTGCCGCCGCTCCTCTTGAAGTCACCGACTGCTGCCGCCGGCTTCGACGAGGGAGGAAGTCCCTCTTGTAGTAGCTTCTCACTCCCTTAATCTCCTTTTATTGTTTATTGAAACATGACTAGGAGACTTATTCTAAGTTCCGGATTCTGCTCTTGTTTTAGTTGTAAAAGAAATTAATAAGTCTTTTTGCGTTATGTTTTTGCTGTGATATTGTACTTAGGGAATTTCTGAGTTTCATTTAGGTTTTGTTCTTGTTCTTGTTCGCTATTTTCTGATATAAGCAAGTATGCTAGATTTCAGGTTGTTCTTAACTGATTTCAAAGAACAAACAAGTAAACGAGTTGCACTACGACATTGGAGTTTCTATTATGCTTTAAGTGTCAGTGCTTCTTACTGTCTATGTTATTTTCCTTGATAAAGTCTCTTCATGTGAGTGGTGATTCAAGTTACAGCTTGTGTTGAAATATGAGCCTCTTCTTGATTAAAGAATGTTGTACTTTATGCTATAACTTAGAGAGTGAATTAGGTGCATTCAAGTTATAGCTTATGCCTTAAACTATAATTTCTCTTTCTTTCTTTGTTGGTTCTTCAATTCAGAAAATGTATCACCATGAGTTTAATGGCTTAACTTCTATCTCATTTATTAATCATGAAAGAGAATTATTCTTATGCTTTGATTTGCGGAGACTGATTTAATTAGCAGATGTGCTTCTAGGTCCTTGGGTTTGAGTGTCTTAGGCATGCTTGTTTCTTAAAGCAGTAAGAGGAGAGAATGAGTGCGCTTACTGGTTTAGTTTTAGGTTTTGATGTAGATGGACAGGATTGAGAAGATGACTTGAGAATCCTCTAGCAGTTCCTCCTTCTTGCTCCTGCTGTCCAGCTTCTTTCCCTCTGATTTCTCTCGTTTTTCTTTTTATGCTCTTTTATGTTTATGGTAGTGTGGGGGAAAATCTGAATGATAGGGGTGGTTTTATAGCTGAATTTTGAAGTGTGGATGAAATGTTTTGATGGGAGTGGTTGGGGTCGTTCAAAAGAAATCATGCCTAGTACTATCCCTACAATAGCATTTATGTTTTGGAAAGATTTGTATGCAAAGTTAGATTTTGGAGAGATCGATATTTTGCATTTTGATTCAGAGATTTATTAATTGTATTTTGTTTCTTCCTTATTCTCTGTGTCCTTTCTTTGTTACCGTATCTTTCTTATTGTGTTTATTTCAGAACTTTGGCGGCTTGTACTATCTATCTCTTATGCAGCTGGCTCTTGTATTGGTTGCAATGATTATATCCGTCTCCCCTTTTTCAACTTTGGGAAGCTGCTGTAGCTTCGTCTCGATTGTGCAGCCATGGCATCTCTTGTATAGTCTTTTCTTGTATAGTAATTTTGTACCTAGTTACTGTTATTAGTCAATGGCTGTGCTTGTATTTTCTCTTTCTTTCTTGAAGGCTGAATTGGTAAGTGATGATGATGTACTCGGTATCTTATTTAATTGTTGTTGATTTTTCTTTTTCTTTTGAAGTTGGACTGTCGATGCTAGATATTGTAAGATTGTATGGTGTTTTCTCTTTCTCTTGCCTTGAATATTGGGCTGTAAAATAATGATGAAGAAGTACCAATTACTCCTATTTTTCTTTCTGTACTTGGTTTTTGATCATTGCACTTTGTTGTGTAGTGAATGTATATACGGATTTGGAGAGTTGTGATTTACTTTAATTATTAGTATTACATTATCATCTTAAATAATTAACTAGTAGTAAACCTAATCATTTAATTGATTCTCGACTAGATTAATCTTCAATAGGGTAAATCGAGAATCTAAACAATCCTTCAACAATAATAGACTTTAATCGTCAATCGACTTAATTAATTGAAAGAACTTTAGAAATCAATTTGCTATTTGATTTTACCTTAGATAATATCACTCTCTTTTAATTTACTATTTGGATAATTTTTTTTATCGAATTATATATTGGTCGGGAATAGTATTTAACTACTAAAAGATAACTGATCTTCTATAATTTATCGACTTAACCAATAATGAAAGGTTAAGAAAACGAGGATATTACATTTATACCCAATTTTAGGTAAAAAAAGACACGTATACTCTTAGAAGGTGGTCCCACTTGCTATTAACTTTATAAGAAAAATATTTTCTCTCTCCCACTTTATCTCCTCTCTCTCTATCCGGTTTTGTCTCTCTTCAAATCCAAATTACACAAGATAGACTAGTACACTGCTATTGAAAAAATATTATAAATCGAAAATTCATTTATTCAAACAACAACCAAAGCTGATTTAGTCATTATTTCATTGAATTAAAGTGTTGTTGCATTAATGGATGAATCAGAATTTAAACAAATACAACAACAAAAGTGTAGCACGTAAACTTAGATAAAAAAAGGCTTCAAATTTTAGATAGAAAAAAAAATAGTGTTTGATTTTTCTGGAAAAAAAAAGTGTTCGATTGTTTAGAAATTTTGGACATTTCGCATGATTTCTGGGTTATTTCGGACGATATCTGGTGCTAAGAATAAAGGTAATTGCATTTTGTTTTAATTTTGCATATTTTCGTGTTATATTTACACGGTAAAAGTTCAATTTTACACGGTTTCATTTATATTCTACATTATGATATTGTATTGGTGTTTATGATATAAAGAGCAGTTCTATAACTTGTTTAAAAATCTATTAATCGATAATGAACATTATTCCTTGCATCAATAGCTCTACACGGGTTACATTCGTAAATAGGAATAGAAACCGTGTAATTATTTATTTTCCAGATTTTACATGGTTTGAACACAATTACACGGTTTAAACTTAGTTACACGGTGTTAATGTACTTAAACCGTGTAGAATAAGTATAAGTTTGACTTTTTACAATGTTGACCGCTTAACGGTATTTTTATAGATTTAATAGTGTAAATCAGAATTTAAACCGTGTAATTTATAATAAACTGTGTCGAAACATAAAATGTATATTTAGTGTAATTATATCTATTTGACCTATTTTTTTTTCTTTTTTGCAGCCATGTCTTTTAAAAGAATTTATAACCGTCACAGTGGGAATTGGGAGAGAAGCAAATACGTAGGAGGCGATTGTATTCTCGTGCATTTTCCCGTTGCAAACATTACACGTGATAATGTTACGAGAGCTCCATGACCAATTGGGCGACGAAACTGAATATTTGCTCTATTATTTGACTGTAAGCGACAATGAAAGGATGGTTTTAAGATTGATAAAAAATTATTGAGCTTGATTGTTGAGCAGAAAGAAAAACCAATTGCTTATGCCATCAGCAAAGATAAGAATGTCGGCCGGGGCACTCCTACGACTCAACGATCTTCAGTTTTTGATGACGTGAATATCGAAGAGCTGACCTTGGAAGCATTAGAGTCGGAAGAAGTGAGGGTAGATCTGTAGGTTGAGGAAGAAAGGGAAGGGGAAGAAAGGGACGCATAAGAACGGTCCGATTTATTTGCTTCGCTAACCACTGAGTTCGGTGCATGGATTAGAGAGCCAGAACACATTGATAGGATCATTGAGCATCGTAACATAAATTCAGATCACCAACCTCCCTGTGACGGTGATGCTATGGCTGATCCTGATGCCATCCGAGCTTGGTTGATTCCATGTGTTGATTTAGAGACTGCGCTGCCGTTAGGGTGAATCGATCTGCATGCCGCTGCACCCTTACTTGGACAATTGCGTGTCGGTGGCCCGGTTCAAGAAAAAAGATGACTTGTCAATAGCCGTGGGATTGCATCACATGGAGAACCGATTGGAGTATCATGTTGGAAATTTGGATACTGGATGAGTGGGGTTCGTGTGTAAGCAGGAGGGGTGCAAGTTCTTGTTGCGGGCCAAGCAGAAAGCAGTATCTGGAGGATTAAACCCCAGACCATACATGCTTTGTCGATCTAGACGAGAATACTCTACTCCAGGTGCTTGCTAAGGTATTAGGAGCATTCTTTGCACAAAGATTGATCATTGAGGGTGCCGTGCTAAAGCCGAACGAGATGGTGAATGAGATACGAGATGAATACAACATTTAGATCGATTACAGCTTCGCCCTGCGAGTAAGGAACATCTCTATAAAGATGAGGTATGGAGGTTTTGAAGAATCTTATCAGAGGCTACTGTCTTATCTATACCTACTGAGGGAGAAGAATCCGGGGACGATGTATGATTTCTCGACTTCATTCACGGATGATCGATTATGATATATGTTCCTCGCTCTTGGTCAGTCCATTCAAGCATTTACGAATGATTTGCTTCGTCCGGTTATTGTTTTGGACGGGACACACTTGAAGGGTAAGAACAAGGGGACCTTATTCATAGCTATTACGAAGGATGGTAATGAGCAAGTGTTTTCACTTGCCATTGGATTTGGCCCAATAGAGGATGATGACTCGTGGACATGGTTTCTCACAAGGATTTGCGGTAGTTTCGGAGAGCCAGATAACTTATTAATAGTGTCCGATGGCCATATCAGCATCCAAAATGCCATCCAGAATATGTACCCAGATGCTTCTCACGATCTGTGCTTCTACCACTTAGCGAAGAATTTGAATAGGAGTGAGTATCAATTAAATTTAGTTTTTGGTCAATTTCAATAATTTTAATAACAAGTCAATTTGTGAAAAAGCTAATTCTATTTGGTGTCTATTGCAAGATTCGGGGAAGAAATAGGAAGGAAGAGAGGGAGAACATTTTTATATTTTTAGGGCATTTATCGTTTCACTTTACAAATGAGAGTCTTGCAAGCATCTTTTTCAATCAATATAATTTGCTTATGTTTCAAACTTCAAAGCAATGTCTTCCCACACCACACATAATTCATATTCAAAGAGAACATTATTCCAACATGAGACAATTATATACATCAAGAACTAATCAAAGAATGTTTAGGTAAGAAGTTTTAGTAAAAAAAGTAAAATTAGTTATACTACGTTTCTATATTCACGTAAAAGGTAATTTCTTGAGATTAACTATCAAATTAATTCCTCGTGCTGCAAAAAGCTATAGAAAAGAAAGAAAATTTCTTATGTCCAAAAATATGTTTCTTGTGAATAACATAACCTCAAATGATCATGGCTTCTGCTATATTAAACCAAAATTATACATATATAATTTAAAATTAAAGGGATCTCAAATTAAAGTAAATCCACACGCATGCAACTTCTTACATACAAGGCAAGACTTGACAGTTTCCTCTAAAAAAATAATAATAATATGAAACCTCACAAAATTAATTAAGATAATATATGCTTCATGTAAAAAAAAAAATGAAAAAAAGAAAGAGAGAGAGAATGTTTCATGTCGTTACAGATTAAGCGTCATTATAAACACTTTAAGGAGAATAATGTTTGCTTCTAGTTTTAGATAATACTATATGGCCCTTTGAATCCAAGAATCTGAAAACGGAAGTCGACATTTCAACCAACATTAGTTGCCTTAATTAATTTCTTATGTTGCATATATTAAACTTTTAGGCTTTCCTTCTACTTCACAACATCGCAACTTATATATATAAATATATAACTATTCAAAGCTCCTTGCAGGTCTGAAGGCAGATATAATTTATGGAAAACTGAAGTATAATTTTCGAGGTATTTTATGATGTCTTAATCCTTCGCTGTTTCTGTGTTGCATCATACTACCTCCATCTCATTTATTAGGCCCCTTTCACCTTATTGACTTTTCCGGCACGCATTTCCACCGAAACCTAGTACGGGTTTTAAAATATAATTTTGAAGTATCGTTTCTTTTATGGGATACTTCAAAATTATATTTTAAAACCCGTACTAGGTTTCGGTGGAAATGCGTGCCGGAAAAGTCAATAAAGTGAAAGGGGCCTAATAAATGGGATGGAGGTAGTATATAGTTATATGAGTATATTCTAAAAATTCATTTATATTTATATAATTCACTGTACCAGATTTTTTCCCCCTATAATTCCGTTCTTTCTCCTAACATACTGTATATAGTTTGCATGCATGCAAATTTTGGGGATTGTATATAATTTTTTAGCATTTTTTTTTTAATTTGAGATGTTAAACGAATACAAGATATAGATTCTTAGTTTCACATATGGATGTTAAAATGAATAAATTAAATGAATTCCATGCAAATATTATTAATTTATGTATCTTCTCCATTAACTATCCTTATCTTAACTACTTCTGTTACATGATGACGATAAAGAAATTCTCTCATTTTCACTTTTCGTTATTTTATTCATTTTCCAACTCCTTTGCACCTTAAATTAAAAAAAAAAGAAAAAAAAAAAGAATCATTACATCACTTTTTCTCATTTTCATTATCATTATCATTAAATATTCCAAATTAAAAGAATCAAAATGCAGCAGGTATATCAAAATGCTGCATTGCTTTAAAAGAAAGAAAAGAAGCACAGAAACCAAGTCCAGTTCTTCATCTTCTTCAAACATTTCCAAGAGATGGAAGATTCTAAGCGGCCTAAACCAGTGGGAGAATCTCCTCGATCCCCTCGATCTCGATCTCCGCCGCTACCTCATCCACTACGGCGAGATGGCGCAGGCCACCTACGACACCTTCAACTCTGAGAGGGCGTCCAAGTACGCCGGAAGCAGCAAATACTCGAGGGAGAACCTCTTCTCCCGAGTCGGCCTCAACAAGGGCAACCCCTTCAAGTACCGAGTCACTCAGTACTTCTACGCGACCTCGTCGACCGAGTTGCCGGACTCGTTCATCGTCAAGTCCTGGTCGAGGGAGGCGTGGAGCAAGGAATCCAACTGGATCGGGTTCGCTGCCGTGGCCACGGACGAGGGGAAATCGGCGTTGGGGCGGAGGGATATCGTGATTGCGTGGAGAGGGACGGTGATGAGGCTCGAGTGGATTAATGATTTCGATTTCGAGCTGGTGTCAGCGCCGGAGATTTTTGGAGGGGACGAAGGGCCTAGGGTTCATGCTGGGTGGCACTCCATTTATACATCGGATGATCCGATGTCGCCGTTCAATAAGAAAAGCGCTAGAACCCAGGTAACTCAACCATATATTCCATCTTCGACTTCGGATCCTCTATTCTCAAAACGGTTTCTCAAAATTTAATTTCAATTATTTTTATGCATCGTTTTCAATAAATTTATTTTATAATAATTTAGTTTAATTTTTTTTTTTTATTATTATCAAGGGTTCACCCATCCATTCCCATTAGAGTTTATAATTTTTTTTAAGCATTTAATTTTACTTTTATTGTATTAAAAAAATGGCATAGCACTAATAACACTTGCAAAACGTCCATGATTAGGTTCTAACCGAGGTAAGAAGACTAGTAGAATTATACAAGAATGAAGAAATCAGCCTCACCATCACAGGCCACAGCTTAGGTGCAGCACTTGCCACATTGAGTGCAGTTGACATAGTCTCCAATGGCTACAACTACCCCAAGAACATGCCTTACAAGGCGTGCCCCGTCACGGCCTTCGTCTTCGCCAGCCCTCGCGTGGGCGACGACAATTTCAAGAATTTCTTCTCGAAGCTAACAAAGCTATACATCCTACGCGTGAAAAACGCGAGAGACGTGGTCCCCACGCTCCCGTTGGCAGGGTACACGGAGGTGGGGGAGGAACTGGAGATCGATAGCAGGCAATCGAGCTACCTGAAGAGCCCGGGTAGCGTGACGAGCTGGCACAACTTGGAAGGATACTTGCACGGAGTTGCAGGGACACAGGGGAGTAAAGGTGGGTTTGAATTGGAGGTGAAGAGGGATATTGCTTTGGTTAATAAGCATCTGGATTCATTGAAGGATGAGTATTGTGTTGTTGCTTCTTGGTGGTGTGATAAAGATAAAGGGATGGTGCAATTGGAGGATGGTTCTTGGGAGTTGATGGATCATGAGAAGGATGATTTTTGAGATCGTGTCTTGTATTTTGTTTTTATCAGTAGCGTGACGTGTGATTGATAGGAACGGATAAAACAATGAGAAAAATTACCAATGAGGCTCGACGTGTTTTCACATCACGATTCAGTCTTTTATGGTGTTATTACTTGTATAGTCAAAATTTATTTTTTAATCATATTAATAATACTTATATATGCATTGCAATTAAAGAATTTCAATAGTTTTTTTCCTTTAACGATGTCGTTTTCATTATGAAACAACTTAATCAAATCACTCAAAAATTAAAGTTGTAATTGCAAAATTTTGAAAGTCATGTGAAAATAACAAATGAACGTAAATACTCCGTACTACTCTATCTGTCCACGCTCTTTAGACACTAATACTATATTAGGACGTTCACCATCTATAAACACTTTTATTTTCTAGTAATGGATCCCACAACTGTAACACTTTACACTTCAACACTTTAACACTTTACCACTCACAAAAATATTAGAGGGACCCATAAGCATTTTACTTTAATACTTTAATTTATTAATATATAATTACAATGCATTAAACTCCACGTCGAAAATTTTGTGTCCAAAGATCATGGACAGAGGGTATATTATTTCCAACAATTAACCCTTTTATGTTGATAAATTATAATACAATTTTTCGATTAAATTACAGCACAAAACCTGAACTAGACTACACTATGTTAATTTATTATTTTGGCAACAAAGTAAAATGCGTAAATTCTCAGAGTAGTATTTTTTTGGCAACATTTCTAACTCCTACTATATTTGCATATCCCTGATATTTGAAGACAAATTTGGATGTGTTCACAATCTCAATCACATCTGCAATTCAATGGTTACATTCCTAGCAGCAAAAAAATCATATCAAACAAATAGAACCTTTACCCAGTTAAAAGGATGAAGAATATCATAACCAGATTGAAAAAAGAAAAATGTAGATTTTTTATGACGAAATTTATGTTTATTCGGCATAAGTGCTTTATGGATCAAGATTTTTTTTTTCTTTATTACTCTTATTTTCTATTCCTTCCTTTACACATTGTGTCAATCCCCTAAAATAGCTATTTAAATAAGTAAAATGATTAAAATAGCCACTGATAAATAAAAGATATAATAATAGCTATTTTTTGCATTTAGTACCTACTTTGCCCTTATATTTTATTAACTAATTAGAATTGATATATAATAAGAATTCAAATCAGAAATTGGAAGTATATATACAAATATATTTCAATAATTTTAATTTATAATAATTTAATATTATTTAATAATTATTTCTAGGGTTCACTTATCCAATTAGTTAGGTTTATAATTATTTTTAGCATTTAATTAAACTTTTGTTAGTTATATAATATGAAAAAAAATTCAAAATTATAGTATAATATTTTTTAATTTTATAAATAATAATATAATTAAAACTAATAGTCCGTAGAAATCAAATTAATCCGCTCACATTATTTTTTATTAATTATTAAATACACTAATATAACTATAAGGGCAAATTTGGTACTAAATACAAAATAGGGCTATTATTATACATTTTATTTATCAATGACTATTCTAATCCTTTTACTTATTAAAATAACTACTTTTGTCGTTCTCTCCTTTACATTTACATTTACATTTACATTTACATTTTCATTTGCATCTTCATTTTTCTTTTGTGTTCCGTAACATCTTAATCCTTTTAAATTGGGGTGTTTCATGAAAGCCTGCATCGCCAACTCACTGAAGCGCCACCGATATCAACAGTCATTATGATGGTATTGGGCCTCATGTACCCCAATTTTCAATTATTGCTATAGCTATGAGGTGGGCTTTTACTTACTCAAAACTCAAAAATATGCTTTTATGTTTTTGTCTATACGTTTAAATGTTATGTTTTTATTTTTATTTTTTATGTAGCTCTTTGTGGGGGAACTTTACCAATATGAGAAATTCCAAATATAAAAATATGATATGGCAATAGTTATGTGATCACACTGGTCAGGTCAGTCTCCACCACCAATAAGAGTCTATGGCAAATGATTATCCATTCAGTAGCTCAGTGTGGATTTTGACTGACCAGTATGAAGAATTTTGAATATAAAATACTATATGCTATGATTATTTGATCACATAGGTCAATTCCCACTATGATTTGAGCATATGGAAATATCATATTCCCTCCATCCCATTAGAATAAACCTGATTTTTAAATATATATGAGGTATAAAATAATAAAACAAGCATATTCTAATGAGACAAAGGGAGTATTTGATATGAAAATAAATTTTTACTGCATATAATTTTTTAAATTTTGGATAATGCATATCATGAACTGCCCACTGAGTATTTTTTGTCACTCAGCATTCTGAGCAAGTTTCGTCGTTGTTGTTATCCCTCAGGAATAGCAGCTGCTGCGGGTGCAACTCGCAGTTCTTCAATTCCGCCGGCAGATCAACACATTGGTCGTGCAGCAAGGGGACGGCATCACCGCCGGTGAAGGGGGGTGGCGAAGATTGGGAGGTTGCATGCGGTGCATTGCCAGGAAATCCCGTCATCTGGGTCTATATGGTTGGCTTTGTTTTTTAAGTGGTTCTGATTAGGCATGATTTTATTTATATCTTGTGTTGTGTTTAATGCTATTTATAGAAGATATTAAAGTTGTCCTTGCATGCAGATGCAGGGCCCACAAGAATATTTCATTCAAGTTTAGTATTTTCATTATTCTATCAAAGAATCTAACATTGCTCTCCAATCACAACTCAGTTTGCTTCTTCGATCAAGTAATTCGATCAAAAACACACATCTTTTAAGTTGAAGATTTGTACTCCCTCTGTCCCATTTAAATAGGTCTGTTTTCCTAATCGGGACATCCAATATACAAAATTTTTCATATACATAATAAAAATATGTGTTGTAATAGATTTTAATATTAATTATATGAAATTTAACTTATATTTCATAAAATTGAGAGTATTTTTATATATATTACGTAATTTATTATTTTTTAAATTAATTTATTTACTAAACTGTTCAACCATAGTTCAACCATGATTCAACCGGTTGAACCAATTGAACCATGACCCGAAAGCCTTACCGGTTCGATCTTCGGTCAGGTTTTTAAAACATTAGTTTCAACTACACATGCATGTGTGACAAACATGCTTTTCATGCTTCATTTTAGCATAGAGTTGATGGAATTTGTGTGATTTTATTGCTCTTTTGTGCCTCCTTCGATTAATTGTCTATTGTTGTCGATCGCATTACTCCTTGGTTTATTTTAATTATTTTACAGGAAAAAGGAGTTCAGTTTCAACAAACATGACAATCCCATGTCAAAGTTCGGATCGAAACAAGCATATAGGAAAAAAATGAAAGTCGATTCGGAATTCGGACGAGGGAGAACGGTTCGAAACAAAATTATTGCGCAGCGGCCGGCGTCCTGCACGGGCGCGCGCCGAAGAAAGATTCCAAAGTTGCGGCGCACGACCATGCGCGTGGGCGCTTCAGAGGGCACATCCGGGTGCACGCCGGCCTTGTTCTGAGGGTCTTGGCCGCGCGACCCATGGGTGCGGGCGCGCCGCCCGTTACTCCTTCTGAAAATTCCAATTTTGAGCTCCAAACTTTCGTTTTATTATGCTTTGACCCCCATTTTTCACTTTTTCTAATTACAAATCAACCCCCATACTACATCAATATATAAATAGCATTTTATGATTCATTTTAGGGTAGCTTTCATTCTCTAGCCCCTTTTTACACACACTACACACTTTTTCACACACTAAATATCTATATCATCCTCCATTTTCATCCATTTTGGGAGAGAAAGCTTAACCTTTGAAGATCATTGGAAGATGAGCATCAAGGATTCAAGATCAAGGCCAAAGAATAGGATTTGAACTTTTCAATTCTCTTTTTCTTTTGTTTTGTTTTATGAATTACTTTGATTTGGGATTTATGCTTATTATGCCTATAATTGACTAGATTTCTATATCCTAGGGATTGGGCTAGATGGATTTGTGATAAATTGAGCTTGATATGATCAATCTATGGTTTAATTATTACTTCTTTTTAATGATCATGATTTTGATTGCTCGTATGGTTGATTAGCTACCAATTATGCATATCTATTGTGTTGGGTCAATAATCGGGAGATGAGGTTCAATAATTAGAAGTGATCATTGAGCATTTGAATTCAATACACCAGGAGGTTGAGAGTTTAAGTGAGGGTTAATTGATCTAAGGAACCTTTTGGAGTTATAGGCTAGACTTTAGTTGGGGACGACAAAACTAACTCTTAATCAACGGAGTTAGTCACCTGGGAGGGGGCTAAATCTAATTCACGATCACTCTAAGCAAGTATAATTAAAACATAGGTTGTGAAGTTAAGTTTGGTCCATTTGCAAATCCATTGATGCCACCTAGGATATCTTCTCCCTAATTGTTTTCACCATTTTATTTTACTTGTTTGTTCTTTTTTATTTGCTTTCACTTGTTTGTAGTTAATTAAATCAATCAAATCCGTTAGCTTAGATAAATTTGAATGGCTTAGTAATGGTATTCCCGATTCTATCGAATTAGTCTCCGTGGAAATGACCTTGCTTACTTTATACTATGATAGCCCCATACACTTGTGGGTTGCTTAAATAGTTAGGCGATCAAGTTTTTGGTGCCGTTGCCGAGGATTAGTAGTGTTAGAAATTGTGATATTGTGAAAAGCTTTGAGGATTTATTTTAAGCATTTTATTTTATGCATTTTTATTTGTTTTTGTTAAGTTCTTGGGTTTGAATTGTTCTTGGCGGTTGTGTTGTAGGTAGTGAAGCGATGGAAGAAATTATGAATGGAATTGTTCGTCAATTGAAAGCTCAAGAAGATGAGAAGAATAGGACAAGAGCTAGCTCCTCCTATTAGTGAGGTCTTTCAACCAAGAGCTCACCAAGGCTTGGTGAATGGTCCAAGAGTTGAAGCAAACAATTATGAGTTCAAGCCCGCCTTAATCTCTATGGTCAAACAAAATCAATATGGAAGAAGTCCACTAGAAGATCCAAATGCTCACTTATCTCAATTCCTTGAGATTTGTAGTACTATTAAGATGAATGGAGTTCACGAAGATGCCATCAAGCTTAGGTTTTTCCCATTATCCCTTCGAGACAAGGCCAAGCTTTGGTACAATTCACTAGAAGCCGGAATCATCGACAAACGGGAGGATATGGTTCAAAAATTCCTCTTGAAGTTCTTTCCTCCCGGGATGACGATGAAGCTCAAGTCTCAAATCACCAAACTGCAACAATTAGAGGGCGAGTCTTTTTACGAAGCTTGGGAGAGGTTCAATGAGATGTTAAGGAAATGCCCAAACAATGGGTTTGACCAAGAGTCAAGGATTTGCTTCTTCTTCCATGGATGTAGTGTTGAGATAAAGAGGTTAATGGATGCCGCGGCCAATGGAGCTTTGATGGGGAAGAACCATGAGGAGGCTTTGAAGATCATCGAAAATATGGCTATAAATAGCTACCAATGGCCTATGGAGAGGACCATATTGAAGAAGGGTACCTCTACTACTCCCTCGACGGATCCTTTGGTTTTATTAGCGGCATAAATAACAATAATGAATAGCAAGATAGATGCTATGGCTCAACAAAAGATGGAGCCTATGCCTATGATGGAGGAACAATCTCATTTTGGAGAGGTTAGTTATCTTCACAATTATCGTGTTCATGGGAATTTCCAACCTCAACAAGGAGGCTTCCATGGAGGTGATCAATACCATCAATAGTATCAAGGTATTCCAAGACACCCTAATCTTTCATATGAGAATCCTAGTAATGCATTGTAACCTCCACTGGGCTTCTCAATATCTCATGGTGTTGTTAATGAAGAGAAGAAGCCTAGTACCGAAGAGGCATTCTTAAAAGTGCTTACGATAATGCAAAGCAAGCTAGAAATTGAAGATGTTAGAATGAAGAAGGTAGAGTCGAGTATAGAAGCTCAAGGCACTCATCTCAAGATGATAGAGAGGCAGTTGAGACAATTGACCAATTGCTTACTAGTCAATATTAACATGGCCAATTTCCAAACAATACTAATGAGAAGCCCATAGAGCAATGTATGTGCATCAAGCTTGCTAGTGCAAATCCATTTGAGAAAGTGTCACCTCAAGTCTTCAAGGAACATGTGGAAGAGACAAAGGAGGGCCTCCATATCAAGCTCCTCCCGCTTATTGCCCTCTTCTTCCTTTCCCACAACGTTTCTTTAAAGAGAGGTATGCGGAATATTGCAACACCATGAAGCTTAAGAATAGATCATCATACAAGGAGTCAAAGTTGCCTAAGGAGAAGAGGAATATAGGTGAAGAAATGAAGAAAGAGGTACTCAAAACTTCATCTCTTAGTTCTTCTATTTCATTTCCTCAATTAGATCAAAAGGAGGTTGTTGAAGACCAATTCTCCAAGTGTCTTGAGAAATTGAGAAAAGTGGATATCAAAATCCCTCTTGTGGAGGCTCTTCAACAAAGGCCAACTTATGCAAATTTTCTCAAAGATGCTATCTCAAGAAAGAAAAAATTGAAAGAATTTGAAACGGTTAGTTTAACTGAAGAGACTAGTGCCATTCTTCAAAGAAAATTGCCCACAAAGGTCAAGGATCTAGGGAGCACAATTCCTTGTGTTATTGGTGGAAAGCATTTTGAGAAAACATTGTGTGATTTGGGAGCAAACATTAATATGATGCCTTTGTCTATTTTTAACAAGTTGGGGATTGGAGTCATCAAATCAAAAACCATTACACTTCAAATGACGGATAGATCATTCATTTACTCAAGAGGAATTGTTGAAGATGTGTTGGTAAGGGTTGGTGAATTCATCTTTCCCGTTAACTTCGTGGTGTTGGATATTGAAAAGGACAAGGATGTACCCTTGATCCGAGGGCGTTCATTTTTGGCAACGGGAAGAGCTTTGATTGATGTGGAAAAGGGAGAACTCACCCTTCGAGTGAATGATAAAAGTCATATTTTCTCCATCTATCGAAAGATAGATGTCTATGAAGATGAAGGTTCCAATAGCTATGAGCAAAATGGATTTATGGATGATGACTACATCATTGATATGGGAGTTACTACACCACAAGGAAGGAGTTGGAGAAGTGTAGCATTGTTAATGGTCATCTTGGATCATTTGTTGTTGACCCATTTGGAGGAATGCTTGCTAGTGGAAAGCCGGTGCTTCATCATCCTCCTTAATCTTGTCATGAAATCACTGTGAGTTCGAGCTTACTAAACCATTTCTTATTTGTCCAAACTTATTCTCTCTTTGTATCGAATAAGTTGGGGGGGGGGGGGGGAGAGCAGTGCGGTTTAGTTTGCTCAATTTTTATTTATTTTTTGTGGTTTTTCTTGTTTTGTTTTTGTTTTTGAGTTCTAGATAAGTAAATTTCATCTTCTTCTTCCAAACTTATTCCACACTTTGTGTGAAATAAGTTTGGGGGGGGGGGGGGGTGTCGTTGCTTATCCTCTTATCCTTTAATTTAGTTTCTTGCTTTGGTTTGATGAGTGTTTAATTTTTGGATATTTAAATAATTATTCTTTGGTTATTGGTTCTTGATGTGATCCTTGGCATGTATGGTATGAATAGTTAGTGAAATTGTTGAATTGTTGTTGGTAATCTAAATTTGAATCTTCGATTGTGCTTGAGAAGTAAGAGGGGATAATTGAGAGATTTATGAGCATGTGTTGCATGAATTTTGATGTTTGGCCGATGATGTCTAAGAGAAAATCATTTTTATTCATGTGGAAGTGTAACACATGTTTAAGATATGCATGAGAAGTTGATCAAGAATGAAGGGGATGCATTTTTGTACTTTTTGAAATCTTGAATCAAAATTTCTACCTTGTGAGGATTTGAGCCTTTGATTGTCATATTAATGCAATCATAAATTTTCTTGATGTGTGATTATTTGAACATGCTTGATATCCTCTAGAACTTGCCATGATTCTTCCTCGAAATATGAGTAGATGTGTTTTGAGTTTAGAAATGATTTTAAGGCCATCCTTGTTAGCCATTTTACCCAAAAAGATATTGTCCAAATTTTCATTATAATCCTAGTCAACCACTTTTTGAGCCATAGCCTTTCTTTGATTAGCCAAGCATAAAAAGGGGTAGAACTTGGGTTTAGTAAGGATGTTTGATAGAAAATGGGTGAAGTTGATAATAAGAACGGAAAATCCTCCTTTCTCTATGTTTATGAATGTCGAAAAATATGCTAGTATCCTTATAAGTAGGGATGACAATTCACCCCCGGATACCCGATACCCGCGGATACCCGCCCGAATAGGTGTGGGTATGAGGGGTATTTGGTATCCACAGATAGCTTCGTGGTTCAAATTTAATATCCATTTAGTTCGCGGGTACGGGTATGGATAGTCACTATCCATACCCGTGATACCCGTTTACCCGCTAAAAATATCCACGAAAATATCCGCGGATATACCCACGAAAATACCCGCGGATTACCCGAATACCCGCCTAAATTACTCTTATTAATTATAATATTTATCTTAAGTAATACTAAAAAGAGGAAATACATTAAAATATAATTGTACTAAGAAAATAATTATACTAAGAAAAAGGAAATACATTAAAAAAGGAGTCATAGGGAAGAAAAGAACGTGACTTGCGTCTTCCCCAGTTCTCCAAAATCAATCTTCGAAAAGCCCTAGCTAGAAATTAAAGAATCTTTGAAAATGACCTTGCTTACTTTATACTATGATAGCTTGGGTTGTTTAAATAGTTAGGCGATCAATGTGTGGCTAAAAATATGCTTATGGGTGAGTATTATTTATTACCCACATGTAATGGTAAGTGTCACCATGTGTGGCTATATTTATATAGAAAAGTAGTTTTACCTACACATTTATGTATGTGCGAAGAAATGGTTGAATATTTAATTACACATATGTGTTACTAATGATGTCTCATATGTGTGGATAAAAATATTTATGATTTAATGTAATTATGAGGTGGAAATGAAATGAATGATAACATGGAAATGACAAGTAACAATTCACATACATAACTAATAGTAGTATTATGTGTGGAGAATAAATTTTTTATCAATATTAATTTGTGGATATAAATATTAACTAATTATTAGAATCATAAATTAAATGTAATAAATACAAAAAGTGTAAATATATACCTATAAGCAGACTAATACAAAAAATGATATTCTAGGTATTTAGTAGAAAATCCGATGTCAACTACTTCAATCAATTCCCACATGTAGAGGGGAAATCTGCCAAAAAACTAACCGAGTCTGTAAAAGGAGAACATTTACAATGACCAGGTATATAGTAATTCATAAAGTCAATAAAATATAAATATAACATTTTAAGTTAAATCATAACCAACAAATAAATATTATATCAAACAAATAAGTTAGAAATAATTCTACATAAAGCAAAACAACCGACAAGTACATATGTGGCAGTTTTTGTAAAACAAATACCACCCCTGTCCCATATTTTTTGACACGTTACGTGTCAAGAAATATGGGATGGACAGAGTATAAATTAACCAAATCATCGAAAATTAACAATAGAACAAGTTTTCAGTATTTACAAAATCACGTGCCACCAACAATAAATATGAAAATAAGAAGATCAAGAATGAATAGTTTTAGGAAATAGAGAACGTATATAATTAAAATATACAGTATATAAATATCTTCAACACACACACACACACACACACATATATATATATATATATATTCGGTTTTCAATTTTTTTGGTTTTAAGAAAATGAAACCGATACAAACAGAATTAACCAAAATAACCGAATCAAATTAAATATTTCACTTTGGTTCAATTTGATTTGGGTTTTTGGTATAATTTACTCACCCATACCCAAACATAACCAAAAAACCTCTGCACAAAATCCACACTTCCTTTCTCTGTCTCTGCCTCTTTCTCCTTCTCCTTCTCCTTCTCCTTCTCCTTCTCCTTCTCCTTCTCCTCCAAAGGCAATACAGCCAACGCAAGCTCAGATCGAAGATGGCGATGGAACGAGTCGACTGCAGCACCAGCGCCATCCTCTCCCTCAATACATACAGCCAACTCCTTTGCTCGAGATTTGACCTAAATTAACACACATGTGATCAAGGTCATTGCACATTGCAATTATTCATATATACTACTTTCAACAACATATAATATATACATACATAATTACCTGAGGCTGCAGCATGAATCTTATAGCTTCTGATAAGGATTCTGCAGTAAGTTGTGATAAAGGAATCGGAGCTGGTCCGATTCCTTTCGATTGAATAATGGCGCCCCACATGAATTGATCCCCAAAGAATGGCACAATGGTGGAAGGGCACTGTGTTCAGATTGAGGTACATTAATTAAGTCTTTCAATTAATGTATTCGTATTTTAAAGGAGGATGAATAATTTAGTAACAAAAATAGCTAACATGAAATTAATTAATTAATTTATTAGGCAGTGAATTAATAATTACCCCAGCTTTAAGTCCAGATGCTATTGTTCCAGCTCCACCATGATGAACCTAAACAAATTATAATTTTCTTAATTAATCTAAAAAAAAAGAATGTTATTTTTAATTATACACAAAATTACTAAATGAGGATATATGTAACTTAACTCACCACAGCATAACACTGAGGAAACAACCAATCATGAGGGCAATCAGAAACCAAAAAAACATCTTCTGTAACATCTGCATCTGTAAAATGTACAAAATTATCATTATTATTATTATTATTATTATTATTATTATTATTATTATTATTATTATTATTATTATTAAAGAAAATTAAGATGAAAATGAGGCTACTTACTATTGGCAAGGCCACCCCATCCTTGATCAAGGATCCCTCTCTGTCCAGTGTTCTTCAATGCCTTCAAGATGATATCTACGGTGTTTTTCGAATCTTCTAGGGGCTTCCGAAACAGATCAAGAAGAAGAAATTATCTTTCTGTTGCTTGCATTCTAAAAAGAAACTTGCATATTGCCAAAGACATCATATTTGTAGGGTATTTGTCCCCTTGATAAAACAAGGTTAAACAGATGGGACTGAGGGAGTAAGTAATAAAAAAATAAATAGATGAATTTTTGAACTATTTTTTTTTTACGGGATAGTACACTTTGAGAATTTGACGTTCAAATCAAATTTCAATTAATTTTGCTAACTCAGTTAAAATTTAATGGTGTGCATATTAAGAAAAATCGAAATGTGGTAAATTTACAAAAAGCAATGTGCAAAATCAAAATATATATATACAAATATGGTGTAGTTAGAGGCAAATATCTCATTAATTAACATATACTATAAATTTGATTAGTAAAATTACATACATACCATGCTCCCAAACCCAATATATATTGGTGCGGGCCCATTTTGCATCCACCGGACAAGTTCTTGGGGAGGTTCATACTTAGATCCAAGATCCACAAAGCTGTAACCCACAATATCAACTAGAGGGCCCCAGTCTACGATTAAATAATAGTATAATATAATTTTAGAAAAAAAAAATAAAAAAAAAAAATTAGCAGGTTGAATTTGCTATGTCTATTAAAATACTGTATACATTAAATTAAAATTATAACAAGATAAATACCATTGGGCTTGGGCAGTACACGTGGACTCCATAAATAAGTTGTTGGGAGATTAGAAATTGAGACTCGGCTTGTGTCGAAGAGTCCAATATCAGGGCCAAGATTCAACTTGTTTTTCCTCCAATTATTAATATAACTTCTTACTGTCCACCACAACACTAATTCGAAAAAACGATATGATAGCTGGAAGAAGGGAAAAAAAGAAGAAGTATAATTAGAGTGTATTTTTTTTTTTTAATAGAAAAGGAAATGGAGGATAAAATAAGAATGAAAATATTTATCTTATAATGTGATCGTTACTTTCTTTTTCATAGGTTCTTTAAGATGGAAAATATGCTTCACAAGTACAAATATTATTATGGATTGAAATGAAAATATGGAAATATGAATATCAAAGGGAAATTTTGTATCATGCGTGGAAAAAATTACTTATCATAAAAAATATGTGAAAATGAAGAAAAGTGATAGGGTAGAAAATATTTCTTTTCCCTCCATTTTCTGTGAAAGAGAACACACTCTTTAAAAGTAAATGAAAAAAAGGTTCATAAATCTTGAGCCGGAAATAGTATCAATTATTAAATTATATGAAAAAAAGTACACATACCCAATATCCAGCTTTTAGAGTCACAATGGGTAAGAGAGGATGGGCGAAGGCAGATGTAGGCCTGCATATTTTTTGCTTCATAAACATTCATAAGAAGAAAAAGGTTGATACATGAATAATTAATCCCGATCTTATATTGCATCAAGAGATGATCACAACATGTCCATAATATTCTAAAAATCACTTGTTTTTTTTAGATATATTTTTAATTAGTGTTGATTTAAAAAATATTGTGAATATCTAGCGATCACTATTAATGTACTATGAAATTCCACCACGCAGTAATACAATAGAAGATTCGAATTTCTAAATAATCATTAAACAATAAATTTTTTCAAAGTCACTTTCCAATTATTAATTACTTCTTATGTCACACAAATTTAATTTTAAATCACGTCATTCGATAAATTTAGTCTCATACCAAAAGTGAAAACTAACAAACCCCTCCCCTAAAACAAACATTCTCATGAAGAGTCTACTTTAATTGCACAATATGTCATTATTAAAATTACTCCACTTTGTCTACAATTTCTTTTTTCTACTTTAAACTTGACAAAAATACTTGAAAAGACTAGTTTACCTTACTCATTTTATTGTCTATAACATCCATGTCTGGCCGTTCAGAATAAATTTGTGGAAGCAAGGTAGTATTATTTTGTTAGTAGATTGATGGTTTTTACAGTTCTTTCTCTAAATTAAAAAAGAAAAATTGTTTCAAAAAAATTGTACCTTCTTCTGATTAGTGTGCTCTATAATTTCCAAGTTATATGGCTTTTACTTGTATCGTGAATTTCAAAATCACTATAGTTGTAATTAGGTTAAAAATATATAAAGAAAATAAAATTGGCCGCCTCTTTTTTTTAAAACCATTTTAACGACAAATTTTAAAAACTTCGACACTGAGGACTCGAATTTAAATTTTACCATAATGTCTCAAGTATAACCCCACTAGTAGTAGTATATTTTAAAGGAAAAACCCACGGAAATATCTTAATCCTAAATACAAAATTAATTTGCTTTCATAATTTCCAATGCATTTCCTCCCGTGATTTTCTACCAAAGGACTAAGAATCGCTCAATATTTTTCCTAAAAAAACAGAAAACAGCATGATACAAACAGATAATGAAAAAGAAGAAATGAAAAATGTACTTACGTCCAAGGCATTATGTAGAAAATGTGCAGGGGAATAGCTAGAGCTTCAGCCAAATCTTTACATCCTGGTTTTGTTAATTGATATATATATGTATGGATCAGCTGCTGAATTACATTTGTACTTAATTTGCTATTATTTATTAAATTTTATATATATATATATATATATATATATATGTGTGTGTGTGTGTGTTTGTGTGAATTCATCATAGATTTAGTTCATATATAAATTAATGTAGCATCTAGCACTGTTAACATGATCTTAAACTATATAATGTTTACGAAAAATGCAGCTCGAAAAATGCAGCTCAATTGGTAACACCGAAGGTTCAAGTCATCTTCATATGCAGCTCATTGTTATAATAACTTTATATTTGCAACATGAAAATACAATATACAAAACAATGCTATTCCATTCTATGATTTATTATGTGGACATACTCATAATTTCTTTTGTATTTCTTTTGTTTCCTATTAACCCATTCTATGTGGTTTGACCATACTTATCGCTTTACTAATTATTATTCTTAGCAAAATTGCTGGAATTATTTGGTGGTAAACAACGCTTAGCAAAATCGAAGTCGAAGGTACACCCTAAATATCTCCTATACTATGTTTTTTTTAGTACACACTAGTATTCTAATTTATGGTTGTAGACGGCGAATTCAACACCAAAGCGGACTAAGACGCTAGACACCTGAAAGTTGTGTTTTGCATGACAATATTTTTACAGTGAACTATATCATGCGGTCACACTAATTTTGAGTAATAGTGTAAATACATTATCAGGCAACCACATGCAATTTATGTGATAATATATTTTACACTATCGTGCGGTCATGCGATGTCATACTGCTTCGCATAATAGATACAAGTCTTTTTCATTCAGTGTAATTTTGTTGTCTATTGGTAGAAGAAGGAAGAATATAAATATAATGAAAGAGGATATTAGTAAAGATAATTTTGGTATAAATTCTAAAACGTCACATATTTTGAAAACTTGAAAAAATCACAATGACATTTAAAATAAACGAGATGGAGTACTATTTATCTTACATCCGTTCCATTTATCTTAGGCCATTTTTTCAGCTTGACAATATAGGATATACCACTCTGGTCCTAGGAAGTTGACTCATTTTTTATTCATATGTGAGATATATAATATTCAAATGAGTCAACTTCCTAGGATCGGAGTGATACTTATTTAGAGATAAAGTGTAATATTTAATATTTTAACGCATATTTTTTTTAACTAGAGTATCATTAATTCATAAAAATATATTGATGATGGATCTCGAATAAAACATAGAATGAAGACCTTTAATTTGATATAAAAATCATAAGAGTTAGAGAACAAACGATCAATATTATAATAATTTAAAATTTTACAATTTAAATTATATTAATACATACAGGTGAATGAATAGACGAAAATTTGATACGTTAGAGTAATAAGTTAATTTAATTAAGATAAAAAAAACCTCTAATTTTTTTTTCTACTTTGAGAAATGACTCATTAATAATCAAATCTCTGAAAATAAAAAAAATAAACTATTATAAATAGGAGGGAGAGCTCAAATTAATATGAAAATAACTAACCTCTAGTAGGAGCATTCGCAATAATTGCCTGGGCCCGAAATGGTTCGCCGGTTATCGGGTCGGGTTGTGTGCATGCTGGAAGAAGAGTATCTATAACGGCCTCAACTTGTGCGCTTATCTCTGGAGTTCGCTTTTTAGTTCTTACGGCACCTATAATTACATAATTACAGTAATTTTCAAAAGTCAGCAAAAATTGTCGGAAGAAAACTAATTCATTTTACACATACAATTTCAATGGGTTTCTTTAAGTGGATCTCATTCAAATATATTATGCAATGATGATTATTACTCATCCCGTTTACGAGATTTAGCCATAATTGATTTTCTAGCTAGTTTTGATATTTTGAAATGATAGATTTTGAAAGGGATTTTTGGAGTTTACTTTTTCTTATAGGATACTTCAAGTGTCGTAGTATCTCATAAAAAAACGCAACCTCCAAAAATTTTATTTTAAAATCCATCATTAAAAACCTCAAAACCGGCTAGAATGTCAAATATATCTAAAGATCGTAGATAGAGAGAGTAATATATAAATTAATTTTTATGTATGATCGACTTATTATAGTAGTATATTGTAACCATACTAACTCAATGATAATTATACATAATATTAAGATGTTCAAATCAGTTCCTAGTTCTCATACCACAACCATACAAAGAAATTTTAATTCCTCAAGAAAAAAAAAAAAAAAAGACAGAGAAGAAGAAGAAGTACTAGTATATATATGAAACCACAAAGAAGCCCTTATTAAGCCTCAAACCTTGAATAAGAATTCGAGGGTCGCCACCAAGTGGGTAAAAATCTATCCCAGCCGATTTAATCCATCCATCATACTGAGAGTGAGTTGCCAACCTCACACGGTGACCGTATTCCTGTGTTTTTAAATATATATAAATATATATATAGAGAGATAATTTAATTTAATATAAATGGCATATGAGTAACAAATGTACATAAGAGTATAAAATAAATTGTTCAAGTCATTTGACTTTTTGAAAAGATCAAAAGGTAATCCATCATTAATGAATTCCATGATGTTCAAAATCAATTTATACCGTCGTATGTAAACTTTCTATTCATATCAACTCATCGTCTAAAGGTTATCCGAAAAATATAACCTATATAGGCTGTCTAATTTGCCAATGACGACGAATAAACATCAAGTAAATACGAGATTGAAACACGAAACGAAACGTAAACAAGGGCTTGCCTGGAGTCTTCTTGCGACCTCCAGAAAAGGTTGAACATCGCCCCTCGTTCCGATTACGAGAATGGCGATGCTCAACTTTGGTATCGCTTCATTGCAATCAGACATCGAAAAAATTATATTAAATAAAATCAATTTCAACAAACGGATGATATATGGATGAAGCTAGCTCTCTCAAGAACCAAAATGAAAGAAAAGAGATTCTTTAGAAAGAAATAAAATTGATAAAAGAGCTCAAGATTTGGAAGAAGCAATTTTGAACACATTTATACACGCCACGCAGAGCAAGGTAATTATATTTATAATTTTAATATATATTCTGTCGAGCAAATAAGTGTGTGCTTGAAAAATTTATTCATCTACTTTGAGTCAGTTTGGGCCATGTGATTACATGTTAACTACGCCATTATATTAGATATTTTATTTATGAGTTCCTTCAACTTACTAATCCAAAATTAAATAATAAAATAAAATAAAATTATAGCGCGACATGTTTAGAGCACTAACTAATAAAATATTACTTGGAGGCTTACTTTTTTATTTTATTTTAATGGACACACTAATAATTATGAGTTATGATAATTTTATTTCAATCTTGAGCCAAACTTTCATACTAATTAATACTCTCTCTGTCTCCCAATAAGTGTCCCAACACATTAAAAAAAAATTCTCCAAATAAGTGTCCCATTACATATTTCTAGATAAAAATTGGCTTAAACTACCAAATTTACCCCCTTAATCATTACACATTTTTTACTTTTTTAATTTTCTATGTAATGATTAGGGGTAAATTAGGAAATTTTACATAATTTCTTGGTTTGTGTGTAATAGTGGCTTGGGACACTATTAGGGGACGGAGGGAGTATAGTATTGTACGAGTGGCATCATTTAATTCGTAAGGGAAATCATCAAGAATTATCCATTATATTGTGTGAAGACACATGAAATCGTGGAAGGCACATGTTGGGAGATTATTGAGATATTATGTTAAGGGAAATTCATGATTTGATCAATTAAATATTTTAAATGGATTTCAAAATCTGTTATATCTCACCTTTTAAAATGATATTGTTTTAGTGTGTAAGTATAGTTATTCATTTCACTTGTTAAAGAGGTAGATATCATATTTCAGAGACGGCAGACTGAATCAACAAGCCAGTCGGACGAGTCAATGATATGCCGATCAGAACGAAGACAACAATCTGATTGAACATCGGATGGGAATAATGACATAAGTCGAACGTATCAAAGCGCATCAGAACAATGTATCAGACGAAGCAGGCACTGTAGCGCACATGCTGATCAATATTAAACTTGTTAAGCATAGTTATGCTGAAGAAGATCACTTCATTTGAAGCACACAGACCAAGTGAAGATGGTATAGACTAACCACATCAGTTAAATGAAGATAGCACTGTCAGTGCAAATTAGGGAATACACTGATGGATTCAGTCAAGGAGCACCTCACATACATGATACACCTGCTGAGCTCAAGCCCATCCGGTGAGACTGTAGGTGATGCGACACTTAACTGCTATCTCAATCTCAGACACTTGACACCACACCGAAAGTGTCACCGATTTTCTGCAAGGAGTCAACGCTCAAATTAAAGCACTATAGAAACAACCCTTGTTATGGAAACTAGTTGTATCACCAGTTACGGAAAAGAGATGTTATAGCCGGCATGTGCTCTAAACGTAGATTTACGATGCTATCTCTCCAACGGATAGTTCACTAAATCTACACTATAAATGCAGAAGTTCTTCAAGCGGAAGAGTATGGGTGCGGCAACTACACATGGAGAGAAATAGAGCATTATGTATTTTCAAAGTCAAATTCAAGCCTCTCTATAAAGATCTCCAGTTTTATCACACCTTCAAGAACCTCATGTTCTATCTTAGAGATCCTTTCTATTCTCCATTAGGATCAATAGATATATATATCCATAGCCTAAAGAGAAATCTTATCCTTCTACATTATCATAATCGTAAAGGATTTCTCACAGTTGGAAAACTCACCCTTAATCCAAAACAAAATTTTATTTTTTAGATTTTTCGATTTCTATATTAATTTCTAAGGTACTAGAATATAAAACAATAAAAAAAAATCAAACAAAATAATGTCAAAATAATAAAATGACGAAAGTGCTCACAGAAGGTGCTCACAAAAGGGGAGTAGCATATCATTTCTCTTGAGATGAATAGGTAATTAGAAAATTGGGCAGTGATCTTTTAGCCACGTGCATAATCTGTTATCGGATATTGCCATATCCCCTATATCATGGAGTATCAAGATTTCTTTGTATAACCAAATCATTTTTCCCACGTCCCTACCGCAACCCACGTCCCTCCTAGAAAGTGAAGTAAAATATTAATACAAAAGAAGAGAAAGAGAATGAAAGAAGAATAAAAAATAAACAGAAGATTCATTCATCAAATTAATCCTATACTTGTGATATACAGATACACAAGCACAAAGCCAGAAACTTAGAATCTTGTAATGTAAATAGGCATATCATCAAACTCTTTCCCAAGAAACAAGTTGCTAAAAAGGCCATAAATGATTACAAGTCTGACATCAATAGCTAATGAAGAACTGTAGGTGGATCAATAAGTAGGAGTAATTAATAAGACAACAGTTCATATCGGAATGAAATAATGATCTAAGGATTGTTTTGTGCAGATGCAATTCGTGTTTTTTGAAAGTCATGCTATGGTTACTCTACCGAAATCAATATTGCAGAATCGAAACCCTTTTCACTTTAACCTCATTTTTTATCGTGTGGTTTTCTTGAGTATTTATTCTTTTAACTCAATTATGCAACTTCCCTAAAAAAATTATGTCGCAGAAATTTGACTTGCAACCCAGAATTTAGGAGGTGGGGGCTATGCAATGCAATGCAATTTTGTTCACCCGGAAATAGGTTTTAGATCTTTAGGGGCTAAAAGAGTAAATAGGTCCAAAAAATATTTATAATTTATAATAAAATTGTGGCTATAGAGAGAAAAATGGGGGCTATGATGAATATAATCTCCCTTCTTTCAGTCGTTCTATTCATATTAGGCCTGAATAAATAATTCTTCAGTTGTGGGTCTAGTAAAATAGCGCATGGGCTAAAAAAGTCAACTAATTATGTATTTTACTTAGCCCCGGTATTTAATTCATTATCTAGAAAAATATAGCATAATCAAGTTTGATAATGGCTTTCAATTTATCGTTTCTAGATTGTTGTCTCCGGGATTTATTATTGAACAAACAAATTTTGAAAATATATGAGGATGAAGCCTCTTAGGTGTATTTTCCATATGACAAATCTTCTATAACTTTGTGAAGCATCATAATTAGAATTGAGTATTTGGACTAGTTCGAATTTGGAAACAGAGTTCTCATTTGAACTTAGTTGACTCTAGCTCAAGTTCGGAGATACGTATGATTACTTGAATGCGAAAGAAACACAAAGGTCATGTCGAATTGTTCTGGAGGACTTTCATACTCTCTCGATTAAAGCCTTGAAACTTCAGCTCGAAAATCATTTTTCATCATTGCTTCTTTTATACGAAATTGAATTTTTATGGCTTTTCATTGCCACTTGTTTCACACCCTATTACTCTTCAGGCTAAATCACGGGCTTGTCTGAAGCGGGCAGCGACGTAATGATTTTCGCTACGAGATATCGACGTCTGAAACTTTGCTTCTAAAAAAGAATGAAGATTTCTTAAATTAACTATGACTAGTGATACATCTAAGAAAGACGTTAAGAGTTAATCTTTAGACTTTAATTAACGTGTGAGCCATAAGTCGTATTATGTACTAGAAAAGAGTTAAAATCCTACACTGTCTAATGAAATAAAAATTTAGAAAATAATTACTTCGAGCTAGAAATAACATATATCTTTAAAACTCAAATACTTTCTAAATGAGACTTTTTCTAAAGGTCAATCAAAAGGCGAGGGCCAAGAAACGTGAAGAAGAACCAGGAATCAGTAAATCATTTTTGGTAGTCAGGTGGGTGTTCTTTCAAAAAAAATATAATGTTGCCATAATGAAGCATGTTTGAAAGTAAAACTTGACTCAAATCCTTTTTTGTCTAAAATATTTTTGGTTTTATGTATAATGTATACCTGTGTTGGCTACCTACTTTCTATCGATCGAGCCTGAGCTAGCCAAAGTTCACTAGCAAAGTTGAGTGTATGGAAAGTCGTGAACTGTGGGCTCCCAAGAAAGGTCGGTTCATACACGAATACGTCCGGGAAAATGGCCACCTTGCCCGGCGTAATTATAGATATGGACAACAATAAGTGGAAGAAAATGTGCTCCAATCGTTTATCAAAACAAATTTGATTTAGTTTTATAAGTCTTTCGATAAAACATTGTGAAAACTGTGAAATACATGATTGATGATTACTTTACTATATGTTTTCGGCATAAAATCACAGAGTAAATAAAATACTTAGCCCTGCTCGTGTTTCCAAAAAACTTGCAGGTTGAGCGAGGTGGTAAGGGCGGTAGTGTTGAGAGAACAATCGTTTATCTTGGAATTTGGTTCAGATAGAGATACATATCTTCATGTACGTGTCTCTTTTGCTAAATACTGTCGTTGTATGCTTCAATTATCATATTCTGATAAGTATGTGTACTTCATGAAGCAAAATCGAGAATTACTCTACTTTTATTTCTTCATTATGTGTGCGATCATATTAGTTGAAGATGAGAAAGAAAATCCTGTGGCTGAGAAATATGAGCACCACAAGTAGAAATTGACAATTATACACAAACACCTACTTCATCTAATTTGATAAATGTATTTGTTAGTAATTCAATGGAAGTATAACTCTAAACGCAATCAACTAATTTGGGGGCTAACTAGTTGCATCAAATTCCACTATGCATTTCCCAGTGAAAGCATAAACTGGCAAGGATTTAGAAACATGAAGAATCTGTTCCTCATTTTTTGGATGAAAGACAAAATGAAATTGAACCATACATCAATCTGACAAAGAACATATAATTCAAATTCTCAAAGTTCATAATCACTAAAACTCAAAATCAAACACATCTCTCACACATACTACTGAAATTAGCAGCAAAATTAGTAAGGGCTCCTTATCTCCATCACAAAAGCATATGGAACGAATCAATTTAAAAACCAAATTGAAACCAGAAATCGATTTGAAAGAACTAAATAAGAAAAAAATCATCAAAATCCTCATAGCTCACATTAGCATACCAAATGATATACATTTATAAGAAAGGCGTGAATTTGGATAAATATATTTTATTTTATATTTTTAGCTAAGAAATTCAATGGATTAAAGCAATGAAAATTAAATATACTTTAATTAGAACTTATGATTTACTGAATAATCAAGTTCATTAATATAAATATCTCTTCCTATTGTTAATATATTTTTTTAAGAGATTAAAATGGATAAATACCAGGCTCACAAATACTATCCTTTTGCGAGTGCATACTCCAAACCAGGAAAATTTAATAAACATGCATGATGAGATTTTCCAACCAAAAAACCAAAATCTTGTTTTTATTTTATTTTATTTATTTTTATTTTTATGTTTTAATTAATCTCACTTCTCACAAACTGTCTCATGCTCTACACAGATTTTAGAATCAACTAAACTTTTCTTCATTTAATTTGTTTTTTCTTCATGCAGGGCATGATTTTCTTGATTTAATGCAGCCTTTCATATCATTATACCAAATCAAGAAACTAGATTAGTTAATTTAAAAACAAAAAAGAAAAAACAAAAGAAAAAGAATTTTGATAAACATATACATTTAGTGTTGAATGTCACTTCTTTGTAAACTATACACTTTTCACTCTATCCTCTGTAACTCACAAACAAAGGTATGATCCATTCTATTAAACACAAAATAAGCAGCATAATTTCCCAACATAACCAAAAAAGCTCTGCACAAAATCCACACCACCTCCTTTCTCCTTCTCCGAAGATAATACACTCAGCGGAAGCTCTGATGGCAGATGGCGATGAAATGAGTCGACTGCAGCAGCAACGCCATCTTCATCCACGATGCATTTAGCCAACTCCATTGCTCGAGATTTAACCTAAAACACGCTCGCTTTTAGCATCATTGCTCATTGCAAACTCATACTACTTTTAACAACTTCAGACATACATATATACCTGAGGCTGAAGCATGAATCTCATAGCTTCTGATAGGGATTCGACACTAAGTTGAGATATAGGAATCGGAGCAGGCCCGATTCCTTTCTCGTGCACAATCGCGCCCCACAGGAACTGATCCCCGCAGAATGGCACAATGGTGGTAGGACACTGTTTTCATAAAAAGGTGCCTTAGTGAAAAAAACTCATTAATTGAAGTAACAAAGTTAGCAAGTGAATTTAATTAAGTACCCCAGCCTTGAGTCCAGCTGCTGTTGTTCCAGCTCCACCATGATGAACCTTAACAAATTATGGTTCCTTTAATTAATCTTAAAAAAAGAAACATATATTATACATAATATTAGTACTAAATAAGAGGATCTATATATATATATATATGCATAATAACTCACCACAGCATAACACTGAGGAAATAACCAATCATGAGGGCAATCAGAAATCAAGACAATATCTTCTGTAATATTTGCATCTGCAACATAAAAAACATCAAGAACATAAATAAATAAAAATTAACAAGTACAAAACCATAATCTTATCGCTTTTTTTTTTTGAATTGATGAAGAAATTAAAGATCATAATGAGGCTACTTACTAGTGGCAAGGCCACCCCACCCTTGATCAAGGATCCCTCTCTGTCCAGTCTTCTTGAATGCCTCCAAAACGATTCTCGTTGTGTTTTCGGAATCTTCTAGAGGCTTCCGGAATAGATCAAGAACAAGAAGAAGAAGAAGAAGAAGTTATCTTTCTGCTACTTGCATTTAGAGAAGAAACTCAACATATTGCCAAAGGCATCAAATTTTGTATCAACATATATAAATTATTTTAGTAAAATTACATACCATGCTTCCAAATCCAATATAAATTGGTGTAGGCCCCTTTTGAAACCACTGAACTAATTCTTGAGGAGGTTCATACTTAGATCCAAGATCCACAAAGCAGTAGCCCACAACATCAACTAGAGGGCCCCAATCTGCAAGTAATAAGTATTGAAAAACATAAATTAATTATACAAATTATCTACCATGTTAAACTTGCTATGTCTAAAGATATGCATATATAATTAACATATATGGACATGCACATACATTTAAAAAAAAAAAAAGAAAAAAAAATCAATGATGAGACTATATATATACCATTGGGCTTGGGCAATAGATAGGGACTCCACATGTAAGTTGTTGGGAGATTAGAAATTGAGACATGGCTTGTGTTGAAGAGTCCATTAATAGGGCTAAGATTTAGCTTCTTTTCCCTCAAATTATTGATGCAACCTCTTAATCCCCACCATATCAGTAGATCAATAACAGCATATGATAGCTGCATGCAGAAAAATACACAGTTGGTTATAATTAAAGTAAACGAAAGGGAAATATATATATATATATATATACTTGCATATGAATATATAATATCCAATTATCAAGAAAAAAAAATAACATACCCAGTATACAGCTCTTTGAGATATTTTGGGTAAGAAAGGGTGAGGAAAGGCTGATGTAGGTCTGCATATTTAGTAATCATCTGTAAGTATTTTTTATTTGCTACATATATGAGAATAAAAAAGAATTGGTTGATGCTGAATAATAATTAGTCAAAAAAATATTTCCAGTAGTTTAGTTTTCCCTTCGAATTTTTATTTTGTTAGTTTATAACGGTTTTAGTTCTTTTCTAGTTCTTCCTCTTAAAAGTAAAAATTAAAATAGCATGCGCGCGGTTGTAACTTGTAAGTACTACTAGCTATATTTGTTCAAAAATCTTATTTAATATTTGATTGGTGTGCTTTATAATTTCCCAATATATATGACTTTTACTAGCTAGTATTGTTACATTTCAAAATCACTCTTGTTGCAATTAAGTTAAAAATAAATAAATAAATGGACCCTCTAGCTAGTATTCTGGCTCCGTCAACGTCCCCATCATGTATAATTAAAAAATAAAAATAAAAATCTTAACCCCAGCTAATTTTCCATTCATAATTTCCATCGTTTTGAGTTTCAATTTCCTCCCATGATTTCCTACCAAGGGACTGAAAATAACTCAAAATACTCCAAAAAACAAAATAATTAAAAAATGGCATTATAAAAAAAGATGAATAAGAAGAAGAAGAATGGAAGAAATTAATGAAAAGGTACGTACGTCCAAGGAACTGTGAAGAAGATGTGCAGGGGAACAGCAAGAGCTTCAGCCACATCTACTCGTCCTGGTTTTGTTTATACATGCATTTCGAATTATGTTAATTAATTTCATACTGTTTATTAAATTAATTACACTTCCCACATATATATGAATTCATCACATGTTTTGTTATTTTGTTATAGAGGTAGCATCTGCAATTCCATTCATAAGATCTTAATTACTGCCAATAACTTTCAATAATTTGTGTTGATAAAAAAAAAATTAAAAACTGTTAATTTTGGGTGCTAAAAAAACTGTTAACTTTATTCTTATCATTATCATATATTGCGTGATATTTTTTTTCCTAGCACACACTAAATACCAATAGATTGAGTACATTTATGTTTAATCATAAAGAAGGGTAAATTATCTTAAAATGCACTAACTTTACTCTATTTTTTTTTTTTTTTTGCTTTGCACACAGATTATAAAAATACATAAACTTTATTCTACTTTGGAATCTTTCCATGGTCAACTAGAGCATACATAAGACTTAGCTACGGAAAAAACAAGTAAATTATTTTTCTTGATAAACGGAAATTTAATTAATTATTTCATAATAAAATATGAGTGGTTTTTGAAATGTTGTGGACACACGACAATTATCTAACGGTGCAATAATAGAGGATCCGGATCCAATAAAAGGATTATCTCAAATTAATTAATTCCAAATGAAAAGCTAACCGTAAGTAGGAGGATTAGCAATAATTGCCTGGGCCCGAAACGGTTCACCAGTTTTCGGGTCGGGTTGTGTGCATGCCGGAAGAAGAGATTCCATTACCGCCTTTAATTGTTTGCCCTGCGTAGCTATTTCTTCCCGTGTAGTTAAGAGCATGTTTTCCGTTCTCATGAAACCTATAATTATATTTAATTACAAATTAAAAGTCAGCAATATTTCGAAATAAATGGCCCAAATATTCATCATTAATTTATATTGAGACTTAAATTATGAAAGCACTTGTAAAATGATATGAGTCTATGATGTGATCATTTGTTATGAACCTGCTCCTTGTTTAGTATTTTAAAATGGGTTCATTGCCAATAATAATAATAAAAAAATCTATATGTGTAAAAGGTGGTATATATTAAGCTATTTTTCAAAAATTTAAGTCATGTAAAAAGAAGTAATTGCCTATATGTGTAGTGTAGAAGGTGGTAAATATTTATTTTACCAATTTATATTCAATAACAAAATAAAGATACATAGAAGAAAGAGGTCTGACCTTGAACAATAACACGAGGGTCGCCACCAAGTGGGTAAAAATTTATTCCGGCCGATTCCACCAATGCATGATAGTGAGAGTGAGTTGCCAACCTCACACAATGACCCAATTCCTATTATTTTATAATTTCCATTCAATTCTAATACGAAATTAGTTCTGCCAAACTATTAATCAATGCATCATCATTGTGACGAGAAATAACACAAAAATAGATTTACTAAAGCAAGAAAAACACACGGAGATTATTTATCTAATTCGTCACGATTGACTACGTTTTACGACGCTGCCAAATTAATTTGGAATTTTAACTATAGTATGATTTTGGAAACAATTATAAAAGAGGACAAAATCATTTATAATATTAATTTTCCAACTCTAATTGGCATTGCGACCTTATCTATAATTATTCCAAGAATGACCAAAATACCCTTACAAAAATTTGGAAGCTCCCGAACCCCGGGCAATGGGGCGCAACCCCTCACCCATTCAATAGTGTCGAACAGTACTTTCAGGATCCATAAATCAACACGCGCGCGTATTTTTCGTTTTATAAAATTTGAAAATGAATAAACGAAAGCCGAAAATGAGACGTATATATATATAAATGATATATATGACTTGCCTGAAGTCTCCTCGCGACGGCCATAAAAGGTTGAACATCGCCTCTCGTTCCGACTACGAGAATCGCAATGCTTAACTTTGCATCGCAATCACTCATTGATATAAGATTAATTGAATAAAAATGAATTTCAAGAAATATATGGATCGATGTAGCTATCTCTCTGTAGAACAAAACTAAACAAACAAATGAGATTCCTAATTCGGTACAAACCGCGCGCATAATATTAGAGCTAAAATTTGGAGCAAGAGCACATATATACATACACGCCATGCAATGCGGCGGAGACGATTGTATTTATATTTTATAATTGGATTTTTCTTTCGTGCAAGTAATGTAGTAATTAACATTGTTGGAAACATTAATACATTGACTAGCTGGATGGAGACAGGTTGGGCCATGTGATTCAGTATTTGATTATATTAATTATGAAATTATTTTTAAAATTAAAGATGATCGAAAATAACACGATGATTGACCTAATTAATTTGCAGTTTTCATGTTAAAACATTATCATTACAATATCATCCCTTAATTAGCTTTATGAAAATATTGCGAGGTGCATATAAAGAAAATGAAAATTATCCAATTTCATTTTTTTAAAAGCCGCATACAAAAAAAAAAAAATGTAGAAAATTGGCCGTGTACTGTTTTATCTTTAGTACTTAATTATAAAATTCATTGTGGAAGTATTTAATAATGAGTATATTTTGGCAAATCAATTATTGAAGTGGATCAACTCAATAATCCAAAATATAGGAATAAATAATAATAAGTAGGTGAAATGTTTAGCACTAATCAATACGTATGACTACAACTCACGGAAACGCTCTCCTACCCATCGTAAGCTCACTAATTAATGTGTCAACAACTGATGTGACAGTATCAGGTCAACAATCTTTTTGTTTAGGGTTTATTTTTTTAGTAGAATTTATTTTCAAGATATCTATTTATAATAATTTTCCTTAATTTTAACATAGTCACATTAGCCGTGAGTACATTATATATGCCCACGATGAGTAAATAACATTTCTCCTGCAACTCATCATGGAGGCTCAATTAATTCAAAATCACACTTATGAGTTAATTATGATAATTTATTTGAATTTTTAGGCAAATTTCCAGTCAGCGGTGTATTCATTTTTTTCTTTCATTATTGTTATAACACTGATAAGGTTTGTACAAGTCAGGGAAATAATTTGGAATTAGAATTATATTCTGGAATTTTATATTAGGGTTAATACATAAAAGTAGACACTCTCATTAGGGCTGTCAAACGGGTATCCGGTATTTCGGGATTCCCGGTACCGAACCGGAACCGGTACCGGATAACTTGATTCTGGTCCGATAACCGGTTTCAACCTCAAGCAAAATTCCGGTACTCGGGCAACCGGTACCGAACCTGGTACCGGTTAATATTTAATTATTTAATATATTTTTATAAATAAATTATATATTATATTAATATTAACAATTACTAAAAATTTTAAATACCCTAAATCCTTAATTATATATTATTATTTTTATAAATAATTATATATTATTATTTTTCTATATTTAATCATTGTTTAATTTGTTTTCGACTTTAAAAAAATAGAAAAGAATACTTTTTTTTTATAATAATTATCCGGTATCTTAACCGGTAATCCGGTATAACCGGTACCGGACCGGTACCGGAACCGGGAACCGGCTAGCTTATCCGGTTCCGGTACCGGTTCCTAAAAACGTGAATAACCGGTTCCGGGTACCTAGATTTCCGGTTCCGGTTAACCGGAACCGGACCGATAGTCAGCCCTAACTCTCATATTAAAAACACAAAATCTAGCCACTTTAATTATAAAAAAAAATCAAATAATAGCCACTCTATATATTATATATAGAGAAAATGCCCATTTCTACCCACTTTTAGATAGTTTTTACAATATATATCACTAGGATAGTTTTTTAACAAATCTATCCAATTTTCACATGTATGCCCTAAAATACCTCTCCCTTTTATTTTATATGTATTCTCTCTCCCCCTCCCACCAACCTCCCCATTTCAAAATTTGAAAAAAAGAACACTCTCTCTCTCTCTCTCTCCATGCTCTCTTGCCACAACCTCTCGCCGGCAGCCTCACCACCAACGCCACCTCCACGTCGCCGGCCAAGGGCGGGGCCCTTTGCAATGTTCCCATCAACGGCAGCTGTTGAAAAACCGAGAAGACTATGTCCTCCCCCAGCCTCTCTGTCGACTCCAAGGACTCCAGCGGCTCCTCCGACGCCAGAGCCGCCTTCAAATACTTCCAGGGCCTCTTGCCGGCAACGACAACATGCCGAAGCTCCACACGCCGACGTCCAGCATCGTGCTTCCGACGACGCCGACGACGATGGTATGAAATACTTTCGTTCGGGCTTCTTTAGACTGATCGTTGGTACGAAATATGATTTCTATTTATATTTAGAAAATAAGAAATCGTACCATTACACTTTGAGTTGGTACGATTTTAGGGTTTAGGTCTAAGTTTGGTTCGAATTTAGGGTTGAACTTTCAGTTTTTTTTTTCTTATTTTTCTGTTGTCTTTTGACAAATAGATGGTACGGATTCGTATTTTGTAATACATCATAGGTGTTCGTAACTTGTTTTTCAGTTGTTTTTAGTAATTATATTGTGTGGTACGAAATATGCTTTCTATTGATTATAGTTGGTATGATTTTAGGGTTCGAATTTAGTAATATGCAGTTGTTGTTGGTACGAAATGTCTCATATTCATACCTCCTTACTGTTCGTAAAAAATATAAATTTTGCATTTTCTAACATTTAGAAAAACAAAAAAGAAAGAAAAAAAAACGAAAAAAAAGAAAAAAAAAAAAAAAATCTGCAAAGAGACAAGTTTAGTCATAAGTAGATGGTACGAATTGCACAAGTTTAGTCATAGGTAAATGGTACGAATTACACATTTCGTGATAAATAGATGATACAAATTTGTAGTTTTCATATATCATAGGTAATAGTAATTCGTAATTCATTTTTCTGTTGTTTTTCTCGTAATTCGTAATATATCATATGTATATTGTACGAATTGACTCATATTCGTACCTAGAACTTCATACTCATTTATGCAATTCGTACTATATTTGGTACAAATGGTACCTATAGTTAATGACATAATTATATAATAATTATGTAAATGTAAAATTCTTATTCGATTTTGATACGAATTTTACATTTCGTACCTCACTGAAAGCAGTAGGAGAAAATATTTCAACAATTCAGTACCTCTTTACTGTTCGTAAAAAATATAAATTTCGTATTTTCTAACATTTAGAAAAACAAAAAAGAAAGGAAAAAAAACGGGAAAAAAATCTGAAAATGACAAAATCTGGAAAGAGGCAAAAAAGTAGGTGGGGAAAGAGAAATGTGTCATAAAGGTATATTTGTTTCACCACCTCAAATTTAGGTAGTTTTGTTAAAAAATTATCCTAGTGATAAATATTATAAAAACTATTCTATAATGGGTAGAAAAATCACTGCCTCTTATATATATTGCGTGTCCGGTTGTTAATAATTAATAATGCCAACTAATATATTCATTCGGTTGGTGATGGAAATACCACAACTAAATTTGAATATTGAAAGTCAGATTTTCGTAATCTCTTAATTCAGTTTTAATATTGAATCTTCTAGAATAGTCATCTTGACATCTTGTGTTCATTGTGTTTTTTCGCAATCTTTACAATGGCGTTGTCTTCATCAAAAAACAACGCTGCTGGAAGATGACGGTGAAACGCTTCAACTGCTGCTCCGACACCGTCCTCACCCTTGATGCATTCTGCCAACTCCATCGCTCGAGATTTCACCTACATCACAAATATTTTCATATAAATCCCCACAATCATATATATATATATATAAATATATATATATTTATAATCATCATTTATATATATATTAATTGCAATTATGCTTCTTCTTTTTTTTTTTTGTTCATGACAAAAAGTCAACAGTTCAACTTGATTCTTAATAATCAACTATAATAAGAGTTTTGGTTCGTATATATACTTGGGGTCGGAGCATGAAAGTTATGGCTTCCGACAGAGACTCCGACTCCTATTTTATACATTCTCTTCCCCCACAGAAACTGATCGCCGCAAAACGGCACCACCGTCGTCGGACACTGCATGTGCATGAGCATAAAACATAGGAGTATATCGCAACGTTAACGTAATTAAATCATATATTAAAACTAACGCAAGAATATGATGTAAATATTAAGTTAACTAAATTATACCCCAGCTTTAAGCCCAGCTGCTGCCGTACCTGGCCCACCGTGGTGAACCTTTGCAAATCCATTTTCAATCACATTGTTAAACTATTAAAACCAAGAGTTGAATTGTATCGAAAATTATGCAAGTTTCGATGATCTCATCACAGCGTAACACTGAGGAAACAACCAATCGTGGGGCAATCCGAAAGCACGAAAACATATTTTGGAATATCTACATCTGCATATTATAATATGTTTTTTTAGCATATTATTTTCATATTTGAGTTGATTATTCCGTAATCAAGGTATATAATGTAATGTAATTTTAAAATGATTTTTTTTAATAGTGATTTTTACTTAAATTAATTTTAAGTGAGTTATAAAAGTTTAAACAACAAAAAAGAGAAAATGATTGACAACTTACTAGTGCCAAGATCTCCCCACCCCGAATCAATAATTCCTCTCTGCCCCGTTTTCTTCAGAGCTTCCAAAATGAGAGTGGTGAGTTTCTCCGATTTCTTGAGTGGCTAATTAGAGCAAACAAAAAATTGGGAAAAATCACGCATTAATTTACTAGAAATTAATATGCTTTCTGTTGAATAACAAATTATATTTAGAATATTAAAGGTGCCACTACTACAAAAAAGTTCATAGACAACACACATTAGACCACGGTTTTTCAAAAATCTGTTGTTAAATCTCTAAAAACCGTTGTTGTATCAACAACCGTTGTCTATGAGCGAAAACATGCGCTCATAGACAACGGTTTTTCGATGCCGTTGTTGTAGCTGCGTTGTTGTTTCTAAAAAAATCAATTTTTGACTTAAAAAAAAATATAAGTATCGGGCTTCCCCTCCTTCCTTCCTAAATCACTATTCTTTTGTCACTTGAAATTTATCATTGCCCTAACTCGATTTGAATCATAAATTCTAAATCAATCTCAATTTTCATTCTCGCCGTCGACAGCCTACATCACCCATCGCCACCATCTCGGTGCCACCGAACATTCACCATCTCCCCCATGTGAAGCCCTAATTCTCTCCTTCCCTCTCCGCCTCATCCTCTCCGATTAATCGTTCATCTCACCTCCAATCAATTCAAAAATCACATAGAAACACTCCTGAGTCAATTGCGATTCTAATAAGGGTCGATTTGCTGTGAATCTGCGGCTGCATAAAATTAGGGTTTATAGCCGTTAAAGTCGTCGGCGCTGAATCTGCCCTCTCCGGCCACCCCCAGTCCTTTGGGTGTTTGGGAAAGGCCTCCGCGGGCCCTTAGGAGGTGTCCACTGACTGCGATTCGTGCAATTTTTCTCGTTGTGATTAATTAGTATTCGCGAGTTCCTCTCACCGGCGCAAGGAGTCATTGCCGAAAATCGATAATTAGAGGGCTTCAAACACTGGAAACACAACGAGCGTCCTTCCTCTTGCACAATTCAAGCAACCCAACTCCATTCACTCTTCGGCATTTCTGGGTCTCAACCACGTTCCATCAATTGATTGATGCTATTTCGATTTATCGGCAACAGATTGAGTCCTTCAAGGTGACATTGAGCTTATTGTACCCTGACCAAGTCCAATCGAACTCTCGTCGCTACTGCTACTCCTCCGGGTGCCTTGTATCTCGTCTCACAATCGGTTTATCCCTTTCAAACTTCCCATATTTGAGTGTATTTTCTATATGATTTACTAGGTCAACTAAAATTTGGTGTGAAGAACATGGCTTGATTCTTCATTCGAACTGACCATTCTGTGTATTATCAACAACTCTTCCCCTTATCTAGTATCTCCTTCTGTGTCTTATGGTGTTACTAAGTATGGTGTAAGTTCATACTGCACTTGTGCCATTACTTGTTAAGTGTTCAGGTACATTCAAGTGAAGCAAGGAGTGCAGCTGCTGCTATATCTTGGTGCTTAAAAAGGTCATTTCAAGTTTTCTTGATCCCAACTTAATTGCAGTTCATGAATATGTTGCTTCTAGCTTCTTACTGAAATGGTGCTTCAGGTACATTCAAGTGAAGCAAGGAGTGCAGCTGCTGCTATATCTTGGTGCTTAAAAAGGTAATTTCTAGTTTTCTTGATCCCAACTTAATTTCAGTTCATGAATATGTTGCTTCTAGCTTCTTACTGAAATGGTGCTTCCGATATTTAGTTCTTAGGAAAACTGTATGTATATCTTGGTGCTATTAGTTATATTGGTCATAATATCTTCCTTTCCTTATAGATATGGTGATAGGTCTTTTAAATAAATGAAACCTTAGCTCCATGTAGGTAAGAAAGTAAGAATACCTCGGATTTAGTATCTTAAAATTTGTTTTTTGACAATATTTTCATATTTGAATCTAAGATTATATATTGGGTTGGGGATTTAGCTATAGAGTTGTCTAAGAATGTTGCTTTTGGATTTGTAATTCTATACTTGTGTATGAGTATCAGGTTTTAAGATCTTTTACTAATGGACATATATACTTTTAGATTGAAACATATTATTTTTACTTGTGGCATACGAATTTTTGTACTTGAACATGAATTATCCAGAATTTCTGTTAAATCATCTTCTCGACTAAATGCAGAGGTACGTAGATATATATATATATATACTATACAATGTGATAGATTCTTCTCTTGTTTCAAGTGAAGCATGCTCTCGACTTTCCATTTTATGCGATTCTGGAGAGGATGGCAACTCGCAAATATATAGGGCATTACAACTTTGATAATACCAGAATGCTCAAAACTTCATATTGGTACTAATTAATTCAGTCATCATATTCTGAAGTTACAGTCTATCCATTCATTCAATGCCATCATCATTTTTGATTTTCCTAAGAATTCATAAACATATTTACACATGGTAAGTAGTATGAGATTTTCTATTATTATAATACATGTTTCTCGTTTATTGATTTTCCTATGTTTATTGATTTTGTATGAAGGTTGACCGATCTGAAAGATTTGGACACCCTGGTTTAGGCTGTGAATCCCCGAGAAACTAAGAGAAGAGAGTCGTGGCTCGACGTCTTCTTCCTAGCTTAGTTTTAATTTTGTCTAGTTTGGACCTTTGAACTTTAAATCTTTTGATAGTGAATTATTGTAACTAGTACCTTGTAATTTTAGATTTATATATATATATAATAATTTAGTTTTATTTAATCAAATTGTCACTTATTTTTTAATTTATGAATTATTATTTTGATATGAAAATAGGTTGAATAATTTAAAGAAACAACAACAGTTACAAAAAGGGCTACAACAACGGTTTAAGAACAGTTGTTGAAAGCATACCAACAACAACGGTTCTTGAACCGTTGTCTATGAGCGCGTACCCTACAACAACACAGCGTACAACAACGGTAAAAATATAGATACAACAACGGTTTTTAACCGTTGTCTATGAGCTTTTTTGTAGTAGTGTGCAGTGATGTGTTATCGTGTCAACCTCATAATGACACAATCAATTAAGGCTAAATTTGAAAACAGCATGTTAGGTTTTTGTTGAATCGGAACATTAGCACGACATAAATTGCTCAAACACGAATACGATACGATTTTATTCAAATCGACACGACAAGGTAACGACATCATACGTGTAACAAAACAATTAGAATTTGATTTTATAACATGATAAGTTATATGAAAATAAAATAGTACAAAAACAAGACTGAAACATGTATCACATATGACATGAACACGGACACAAATAAATATGAAAAAGAATAAATAATTATCATCCAGGTAATAATGGTGACTCCTAATCCAGATGTTAATATTTATGTTCACGAGTAATGCTCCCCTACTCACTGTGAGCATACTTAATATGCTTACGGTTGAGGTGGCGGTAATATATTTAACAAAAATTTTAATTAATATACCTTACCTACTAAAAAAACTAAACCCTAAAAGAAAAATTTATTAATGTGGCACTGCCACGTCAGTTAGTAGGCACATTAAGTGTGTCCACCATGGGTAGAAGAGCATTCCTGTTATGTTCACGTCTATAAAAGATTATAGACTAACAAAAAAAAAACACTAAATAATTTAATATGAATAACGCTAGTAAGAAGTTCAGTTCAAGTCTTAGAAATTAAATTGATGATAAATTAGGAACAAACACAAAATAATTTAATAATGAAAATAACATAATTAGATGTTGAATTTTGAATTTAGAAACATACCCGCTTCCAAGCCAACATAAATTGGCTTGGGTCCCTTTTGCATCCAATCAACCAAATTTTGGGAGGGTTCGTATTTGGTTCCAAGATTTAAGAAGCTGTACCCCACCATAGAGCCGGCCAAAAAAACCGGAATCGGAGAACCGAACCAGGAACCGAACCGGGAACCGGACCGGAACCGGCAGTTTTTGAACCGGAACCGGCAGTTCGGAACCGGATTCAGAACCGGCGGTTCTGGTTAAAAAACCAGAAAACCGGCAATTTTTTTTTTTATTTCTATATTTTATTTGTATGTTGTGTATAAATATCATACTAATTATTTGATCTAACATTTTATTAGTATACATCCATTTTAATGAATTCTTAATGTACAAATTATAAAGTATAATTTGTAAAATGAAAGAGATTTTTTATTGTTAAGTTATAATTCAAATTGAAAAAAATATAAAATATATAGCATATGTGATGTTTATTAATTCAAAGTTAAAATATAGCATCCGAGTGATGTTGGATGTTGTGCACTTGTGAGTTGTGACTCTTGTGATAATGTTCAAACTTTAAAATCAAATATTTAAACTAAAAACCAAATCATATAAATGACAAAATATTCAATTAACAATATCACATGATAATGATGAACTGAAGATGACAAAATATACAATTTAGTGATTCACATAAAGATAATAAATTATCCAATTCATGAAGAAGATAAGATGAAGTGTCAATTTTGAAATTTTTCATTCTAATTAATAATGATAACATGCTAAATTTGGATGAACTTTGCATATTTAATTATCAATCCATAATTCCATATCATATGAAATATATATTTTTAATTATGTATTAATAAATTTATTGGGAGAAAAAAAAAATAGAGAAACCGCCGGTTCCACCGGTTCCTAACTGACAAATGGGAGGAGGTCTTTCAAGATGATCCACTAAGCACCACCGACGCGGGAACTGACACCGACACCTCTCAAGCAAAAACTGACGATTTCGATTTCTATAACATATAATTCTGCCATGTCAAATCTTAGACGGGTACTCTTTTCCTCACTGAGGTTTTAACGAGGCTCGCCTTTGAAATCAAAATGTGATTTTTAAAATGTTTAGGTGAAATAAATAAATAAAAATTGAAAAACCGTCTAATTTGTTATATTTCCAACTTCTCTTATAGTTTTCGATTATAATGCTCTTACAATTAAACTCGAAATAAATATAAACGAAGTATACATATAGGGAAGAAATAAAAAAAATAAAAAAAAGAGAGAAAAAAGGGGCCAGTTCCATCCGGTTCGAACCGGAACCGAACCGTAACCGGAACCGGAACCGGCGGTTCGGAACCAGATTCGGAACCGTTGGAACCGGCAGTGCGGTTCTGGTTCCTCTTTGGGGGAACCGGAACCGGAACCGGAACCGTGGTCACCTCTACCCCACCACATCGACTAGTGGGCCCCCCAATCTGCTAATTGGAAACCAATCTTATAAACCATGAAATATTGTATTAATAAAAATTTTGGACTATGATAGTATTTCAAATTTTTATAGGGAAGTTAATTTGATTGAGTTAATTTTACAATTTAATATAATAAATTTCCTCGTCTCCCATCTCTTAGCATAAATAAAATAACAAACCATCTATTAGCATTTTTCCTTTAACCGAGCAATACTAAATTATGATAAATAACAAACAATTTAGTAATCATGAAAATACACATATCAATATCAATATTATGTTTTATGAGATGTACTAAATTATATGCAATTTTAAAAAAATATGATAATTTAATTAATTGGTTAATAAATAATATAATTTGATCTGGTACTTCCTCCCCACACGAAAATTGTAGCATCTTTGCAGGCATGTGTTGTAAATAAAAAGATTTAATAAGGTTGTAACACATGTACCTACAAGCTTCATGCATCCATTACTCTTAATTTTGAATCTCGATCACATCCCTTTAATTTCAAAAAGTCCACACATGTGAATCCACCTAAACAATATTAACCTACATATTTTTTTTTAAACTTATGCCAAAGACAAATGTAGCTATTTTCATGGACGGGGAGAGTATTACATATCCACCAAAAGTTAGACATATGAGTAAGCTCACAAATTCGTATAGCATGTATCTTGCCTTTTGAAGCAAACAATATCAACACATCAATAGATGTATTCTACACCCTCGTACCTCGTATCAAAAGTGTCATAAAATAAACTACCTAAACAAACTAACATAGATATTTCGTTAAAAAAAAAAAAAAAAAAAAAAATCTATAGATATAATCTAACGCACAAAGCTAGCTAAACAAATAGAAATAGAAATACTAACCAGTGGGTTTGGGCAGTACATGGGAACTCCACAAATAGCATGTGGGTAAATGAGAAAATGACATATGACTTGAATTGAAGAATCCAATAGGAGCCAGACCCAACTTGTTTTTCCTCAGCTCATTAATAAATTCTCTAATTCCCAACCATATCACTAAATCCACTAGACCATAAGATAGCTAGCTGCACATATCAATCAACAATTTTCAAAGTTAGGGCTTAATACTAAAAAAAAAAACATCCAAAATTTAGTAGTTTATATACGAGGGTATCTATTTAATTGAAAGACTAAAATAAAATAAAATAAAATCCATACAAATCCAGCCCGCCAAGCGAAAGGTTGAGGGAAGGCCTTTGTTGGCCTGCACAGAGTAAAATTTCTATAAAATAATAAAATTTAACGACATTAAAAAAAAATTGGATTTCCATTTGGAATATCCATCTATAAATAACATTTTTTTTCCTTTTTTTTTTTGATTAGTCAAAGAAAAAGAAATAAAAGAAACGATGAGAATTGAAAGAAGAAATTACAACGTACGTCCAAGGTACGGTGAAAAAGATGTGCAAGGGAACACCCAGAGCTTCAGCTACATCTTGACTTCCTGTTTAATATCACAACCGATAACTATTCTGATTTATAGGTTACTAGATGGAATACACTACTCTCTCTGTCTCGTTCGATTTGGCTCGTAGCTTTAGGGCTCTAGTACTAAGAAATACTATATTACTAGTGTTAAAAGTGTAGTATTAAATATTTTAATGCATAATTTGTTTTTTCAAAAGTAAAGCGTCATAAACTCATAACAACATATTAATGACTGATCTTAAATAAATGATCGTATTAAAACCTTTAATTTGACATAAAAATTGTAAAACCTAAATAAAAAATGAGCAAGTTATGACAATTTAAAATTATGCAGTTCAAATAATTTTGGAATAACGTGCAAATTGTGGGAAGATGAGAAGTTATACTCCCTATTAAACTATTAAATTGATCTAATTAAACTAATAAGACCTTAATTATTTTCACTTTTAGACCAAATAAAATTAAGTCAATTAAAGAAAATAACAAATTGGAGCTGGTTGTACGGGTCTTCAAATCAATAAGTGAGTTCATTATTTAGACATTTTGAAGTGATGTCAAAAATTGCAAACATAATAAAGAATCTATACAATATATAAAAGCTAAATAGTTGATACAAATTACATCAATACCATTTTCCCTCCAAAAGTAACAATCAATTGTCCAATGGTTTTTCAAATATGATTTATTTCAATTTTTTTGAATTGTCCAATAAATTTGACAACAAATGTATTGTAAACTATAAATATATTACTCATATTGTTTGCTAATATATCTATTTTTGCATTAGATTATTCTATAAACTTCTTTATTTTGTTATATTCATATGTTATTTGTTTACATTTTCAATTATATTGATAATTTGTGTAAAATTTTATAGTGACAATAGAAAATTTAATTGGATACCTTGTCACGAATTATTAATTGGACTTTTGTGAAATAATACTAAGTTAGATTTAAAGCTATTGATCTTCGATAAATTTACTGTAAAAATGACATATTGCTTAATTTTTTGATGTATTATTTTTTTTCAAAGAGATGTAATATTAAATTATTTAAGAAACATAGTAGTAGTAATTCCTAATTATTTAGGTCTACGAATTTGAATAAAATATACCAAAAATATAGTAATTCAAATATTTTAGTAGCAATAGTAGTTGCACTATGTAGTATATCCAATAGGGAGCTTACATTTCTATATTATGAATATTTAAAATTATATTTATTTATATTCTCTAAAATTATTTTAGGTTTCTAAAATCATGAGAATTAAATATCTGTTCAATAATGGTGTGATAGAAAAATATATAGTTTCAACTTTTATTTATTTATTCTATCATTCTTTACAATTCATATCATCCGTACAACGCACCGGCGCAACACTAGTTATAGTAACAATAAATAATGGACCATGAGCAGGAGGATTCGCAATAATTGCTTGGGCCATGAAAGGTAGGGCCGAAACTGGCTCGGGTGCATGCTGGAAGGAGAGATCCGATAAAGGCCTTTAATTGTTGGCGTTGTGTACTAGAGGTGCCCACCGGAACCGGAACCGGAACCGAACCGTCAGTTTTTAACCGGAACCGGGCGGTTCCTGAACCGACGGTTCGGAACCGACCCGAGGAACCGGTAGAACCGATGGTTTAGTTTCGGTTCCGAAAGTTTGGAACCGGGAACCGACGGTTCGGTTCCGGTTCGGAACCGAAAAGAACCGGGTTTTTTTTTTTTTTTTTTTAAATTCTAATTTTATTTTATGTTTCAATATTATACTTGTATTTGTATACTTATTTGATGTAACATTTGATTACTGATTAGTGTGTTATATTTTTTTATATGGAAATGTTATATTTGTAAAGTTAAATATTTTTATCATTTAATTTATAATTCACAATTTAATAAGCTAAAATAAATAAGACTAATACAAAAAATATCTTTAAATTAATAATAAACAATGTCACTTGATGATGAAGAATTGAAGATGACAATTTACATAAAAGATGTCATATTGTCATCAAATTAATAATTTTGAAGAATTGAGAAACAATCAAGATCTTTTGCATTGGTGGTCAAGAAGAACAACTCAATACCCAATCCTATCCATAATGGCTCGAGAACTCTTTGTTGTTCCTGCCTCGACGGTGTCGGTCGATCAGGCTTTTAGCAGCGGAGGGTACACTTTAGACGAAAGACGATCAACAATGACCCTGCGGAATCTCAAAACTCAAGTATTGCTCAAGGACTACACTTTAGCCGAACACCGTGAGCAAGAGAACAAATTGGTATGAGGTCTTTGAACATGAACCAATCAGTACCACCGGTGCAGAAACCGACACCGATGCCTCTGAAGAAACGGATGATTTCGACGACGATTTCGATTTCGACAATATGTAGTGGTCTATTAAAACGCTTAGACGAGTACTCTTTTTCCTCACGGAGGTTTTAACGAGGCTCGGCCCTTGGAATCGACATGTGATATCCAAGGGTTTAGGATTAATAAATAAATAAAAAATTATACAATCTCACTCTCAAGTATTTTTTTTATATTTTATAATTTGAATTGTCTTACAATTAAAATTAAATCAATAAACAATGAAGCATTGAATCATAATCGAACAAAAAAAAATAATTTTTTTTTAGAAAAAGTCGGTTCCTATCCGGTTCCGGAACCGGAACCGAACCGGAACCGTCGGTTCTAGGAACCGGAACCGGAACCGTTACTGTTCCGGTTCGGTTTCAGTTCCGGACATCTTGGAACCGGAACCGCCGGTTCGGTTCCGGTTCCGGAACCATGGGCACCTCTATTGTGTACCAATATCTCCGGGTTGGGTCGTCATAATACTTTTAGCTCTCACAAAACCTACAATTTAATTAATTTTTTTTTTTTGTAATCTGCGTACCTTTATAAACATTAAAATAGTACATGTTTTTTTATAGCTAATCAAAATCATTTAATAGTCTAAAGTCTATTAAAACTTATAATTGCATGGTATGGAGTTTACAAGCTCGTTCCCAAAAAAATGAAATGTATTAATATTTGGATGTTATGTCAAGGGAGAACACGATTTGAAATCATTCTTAATCTATTAAGTTAAATATTTTGATTAGATTTCAGAATCCTTAAATATTTCCCTAAAAAAAATGATGTTCATCAGTTGCATTATAGGTTAGCATAGCTCAAGTTATAGGTTCAAGAATAAGAGATGTAGCTGACTCACTTTACTCCACTTAACTGACAAAGATCAAAGTCACTTAATGAAAGACACGATCACTTAATGCGATTCGCAAGTGTTATCATAAGTCAATCTAGATAACTAGTACTGACAGAGGAGAAAAGTTAAGGAATGGTCGTTGTGTTTGTCTTATTGTGCTCAACCAGTGAGAACCATCTATTCTGTGCACACTCCAACAAAAACAAGATACAAGACCTACAAAAATGATGAGTTGAAGCCTAGGAACAAGCTCTCTGCAGAAGACAAGTCAACATTGCCGAAAATAGAAATTGCAAAACTTCTGGTTGAAGAAGCCACTGCTTGACCAAAAATGGAAACAACATTTAATGCAAGAAGATTACGCTTCAAAGTGAAGATTCAAATGATTATTTTTCCAAGGGGTAGTTTTATGAGTCTGCACAATATATAGATGGAGCCCAACACCTAAAGATGTTGTGAACGAGTACTCTAACTCGAACATTTAGTTGTTTCAAATCAAAAATCGCATTCTATCATTCGTACTGTAACAACCCGGTGTTTAGACTGACGACTGACCCTACAAATCACCATAAGTCTTTTCAGTGTGCTTTGTCCTTGCTCACACACTCACATTCCTATAATTTCTCCAGGTCTAGCACGTTTAACTTCGGAATTTCTATGAGTGAACTTCCAAAAAGAAGATGTTCCTTGTTGGTATGAGTAGCACCAATGAAATCCTTTAAGATTTCTTCAAATATGCAGTCTCGTTCCTACATACTCTTGGAATCCTTCTCATTCTGGCATGTCTCGTTTATTCATGTACCTCTTCACTTTGAAGCCCTTATAGGAGTCGCTCTTTTTTTGTGCCTCTACGCATCGGCAATCACTCTGTAAATCTGCCCCGGACATGTCTACAAGCTTCCGCTTTGTTCGTCCCCGAACCACATCGTAATAGGAGAGTTTGGCTCTAATACAACCATATGGGTTCAATGGACTTTCTGGCAACTTAAGTTAACCAATATGGCAATTTAAGGATGAATGTCAAGTAATTGCTAACGATTTATGTCACCGTAGTCAAAACGGGCTCCCACCCTGTGAGTCTGAAGCGTTACAATGGTATCAAAGACCCCCGTGCTCCTTTAGACCCTGAGACGGTCTTGCATGAAAGTTCACAAGGAGGACGTCACGTATTCAAAGGGTGATATGTAAGTATGGGTTCAATGGACTCTCTAGCAACGTTGGTTAACTTTTTGGCAAACCGATGACGAATGCCAAGTGGTTTCTAGCGGGCTCATATCCCATGGCTAGGGCTGCAAACGAGCAGAGTTACTCGGGACTTACTCGCTGCTCAATTCAGAAAAAGCTCGTTCGAACTCGAATTCGTTAACAAACGAGCCAAATTTCGAGCCTGAATTCGAGCTCGTTTAATTTAACGAGCCGAACTCGAGCTCTAGGTATTCGACTCGTTTTGCTCGCGAACGTGTTCGGCTCGTATATTAATCGAGCATGTTCACGAACCTATTCACGAACTCTTAATCGAACATTTAATCGAGCTTGTAAACGAGCTTTAGCATTTATGGATAAAATTAATTTCAAATCACAACCAAAGCTAATTAGGCACTACACCACATTAATTATTATTAAAAAATATTAACTTATAATATTATTATATATTACTAATTATCATCAATTCATTTATTATATTGTACATTTATTTATTATTTTATAGTATTGAATACTTTTAATTTTTGTTTGATGAATTTCATTTTAGTTTATGTTCATTTTGGAATGTTAATAGAAAATATTTTTAAATCACGTCTTTTACACGAGCTCAAAATCGAGCTTAAACTCGAGCTTGAATTAAAATAAAATCCGAACTTTTGACGAGCCAGATTCGAGCTCAAATCCGAACTGAACTCGAGCCGAACCATTTATCGAATATTTAGCGAGCCGAACTCGAGCTGAATTCGAACTAATAGTTTATACTTCGAGCCGAACCCGAGCCCGAACATGTAAAATATTAAACTAACCGAACCCGAGTCCGAACATGTAAAATATTAAACGAGCCGAATATGAGCATGCCAATACTCGGCTCGGCTCGTTTGCAGCCCTACGTGGCTATGAGGCATTACATGTCACTTCTTGATCTCAAGCTACTTACGCAAGAACACCAAATTCTCATATTATTCTTCAAGTGCTCTTATCACTTAGAGTCTACTATATCATCATTCATTAGACTTATCATACACATGCAAAGCCTTAGTTTGAGTAATCATATCTTATACTCTCTCCGTCCACCATTTACCGACACTATTACTATATTGAGACGTCCACGATTTACTAAACCTTTCTATTTTGGGACGTAGGCCCATAATCACTTTAACACTTTAACATTTTAATACAATTAAAAATATTAGATGGACACATAATTATTCTACTTTAACACTTTAAGATTTTAATTTATTAATACATTATCAAAATACATTAAAATTCATGCCCAGAGTCTAAGTCTAGTAAATCAAGGACGGAGGGAGTATCTTATTTTTCATTGTAAAGGATTAATTGCTCTAAGTTGGAAATTCATTCAAAACTGATTGAATTTGTTATGATTGTGTTTGAGTTTTGAGTAGATGTTTGGAAGATTGTTGTATCTTTCAAGAGTCAGAGTGAGGATAGGCTCTAAGTTGCTCGTTGTAAAACTTATGATTTACGCTTACAATTTTTGATAGACTAAGTCACTTCCCCTTAAAAGTATGAAACAAGGAATACTCGAGTGAAAGATACTTATCTATTTAAAGATAAAGTAAACGTAAGTTAGTTGACCGAACCACTATAAAGCCATGAGTACTTGGTTTACGAGCTTTACTTGTTATTCATACTTACTGAATATTATACAAGTATCTTTTGTGAGTAGCACAAGCTATTTGACACTGCATTCACCTGATTGCATTGAGTATATTCAATGATTTAAGTTATATAAAAAAAAAACCTTTTTTTTAGTAAAATGAGTATAAACTAGGGTCTACACATACCGCATCTACCTATTAACTCATAGTAGTCCATCTAACCAACTACCACTAGTCAGAAAGATTAATATCAATCAGTCAACTCACATTAGTGCTAAGACATGTTTAATCTGACATTTATCATACATCACTGTTATCAGACAAGATCCGAAAAGTTGTAAGAAGTGCAACATTTGTATATCTAAACCCTCCCCCGCCTCAACACGTGTACGATTCGTTTCGGGACCAACAATTAATTGATCATCTCCACTCATTTTTGTTATTTTTGAAAATATTTTTAGAAATTTATTAGTTCAGTCATATCAAATGAGTCGATTAATTAAAATACATACAAGTGTACAACAATGCCGTGCCATGCAAGTGTACAACAATGAAATATTGATTCTTCTTGAATTGTATTATTGCTATATTCCATGCCATGCAAGTGTACAACTATGAAATAAACAGTATATAAAGCACAGAAGGTATATGTGCTTGGTTAATTATAAACTAATAATACAAATTAAAATAAACTATTAGAGATGCAAAAAATTATTTTATATAGTTTACAATTTCATATAAGGATAATGTATATAATATGAATATGATATATAGGAAAAGGAGAAAATAAATCTTACATTCAGCCATAATTCGAGGGTCGCCGCCAAGAGGGTAGAAATCTATACCAACTGACTTCAAAAATCCTTCAAATTCTAAATGAGTTGCCAACCTCACATTATGCCCATATTCCTGTATTTAATTCCCTCATCATTAATATGATCTCAATCCAAATTGCAATACTATCATGTAATAGTATTAAACTAATTATGGACTATAATTATATATGTAATATTAATATTATTGTAAATAATCAAACACTCATTAATTTGCACAATTTATATGCCATTAAAATATATAGTTACAGGAAAATGTACCAAAATAAAAGGTAAATACTAATTTTAATGGCTTGCTTACCTTAAGTCTCAAGGCCAGAGCCAGAAAAGGCTGAACATCTCCTCTTGTTCCAACTACAAGAAGAGCAATATTCAGCTTTGGCATTGTATTTTTGTAGTCACTCGTGAGATATGATAATCAAGACTAGAATCAAGCAAGTTTTAATTAATATATACAACTAACAAACAAAAGAAAGAAAGTGGCCAAACCAATAATAATTTCAGTACTTATATAACTTCCAAGGTTTATAATACCAAGACTTCCAAGATTTATAATACCAACTTGTTCAGGAAAATCAGATTTTCTTTTTTTAAAAAAAATATAATGATTTGAAGATGATATGGGTTGAAATTCTTATGTGATCCCTATTTATTTAACGTGCAAGCAATAAAGATTTGAAAATCTTCATCTCACGTGGATAGGTATATTTATTGCCCAGCAGAACGCTTTCATATTGGACTTCGAAACTATAAAATCTTTTGCAATCAAGATTATATATAATATAACCATTTAAAACTATAAAAAAGACCATGTATAACAAAATTATGTTCTTAAACAATTAAAATATGGGCATACTTGGGTCAGCCCGGCCTCACGGTGAGTGACTTCAAAAGATTAACACTTTATTCGTGTAGATTAACACTTTTCTGCATAAAGATTGACATTTTTAAAAATTGACACTTTTATTCGTTAAATAATTAGCTTAAAGATTGACATTTTTATTCGTGTAGATTAATACTTTTCTGTATAAAGATTGACACTTTGGCCGACCACATCGTGAGGCTGGCCTCACCCAAATTTTTGCCTTAAAATATTAGTAAACACAATAACTTTGTTTATTAAAATATTAGTAAATAAGAATGATCAAATCTTATTTTATTCTGAGTGATAAATTATACATAGTGTTTGCAAGATATTCATTATAGATAGTGACAATTAAATTCTTGCCACCAACATAAAAAATATTCATTATAGTCAATTTTGCTTTGAAGGGATAAAAATAACTTTACTAATTTACAGAAAGCGCTCATTTACCCACAGTAGACACACTTAATATATGCCCACTGTTGACGTAACAGTGTCACGTCAGTAATTTTTTCCACTTAGCTAAGGTTAAGTTTTGTTTAGTAGGGTTTAATTTTTTTGATAGGATTTATTTTTTTAGGTATATATTTATATTGAGAAATAATATGCTATTCTCCCATTGGTGGCGTGACCTTCGTCGTTTTTTCACGTTGGCATTATTTTGTTCGATTTTTCAATTGTTTTATATTCTAGTATCATAAAAATTAATGTATAAATTATTAAATCTACAAAATAAATGCAAAATCAAAATTAAGACACTCTTTCAATTACTTTATAAATTTGTGCATATATATATTAGGACATAATTTCGATTTTCCGTATCTCTTATGGAGTATTTAATAGTAGGTTTAATAAATCTATATGTGAAATAAAACTAAGTATATTGATTTTGGCTAGAGGGATCAACTTAGACAGCATTAATTAACTAAGTGAAGCTAACAATTAGGATATATAGACTGGATAGTGACCTAGCAGAAACGCTATACCACCCACCGCGTGAATACTTAATATGTTTACTGTTGATGTGGCAGTGCCACGTCGTCAATTTTTCCGCTTAGAGTTTAGATTTTTTAAGTGTGATTTAGTTTTTCTTAGTAGTGTTCATTTAATTTTGATATAATTTTGATCTGAGCATTGTAGCATTACTCAGTGATACATTACCCAACTTAGTTGATAAAATCGATGCAACCTTATAAATTAAAATGTGATAATGGTTAAAACTAGCACTACAAGAAATTTAATGTTTAGTGACGGAAATTTCCGTCTTTAAAGTTCAAAAATTCATCACTATTCTGGTTTAGTGACGGAATAGTGACGGGAAAATCCGATGCTAGAAAACGCGTAGCTAAATGCGTAGTGACGGCATAATTTCGTCACTAAAATTTAGTGACGGAAATGGTGACGGACTATCCGTCATGATTAAAATGGTGACGCTTGAGCCATCATCAACTAATGGTGACAGATTAGTGACGGAATTTATCTGTCACCATGTTAGTAACGGATGAGTCCGTCACTAATCATCAGATCGATGAAGAAATAAATTGGTGACGGAATATTTTCCGTCACTAAACTTATTTTCATATTCATGAAATTTTCGGTTCTATTTGTTTTTTTAACCTGTTAATACTTTAATATTCAATATTACATGTGAACTAATAATATAAACACACAATAATGAAATATAAACAATCTAATGTCCACAATACTAATAGAATATGCCAAACGTCAACAATACATATCTAATTCATAAGTATCCAACTCAAAATGTCTGAATTCAAACCATAAACCAAATAAACGTAGTATTCAGTTTGTAAAACCAAGCCATCAAGGAGGTGATGTAGGTGGTACATGTCCGGACTGCGAGATCAACTGCTCTTGATTAGCTTATGCCTTCTGCTGCACTTGAAAGCTGCTCATATAACTGCCATTATTCCTCTTTCTCTTCCTGAAGCCGCTGCTCCATCTCCTCAAGCCTAGTTTCGATAGCATCTCTATCAACCTGAGATGTCGATGCAAATAATACATCAAACTAGAGCCAACTTAATTGGATAGAAGTATCTCATATTAGCCTTATAAACAAGTAGGAAAACTAGATGCAAATAAATAAAAGTTCAAGCACAATTACCTTGAACAATTAGGGAAGGCTACAGATGAACAAAGAAATGCTCAAAGTTGCATGTTCATCGTGAACGGACTAATGGTGCAAACCTCATAAGATGAAGTTACTATAACATCATCCCGTGCTTCTAGGTACTCGAGATGCATCTAGAATTAGTTGAAAGATATCAAACAATCCTTATAACTTTTAAATGCATCGACGGGATTGTAATGAAATAATGGTTATTTTTTCTTTGAGCAATAAATTCTACACATAAAGCTTTTAAGAACTAAGAGCATCTAATTTTTCTTAGTTATTAAGTTGCAACAGATGTGATCAGGTCTACCAATAAAAATCACTCTCATAAGGATTTTATTTCATCAAGAACATAAATTAAACAATTTAGATCTTGATTTCTTATTATACTTGAATAGTTTATTTACTTGATCTTTCAATAAATCCATCTTTGCAACAACACAAATAGTTTATGAGAATATTTGATAACAATGAGTTCACAAAGATTGCTTCACATTACAACTAATGCATAAACCTTCATAATAAGATTCTAAATATCATGAACTAATTATAATGATAAATTATCCTTGATCACAATTTGCAATAACAGATGTTTGGGCCACAAGTCTCACCTTTGGAAAAAGAAGACCAGCTCCACAGTTGAATTGATCATCAACACTTCAACTACCTTCTCAGATGTACCATCACCATCTTCTGGATTCTTATATTTGAAGGGAATACACCTGGAAAGTGATCTTGCTGATTAGGAAAGACACTGTATGAAGTATGATCAGGGCCGGCCCTGGGCCTAGGCAAAGGGAGCAGCCGCCTAGGGCCCAAGGCCGGATGGGGCCCCAATTTTTGTGTTAACCCATTATATAAGCCCAAATGTAGTGGGTCTCTTTTAAGATAAAAAATAAAATAGAATTAATCCAGTAAGAGAATAAAAGTATTTTTTTTCTCTCTTTTTCGTTTGATCCTCACGATTCGGAGTCTCTGTCTACCTCGATTACTCAATAGTCACTTTATGTGAATTTTGGGGGCCCAAAAGGTAATACTTTATTTTTTTGTATAGATGTATTTCTTTATTGTTTGTGTTTATTTTTTTAATAATTTCAATTCCATCAATGTATGCAAAATTGCCAACAATAATAAAATGATATTTGTTTAATGTTTATGCTTTCTTTTGTTTTCATTTGTTGTTATTCGTATTTTATGCTTGCATAATTTTTTGAGTTCATGTCTTTATAGCCTTTTAAATTATTTTATATTTCCCATGCGTAATTGATTATTAAGTGATTGTTGAAATACCTAATAGAAAAGAATGATTTAACTTGGTAAAAGAGTTACTGAAAAAAGAGAATGCTCATATTAGACATTTTGAGTTGAGGGCATTTGGTTCAAATTCCACTCCTAACTTTTATTTGGTGGACAATAATAGTCATTTCACAATATAATGTGTCTAATACAATGTAAATCTATAAAAACAAAAGTTATATACGAAGGGTTCGCAGTATAATGTGTCTAATACAATGTAAATCTATATAAAAAAAATTATATACTAAGGGCCTCTTTCTTCAGTTTTGCCTAGGCCCCGAAAATGTCAGGACCGGCCCTGAGTATGATTATACTATCAAGTTCCCAGAACGGAGAAATCAAACAGAAAAATTTCAGGATTAATCCTATTGGCTTCTTCTACACTTTTAAACACATCGACAGTACTACTTCAAAGAATAATAGACTTTACAAGAGTGGATATCTATTGAAACCATCACATCTCCACTGGGATAAAGGAAGGCATCCACAAAGCACATAAAACTGAAGTTATCATAAGTATTGTTTTATAAGAAACTAACAAACAATGATGAGACAAAAATACCCTTAATAAAATATTAATAAAAAATACAAAATAGAAAATTAAAAATAAACCCTAAAAACTACCCGGTCCCACCAGCCCCCCTCTCTCTTCTCCTCCCTTCTCTCTCTCTTCTCACCTATTGTTCATGCACGCTGCTGCTGTGTTCTTTTTCTTCTTCTTTGTTCATTCACTTCCCTCACCATTGCTAACGTGTTCTTCATCAATCGTTGTTGTTCTTTCTTTCTTTTTTGCATTCACTTTTCTCACCTGGCCGTCGTTGCCACCCTCCATTGACGCCGGAGACCCATCACCACCATCGCCGGTCATGAACGCCGTCGTGACCCTCACCGTCGTCTGTGTCGATTCTCATTATGTCGGGCACGGAATAGGCTTGAATGGGGAACGAACGAGCCTCTAGAGCTCGATCGAGCATCTTTATGTCGGGCTCGAATTGCTCGATCGAGCCTTCCGTGTTCGAACGAGCCTTTTGTGCTCGATCGAGCATCTTTGTATTGAGCATGAATAAGGCTCAAACGGGCTCGATCGAGCCTTTCTTGCTCGATCGAGCATCTTTGTGTTGAGCGTGAATAGGGCTCGAATGGGCTCAATCGAGCCTTCTGTGCTCAATCGAGCCCTTTGAGCTCGATCGAGCCTCCTCTGTAACGGGCTCATTAAGGGTATTTTTGTCCAATCGAGTCGAAAGTGGCTACAATTTATATATTTTTATGTTTGTGACTAGTATTTATTTTCCACTAAAATAAGTGGCTATTTGACATTCTATCCCAATTAAAATCCCAACTCACATCTTTTACAAGCAATATTTATATTCTCTGATTTAATATATATATATATATATATATATATATAACCAAGACTTCCAAGATTTATATACCAACTTTTTTCAAATAATTAAAATATTAGTAAACATAGTTAGAGTGTTGCTATCAAAAGCTTATGAAAATAAATAAGATCAATGGTCAAATTAGTCTTATTTGATTTGAGAATGAGAGGTAACTTGTAATGTGTTAAGACTTAATAGTTTAGTGAAAATTAAATTCTTGCGGTTAAGTTAAGAAACATAAGAACCATTAGTTATAGTTAACTTTGTTGTGAATGAACAAAAGTATTCTTATTAACTGTATTGCCACTATTTTAAACCTCTATTTACACTATTCATCTTGTTTAGGATGATGGAGTTGTCATTGGTTATCACGATCGCCCCCAACATGGTGGAGAGTGAGGTTCGTGCGAAAATCTTCCGAGTGAGAAAAAACAAAAATATGGGAGAGAGAGGTCAGAGGCCATAGGAGTTTTGGAGTGGGGTGATGATGTTGGTCAGCTATTCTTGTGAGGAAGGAGGCGGGACATGGTGTTGTTTCATAACTTGGGATCTCTGTACCCATTTTCGTGTTCCAATTGTGTACCAAAGTTTAATTAAAATTCTACTAATTTTATGTAATTATTTTTAATGAATTTAAGTTATAATGTTTTAGATTAATTTTTATAATTATTTGCTAGTGTTCATCCATCCAATTAGGGTTTATAATTATTTTTTAGCATTTAATTTCACTTTTATTAGTTATATTAAAGTTGATAAATTCAAAACTAAGGAATATAATTATTATTAAAAAAAATAATTTATTTATAAATGTTGAGTATGATTTATTATTCTATTACATATTTACATTGAACAACTTGACCTTCAAAGAGATGCATGCAACTGCTTGTGAAATATCATTCATTCATCTCTTAACCTTTTTTTTTTTTTTGGGGGGGGGGGGGTATTTTGCTATTTAGTCTTATTTTATGTCATGATTAATTTCATAGTCATTTTCGATAATTCTAGTGTTGTTTTGAATGAAAAGAAAGGACGAAAAAGAGCATTAAAGTTATGAATGGAGCAAACCCCAATGTCTGCTGGCTAGCCACTGGTTGGAATTCATTCGAGGAATACAAGGAGCATACACCTGCGATCGCTGCCTCTATGCCGTTATTACCGCCTTAATTCCTTATTTGGTTTGAATATTTTTATATAAGTTTTTAATGGAAACTTTGTTTTAACGCATATATACTCATACCATCAGACTTGACTTTAGTTATTTTCTTATCGTATTGTTTTTTTTCGTTTACATTGGTACACATAGAATTTTGGAGAACATGTTTTGTGCTACTTCTTTTACAATTAATTGAAGGTTTTTTCTATTTTTGTAATTATTTTGTTGAGTTGAATTCCTTGCTATTAATTATTAGCATTACAATGATTGACTAATTTTTCTTACTCTAGAGATTCTGGGTACTTGAATCAATAATTGAATCTGTACAAGTACAAATTATTGATGGCCCAATAATTAATTAAATTATTTTATTCAACTTGAATAATTGGCCACCATTTAGGTTTGGTGGACAATAGAGGTTGATCGATTGATAAATGTGATATTGGAAAATGTTTAATTAATATTGGCTTTAATCGAAAACGTATGAATCAATTCTATGCCTGTGTTGACTCAATTATAAATACGTGAGTTAGTTAATTGATAATCCTGGTAGAATTAATTGGTTTGAATCGATTTGATTGCACTGCGAATCTGCGATAACTTATAGTAGTACTAATTGGTTTAATTGATAACCAAATTTAGTTGTTGAGGAAGAGTAACGGACAGTGGACTCTATTGCGTATATCATTTGAATTTCTAGCGTGTTGCTTCCATTGCTTTACTTGCTTTCTATTTTATTGTTTTCCTTAGTTTAATTCTTCAAACAAATTTGGTTAGAATTTAGCAATGTTTTAAAACCCGGCCCGGAGGTCGACCCGGTGAGACCTTCGGGTCACGATTCAATTAGTCAAACCAGTCGAATTGTTTAATTAATTAAATTATTAATAATTTTAAAATACATGTCAAATATATAAATATTCATCATTTCACATCTTTACAACTTATAAAATGAAAATCCATGTAATTTATAACAGATCAACATTACAATCAACATTACAATCAATACTTGAGATGCAAAACAAAAATATTAAATTCAATAACAAGCATTAGTTTAACAAATAAATAAATATAATAATAATAAAATATAAAATACATATAAAAATATTCAAAACTTCATCACTTACCAAATAAAATTTCATAAAACTAAACAATAAATTAATAACAAACATTTATATACACATTATTATATATATTTATACCTGTAATTGATAAATTAAAAAAAAAAAAGACAATTTATAATTTTGATATAGATTCATTAGCATTGAAAATGAGTATAATTATATTAAAAAACATTCTTGTAATAATTAAGGAGATGGTGGAGTGGTTATAATCTTGGCCTTTTTTCTAGAGGTCTAAGATTCAATCCCTCTCAAGTCCATTTTCAATAATTTTGCTAACCCGATCAAAAGCGGATTTTAGCATATGGCGGGTTCTGGTGTCATCTAACCCAGTACCAAGTCCGGGTCGCGGTCAGACCGATCCAACCGGTTGGGCTGAGCCAAGTTTTAAAACATTGGAATTTAGGATTGTTTTCATTTTTCTTAACTATCATTTTGTATTATTCTATCATGTTAACTTTTACTTGTGATATGATTTTGGTTAACTTCGTGCTTTGCATTGATCTCGTCTTATTGTGAGTGATCTAGAAATGCAATTTTAGATTAAACACGTACAACGAACATCAAACATCCTGATATTCATAATAAATATAATTATCCATGAAAATACTACTCATTTGATTTTTTTATTTTATATTTTTTTTATTTTTTTATTTTTTATTTTTACAAATTATAATGAATAATGGACGGTCTGACATTTAGACGGTGAACAATTCATACAAGAAATACAAATTCTTTTAATGGATCTAATTTTGAGAAATTATAGAAGTTTTGTATTCCCTCTGTATCACTATAATTGACTCTTTTTTTTTTTTCTTTTTGGCCGTCTCACTATGATTGATCTCTTCTTTTTGGGAAGCAATTAACACCTAAGTGGTATAATTAGTAAATCTCTTATTTACACTTAACTTTTCCTAATTAAATCTCGTCATCCACCCACCTTTCAGCACATATTTTAATATAATTTAAAATTTAAAATTTTAAATTATCATAACTTGTTCGTTTGTTCTCAGATTTTTATAATTTTTATACCAAATTAAAGGTCTTGATACGACCTTTCATTTAAGGTCAGACATCAATATGTTTTTATGCATTTATTATGCTCTAATTTTAAAATATGCTTAAATACATAAACAACACTACATCTCTAAGAGCATCACTAGCCGAGAGCCCCTTCCACTTTCCGGTGGAGAGGGTCTCTCTCCGAAAAGCACCTCCAGCCCAAGGGCTCTCTCTATTTTAATATATTATTTTTATTATTTTTTTTCCTTTTTTTTAATTCGATTTTCATTTCATTTTATTTATTTATTATTATATTTTAATTCATTTTTATTCAATTTTCGATTTATTTTTTAATTCGATTTTTGATTTTAATTATTTTATTAATTCTATTTTGAATATAAAAAAACTCAATTTTTGGATTTTTTTATTTAATTGAAACGAAATACAACAACGAAAAAAATTTACACAAGGAAGATAGCTTCTGTTCGATCATGTTCCACATTTTAGCTAGGAAAATTTGATGTTGCTCCAACTGTTCTTCCGACATGTGGCTCGTATCTATAGCGAGCAACTTGCTATACGAAGTCATAATCTTGCTCTTATAGGCTTGGGCTCTTCTCCAAGACGTGCGCTTTCTTTTGTGTCAAAGATAAGTAGGTCTGATTCAGCGTTTGATTGCAGAAACTGCGTTTCGTCTTCGTCGGGGACGGCTTCCAAATCGATCGTCTCTTCAGCTTATTTTCCTTTCCTTTATTCCGAGCTCGGGCCTTTACTTGTTTGGTCCCGATCGGCCGGCTACGTTCTGGAAAATATCCATCCTCTTCCGCTTCTTCTGCGTCGGGATTGCTGGAGTTGGACGACCCATCTGTACCCTTCTGCTTCTTATTTTGAGTAAGAAAAACATCATACTTGGGCAGAAGTTGCAACTGCTTATAGGCATTTCCATATTCGAAATGCTATTTCGTTGCTGCGTGATACAGGTGACATGCATTGCTGAATACGTCGCTTGCGTCTTCTCCACTCTTCCAGTCCTTGTGCGCTTGAACGTAGTAGCCGTGGAAGAGGTTGCATTTGCGTATCATCTGCTGCTAATGCCCCTTCAGCATTTTCTTATTTCTGGGCTTGTAGCCTATAGCTCCAATAGTAGCGTTGTATCTAGCTACGATTTTGCCCTAGAAAATCACCTCCTTCTATTTATCGCCAACTGCTGGGTCCTCGAAAATGCTGGACCAAACCTTGACGAGATGTTCCTCCGGATTGTACGGTACAACATTGGTCCTGTCCGTCGATTCCGGTGCCGCCTCAGATGCCGTCGATGTCGTCGCCTTGCCCCTCACTTTCTTCTTGGCCGGTGAAGGGACGTTCGAAACTGACTCGAACGAGCTCGATAGATTTAGCCCTTCGAGATCTTACGTCGCACCTCGACTTCTCTTGGACGGCGGAGTTTTGAATTGATCGAAGACGGGCGGAGAAACATCTTGATAATCGGTAGGAGAATAGTCCATCACTCCGTGTGGAGTACTTGCGGCGGGGACGGGGGCGGCGGCGGCGGATTGTCGTTGTATTGAGAGGAAGTACCACCGGGACCTTGGGCTCGTAGCAAAGCGATAAACTCCTCATCATCCATAGTAAGATTTATTTTTATTTTTTTTAAAGAAATAACAAAAATTTGAGGGACGTTTGAGATAGATTTGTGTAGAAATTGTGTAGGTGGAGGTATGAATTTATAGGAGAAAATGGAGATTTGGCCGTTGGGCTCCAACGTTTAATTTTTTTTTCATTTTGTCGGCAGAAAATGTATTGTTAAAAAAATAATAAAAAATAGCTCGTTGACGTCATAATGACATCATCATCACGCACCGGGCGCAAGCTGGGCTCGGATGTACGCACCGGGCTCGCTCCCTGCGGGGCTTGCCAGCAGCCGAGGGGCTCGCGGGAGGGGCTCGGCGGGTTGGAGATGATCTAAACACAATACACTTTAGATACTACTGTAATTATTTTCGTCTTAAATCTTATGCCCAAAAAAAAGGGGTCGGTCATAATAAGACGGAAGAAGTACAATATTTGATTTAGACGGACAATATATTCTGTAATTCTGCACAAGGTTTTGTACAGACAAATTATTTTATTTTTATTTTTTTATATATGATAGTACAAGTTAGTGTTTTAAAAATAAAAGTTAACTTAATATTTATATAAGTTATTAAGTACTGAAATCATGAAAACAGCAAATTCAAAGAGAACAATCCATAAACAACAAATTAAGAAGCTATACAGAAATAAGACAAAGAAAAAATTTATATTCATGCAAAAACACAAAAAATAAAAAGTTCAGACATAACATAACTTTAGAATTCACGAAAAAAAAAAATTAAAAAAAAAATTAAAAAATTCGTCGGAACCAAAGCAGATCGAGCCAATACCGACGGTCCAGAAATTGAACCGGTTTCACCAGCGAACCGGCCGGCGATGTGCACTCCTCTGTGTCTGCTGCGGAAACGCCATCACTATCACTCTCTCTCTCTCTCTCTCAGATAAACCTGGTCGAGACAATTGCTAGCACAATAGTGAATAGAAGAAAAATACGCCTTCCCTTTTCGAATCCCTAATCGAGATAACGTCGTCAAAGTTCATGGCTCCGAACGAATCGGAGCCGCCCAGAGCCGGCAAGAGGTCGGCGGATGATGTTTGGAATGATATTATGGCGGGAAACCAGCAGCAGCCGAAGAAGGAGATGATGACCTTGGAGGATTTCCTGTTGAACGCTGAAAAGGGGGCTTCCAGCGGCGCTGCGGCTGCGGCTGCGGTGGAGCCAAAGGAGGAAGGATCGAGCGGGTGGATTTGTGATAGAATGAATTCTATAGGGGAGGAGGGTATGGGGAGAGCAAGAGCCAAGAGGAGCTTCAGCTTGTCGGCGGCCCCGCATAAGGCGGCGGAAGTGAGGGAGAGAAGAATGATCAAGAACAGGGAGAGTGCCGCGAGGTCGAGGGAGCGGAAGCAGGTCCGATTATGATTGTCTTTTGCTTGTGTGTCTGTGTTTTTGTGCTCTTCTTTGTATATATATGAATTTTTCCCTTCAATTTGGTGGACTCTGGGCGTGATTTTGATGATATGTAGGCCTATGAAGCTGAGTTGGAGTCGATGGCTGTGAGACTGGAGGAAGAAAATGAAGTCCTGTTGAAAGAGAAGGTAATTCACTTGGCATTTCCATGTCAGAGTATGTATTTGGGAACTGAACATAGGTTTCAACATTTACATTCGGCTATCTTAAAACTTGAAATCAGTTAAAACAATTCGTCAAATTTTGAGCTGCAAATCAACATATTAGATAGACAGTTTGAAGTTATTAGGGAAGTCGTTTTCGTATCTGACATGATACTACTTCGAGCTTAAATTGTATTGCTTTGTGATGCTTTTTTATGTATTATTCGAGTCTGAAAGGTGTGTCATCACTGTACGGTATGGGTGCCTTTACTGATTGTTGTCATTATCTTTTTATTAGGAAGAGAAGTTATCATATTCATGAAGTTCATCTGTTTTTTGTTCATGACTAGAGACTCTTTTTTATATTATGTCTGCAATATCTGGTACGATATGCTAATTAAAGCTGCTAATATCAGAGCAAGGTTATTAGTGAATGTAATTGATGTTTGGTCATCTTTACTAGACTGTGCTTTGCATATCAATCTTCTATCTCAAAATTTATTCAAAACCATTTTCTGTTTCGAAAGATGACATTACGGACTTGTTAGGTATGTATTCTTTTGTTTGGTTGATAGACTTCATAAATGTGCATATCTGAATCCAGCAAAACCATTTATAGCTTCCAAATACCTGCCACACCAGATCCAATAAAAACATCCTTCCTTTTTTTAGAAGTACTAGTATATTTCAACATAATTTTGCTTTATGATAGCGTGATTTAGTTCCTTGAATAGCAAACTACTTGATTGTCTTTTTTCTCCATGTTCTCTTACTTTTTCTATTGTAGTGATACAAATTTGGCCTTTTTGAAATGATGTCTGCCATTTAATTTGATTCGTTTCCAGTAGATACGAACTCTTTGTTGCACATGTTCTCTATTCATAATCCATTTCCTTGACTTACGGAGACAAACTTCTTGCATATTGTTCTTATTCCAGGCAGAATACAAGAAGAAGAGGCTTGAAAAGGTATTGTTCTGTAACTTTCCATAGAAGATGAGCATCATGCCGCACGTTTTGCCATGTTGAAAACCTTACTTTGTTTCTGGTTTTTGATGAAAAATAGCATGCAAAAATTAATTTCCTTTGTAAATTATTTTCCTTATGAGAATTTTCTTTTATAAAAGACAGGTTACTGAAGTGTTATGATCTTTCTGCAGCTTATGCAGAGTGTGATACCTGTAACAGAGATGCGGAGACCAGCTCGCATCCTGCAGAAAACTGGCTCTATGTAGTGGTAATCTTTCGAGATACAGGAGTTAGACTTTCTGCAACGGGACGAGGTATAAATTATTTCAGACGGAGAGGATAGTAGGGACATCAATAAGAATAAACAATAATCATCTTTCCAAGAAACTGCTCTTGTCTGTTTCCTAGTAGATGATTTGGGTCATAATTCATTATTTAATGGTAATATCTACATTTCCTGTGTATAAAATAACTAAGGAAAATCACATAGAGAACTCCACAAATGTGTGGATAGCTGCAGTGATATGAGGACCGTGGAACCTATACCATGTAGTTGAAGAAAATTTGCTTAGTATCATAACATTGAGTTTTATAGTGTGCATATGACAGGATCCTCTATTCTAGTTTGTATTCGACTCCTCTACTATAATGATGTAAAAGTACTCTTCAGTTGTGTTTATGATATTGGAAACCAAGGTACATTTATTAAAAAAAATACGATCTAACTGATTTTGGCAACTGGTAAATTCATGAACCATGGGTAAGTTTTGAGTATCCACTGATATGTTATCATTCTTTGCAGTGATATAGAACTGAGCAGAAAATGCTTTTGAGAAGGAACAAGTTGATACTTGTGTTCTGCATGCTTTCTTACAGGAAAAGAGTTTCTAGCTTGTCTTGATGAATCAATCATCTGTGTACTGGTTATTCAACAGTTTTCTCGTTCAGTTATTGTATTTCATTTCAAACATTCCTCTGGAATGTAGAACATTGTATTCTATTTAAAAGCTCGAGAAGAGGACATAAATCAGAAAAGCAGCAGATTGCAAAACACGTACTCACAGCTCTAATCATTTTAGAATAATACAACTAAACCTTTCTCGTATCTGATTCTGCAAAAGTAGCAACAAATGGAGTTTCCGAGTGGGGCATTCCTCAGGTTCAAAATGTAGACTTTGCCAGTACGTATTCGTGATCTTTCTACCCACAAGCTGGATCTTTTATGTTCTGGATTGTGTCTGATGACGGGGCAGGAAAAACTTCACCTGTGTTTAGTCTGGTCTCAATTAGTTTTTCTCAGTTTTTGCGCTTAAATTTCCCAACAGCCTCTGCATTTTCAAGAACTCCAAAGCATTCAGTCTCTGCGATTTCACTCGGGCAACAGTTCTCGCAGGACAAAATTCCACATCTCACATAGTAAGTTGTTATTTATGTAATTTCTTGGTCTCGATTTTCATAGTAACCTATAGAATGTAGCATTTTCTACAGAGCTTTGTTTTTTTTTTTCCTCATGTTACCTAAGATTGTCAAAGGACCGTTGTGGAAGTTGATTCTACAACAGTTACAGTTCATCCTTTGTCTACATCTAAACTGGTAATGCAACTTTTACTAGTATTAACCTTGCCTTAACCTTGAAAACTGTATTATTGGAATTTCCGTAAAAGGGTCTAGCCTAACTTACCAATACTCGACCATAAACTAAGCATTTTGAAAATTCTGAGTCTCCACACATTAAAATAATCATGTGGTGGATTGCATAAAATGTCAAAGGCAGTTTTTCATGCCAAGCATGTACTATTTCCTGACTTCATATGTAAATTCAGTTATTCTTGGACTGAGTTTATGAATGTATGGAAATGCAGGTTGTGGGCCTCTCTGCTGTTCAGATAGCTTAAAGCTCAGTAATTTTGCTGATGAAGATGATTATCTGGAGAGAGAGAGAGAGAGAGAGAGAGAGGCACTAAAGGTGATTATTATACTATACCCTAATTTGGAATCATTTTTGGACCAACCATTTTTTCCTCCAACCATTTTTTCCTATTTCATTCATCTGTGATTCTCTTATTTCTTGGTGTTCATTTCTTATGTTGTATGTGAGTTTAACGAATCTTCTTCATGAATTCTTTTTATTATACTCTTATCTCAATCGTCACAATTAATTCATACCTCGAGAAAAACTACACCTAGATGCTGCTATAGATTTTATCAGCCTATGAATTTAAACACGCATTCTTGAAGCAATTAAACAGTCCGCGGAAATTAAACATCAAAGCCATAACAAGTAATCAATCTTTCCTCCTGCTAGTTTGGTGCTTGCTTCTTATCATTTGGATGACGAACACAACAAATGTTAGAAGTAAAGTCGAACCAGCTACGAGGGGCATACACAACTTGAACCTTTGAGGCCTCTCTTCATCTTCCTCTACCTTCCCAGGTTCAGCTTCTGAAGCTTCGTCAATGGCTGAATGCCCTACCTTTTCTTCTTCCGATCTGTTATCAAGATCTCGCTCGTAAGTTTCCTCATCTTTTTTCTCATGTTGTTTAGGCTCAGTGATTTCTTGCATATCATCTTCGTTTTCATGTTTTTCTTCTTCTTCCTTGCTTGTGTCAGCTTTGCCATGAATGGATGGTGAAACTAGCTCTCCTTCTCCGCCCTTCAAATCATGAAGTGAAAGAGGTTTTTCTTCGTGTTTCGCTTCTTCAGGTTTCACCTCAGCTCCAGCGGGGGGCATTTTATCAGCTTCTTCGTCTTCTCCGATTCTTGCCTTCAATTTCTCATCCGCTCTCTTTTCATCGGAGATCTGCAAACTTCCGGACCCTGTCCTAACAAGCTCCGGCTTATCCTTAACTTCTTCAATGGCAGTTCCGTGAATTCCTTTATCCTTCTTTGGCATGGTGATTGTGAGAGTCGATTCGTCGTCGTTGAATTTGGCCTCGATCTTGTCCAAAATCACCCCTTTTGGAATTCTGTAAACTTTCTTGAATCCTTTAATCTCTGTATCTTTCTTATATATTTTCCATCCCACCATTACCGTTTCTTGCACCTGCTTTTCGCTGCTTATTCCAATTAAACTCCCATCTTCGTTTATATCAATCTTAATGTTCCTTCTCTTATAACCTGCAACAATTTCACGCACACTTGCACATCAATCCATAATGGCAGAATTTATTAAATAATTAAATAATTGCCAAACAAAAATATACATAAAGTGGAACCTTTGAGATGAGCAGTGAGGAAGAACATGGTGTCTGTTTCTCTGGACATGAACACAGGCCCGGCTCGATCTTTCGCGATCCTGAAATCTGAGGTGAAATCATCTGCTACGTTCATCAATTTTAGTCCTAATTCCAACTCCATTTTTGAAATGAAATTTTAGACAAGTTTTGGCTGAAGGAACTGGGGAATAATTGAAAAAGTTAGAGAACAGTTATTTAAGAAGACAGAAAAGGTTGCAAATGGACAAAGAATATATGCTTTACTTCATTTCCTTTGTGAATGTAACTAAAAAAAATACCTGGCGCCGTATCCTTGGCGGGAAGCTAAGTTCAAACATAGGTTACACGTTTCGTGCAAACATCGCATGCATGGCTTCTTCTCAAGTTTTCTATTACATTGATAATTAATTAATATGCCTCATTTTAATCAATTTGATTTGGGGTGAAGTGTTATTGCAAGGTTTGTATGCAATACTACTAATTTGAGTTGGCGATTTATGTTGAGGTTTCCGCTGTGCTTCTTGGTGATATAAATTGCATGAAGTTTTATTTATTCAAATATTTTTATTTGGATAAGTATGGAAAGAATATATGGAGAAGATATATATGGATATTTTTCCATATTATTGGAGATATAGTAGAGATCTTCTAGGGCTAAAAATTTCCTACGGCAGACACACATATTTATATACGCTCAAGATGTGAAGAGCGGTTGCGCACTTTGAGAGACCGAGAGCTGAATATCACTTTGCATATTGCAAAGTTTTCTACACAGTGTCTGCCATATTTTTCCTACTAGGGTTGTGCTAGTAGATGTGTGATTTCTGAACGTATCGTTCAGCCTGTTACTTCGTTGACGAAGCTGCTAGAGAACAGGTGCCATCTGCCGGTAGCTGAAGCCTGACTGTGGGTGTCTCTCACGGTATAGTTCACGCTAAAAAAGGAAGTTGTAAACGGTTGTCTAAAGGCGACATAAGGTGGAGTCCTTTTGTGTAAGATCCTAAAGCATCCCTGCTTTGTAATAGTGAATTATTTCTCTCGGATTTGTCCCCCAGACGTAAGTGTATTATCACCGAACTGGGTTATCAATCGTTTGTGTTCTTTACGTTTTTATTTGTTCCTGTGTCAAGAACATTTTTAAGAACACTGTTAAGAACATACGAATTGCACATGAATTACATAAGTATGTACACAACTTAGAAATTTCATGAAGTCTAACAATGGTGTAAAGTCTTGGTAGCCAGTCATAATGCCTCATTTTAATCAATTCGATTTGGGATGAATTAGTCTATGAATGATGTAAAGTCTCTCTGGCCACTTATAATCAATTTTAGAACCATTTGTAAGAATTGAGTCAATCACCCATGGGCTTATTAAGGGGAGGCTTATCCAACTTATATCACAGTAAAGATCGCTATAAAGTTGATGTGGGCCAAATGAGAGATTTCAACACCATTTTATCTAACATTTAGGTGTACGACATGAAGTCTTTGGGGAAAAAATTGTGGTTAGTAAATGAATTTGTGTTGTTTGGGTTATTTAGAAATGGAGGAACAAAGTATTGTTTTATCAAGAAAGATGAAATAGAAAGAAGATGATAGAGGAAATTAAAACTAGACTTTTGAGTTGGGGGGCCGTCATTAAATGATGCTCTGATGATTAAGTCCTTAGAAAGAGGCTAGTTGATCCTAGGGACTGCTGCAATGGCTGATTAACCCTTGTACCTTGGCTATTGTTGGTACTAGGCGAACCCAGCTTCTCTATTGTGATGTATATATATTTATGTTTTTTTCTCAGAAAAAGAGTTTATTAATGTCTTTTCCAACCAATAGCTAGGTGGTTCGAGTCATTTTAGTGTGTGAGTACGTAGTATTATATTGAAAAATAAATATAAAACTCAAACTAAACATTAGTTTGACCACATCAAATAAGTATGAGATGATGAACTTGTAAATATCCATATTTATGTCCAATAAACTTTGTAGTCATTGTGTCAAAATTGCGTGTCACCATTGCGCAACGTCTCCAACCTCGCGGGTTCGGGACGATGCAATATATGTTAAAAGTAAAGTTTTTGTTCTAAATACAAACGTTGTCAAATTGTTAATTTACTATTGAAACTTCACATATCTCCCTGATATATATTTATATTTAATTATATAACAGTTGTTCATTTAAACATCTAACCCAATCTTGGTGCACTTTTTTTTTTTTTTTATTGCAAAATGTAAATTATGAACTCCCAAAATTGAAACTAACTGGAATATGAGGGAAGCTTGGTTTAGCAAAAGCATGTGAAAGGGGAGGGTAGTGAACATTTAATAATATTACTCCCAAGTTGTGGCACATATAATTAGGTGGGCAAACAATCTTTTCAAAATAATGGGAGTGGCCCCCACCAGCAGTACAATCCCAACAAAAATCAACTTTTTGCTTTTAAAGCTCTGCCTATTGTATAGCTGTTTGGTGCAGCCAATGTCAGGTCAGACCTTCGCTGATTTTGGCGTCTCATATTTTATTTTTCTTTCATTTTCTTTTATGAAATATTTTTGATCATGCTTTCTATTGTTACACTTGTTACTCCAGAGTTCAAAGATTGACTTTACCCTTGTTATTTTATCTTTCTTTATACTCCCTTTATCCTGTAAAATTAATTTTGAACTGTTGGAGATGAATCTTGAGAAAATGAATTTTTATATTAAAATTAGAAAAGTAAAATATTACTCCCTCCGTCTCAATTTAATTGTCTATTTTAATTTATTAACTTTTTTGACACGCATTTCTACCGAAACCTAATATGAGTTTTACAATATAATATAGCCCGAAACACATATGACCGGGTGAAAAAACAAATGGGTTGATCCAATTGACTTACCAGTTCTATTTCATAATGGTGTGGATTTCTTTTAGTATGTGAAATGTTTACGTGCCACAAGAAAAAGATTTATGGGGCCACAAATTAGACAATTTTAGATCGTTATCAACCAACAAATATTATTCAATGACAACACAAGTGTTAGAAACATAACATGCAAATGAACAAAAGATAGGACGAAATTCAACTTTAAAAATGGAGTACCCAAATTGCAACATATGGCTATCAATCTTTTGAATAATAAAGCTCAAGTCCAGCTCATTGGCCCCTAACCTATACTATTATTTGATTTATTTCTGTCCATTTGCATCTTAAATTCTTAATTATACGAACAAAATAACAACTTTTAGCATTTATAAGCATTTAAGTTGCTCCAGTACTCCCTCTTGAGATTGAGATGATAATAGTACATTTTGCCAGCCATGTTCTTCTTCTAAAATAAATAAAATAAAATTATTCACTTCAAATTTTAAATGATACTACTATCAGTTTCTATTTTCCAGCCAATTCGAATGTTATTTCTACATTTAATAATTCATTCAAGTCAAAAATATCAGATTTGGGACATAATTTGAATATATTGAAAGATGGTGGGTTACTTTGTAATTTATCAAATTACCCATTTATTGATTGTCCAACTTAAAACCCCCATTTTTTGAATCTCTTTCCATCAAACTTGGAATGCATAAAACTCATAAACTTATAAAGTATCATTCCGTCTCACTTCAATGGTCTCAATTTCCTTTTTCGTATGTCTTATTTATTAGTCATATTACCATAAAAGGAAATGAATTAGTAGTAGTAAATAAGACCCTTTAAAACCCTTTATCTCACATGTCATTGGTTATTGTGTCAAAATCAAACGAGACTAATGAATTGAGACCTATAATGCACATATTCTTTTTTCTTTTTTTTTGAGCCTATAATGCACAGATTCTTTTAAAAAATACATATTGTAATATCGGATACGCGGAGGATAAGGGTACAAGTGCGATTCACGTGGGATACGGCGAATCCTAAATAATAATAATAATAATAATAATAATAATTGGATACATGTATCCGGTGCGTTTGGAGTTATTTTTATAATAATTTAATTTCTTTGGTCTTTTTTCCTAATTTTTTTTTGATATTATTGCCCTAAAATTTAAATCTACTGCAAAATCAATTAGTATTTAATTTGAGGATTTAATTGAAGTTTTCGTTTTAATTGACATTTATATAATTTATGAATTTTATATTTATAAATAAGGGATATATATAATAAAATATAAATATATAGACTTATCCTTCACGAATCGCACCTTAAATTTTTTTAAAATCTGTATCCACGTATCTGTATCGTATCGCCCTCGCACCCGCACCTATGCAACATAGATTGAGACCGAGGATTATATAGTTTTTTTTTTTTTAAGAAGTATACAGTATATAATTAAACATCAATTAAAATTGCTTTTATTAACATATTTTTAGGTTGAGGCATGTCGAAGTCGAAGTCACCATTTCTGTCAATGACTTGTAAGTCTGTATTCTTTTTTTGAGCGAGTAAGTCTGTATTCTTAAACAATGGAAAGAAGGAAATGGTTTTTTATTTTTCATTTTTTCATTAAACGTAAGGAAAAGATTTGTTGATTGAAACTTGGTTCAAATTCAACATTTTCCAAAAAAATTAAAACGTGCAGGCAAACAAGCAAAGGATTCTTGCTCTAGAAGGCTAAATATATCTTTTTCTTGAACCAGAATCATGAAAATATCACCACAAGAAAACTTTGGCCCCTCACTAGAAAATAGTCATTTTCAAGATTACATTAGTACTATTTTTCAACCCCAATTTGATTTGAAAATAGGACAATCTTTGCAAGAAAACTACTTGTGGAGAATAAGTTAAATCTATACATCCAAATAACATCAATATTGATATTAAAAAAAATAATATAGAAAAACCCACTGCAGACTTTGATATCATCTAATCCTTCAAACTGGTCAATTTTGATATTTTTATAACATAATTTAATCCTTCAAATGCTCAAATCATATCAAATGTATCAACCAAAGTGAACTACCAAAATCAATTTCCTCAAACTAAAGTGTCCTAATGCAGACTGCAGATTTCCTCACCACCATTAAAATGATCTCAAATTTATGCAAGAAATGCAAAACTCTGGGAAACATAAACCATGAAAGCAAGACAAATATAATAGATGAGAATCAGACGCAAAAATTTACTCAAAATTTCTTCATTATACAGAAAGAAAAGAGACGAACACCATGGACATGAGCAAAGTCCAATCTTTTTTTACCCCCTAAATTCTATACATAACGATGATTATGTAATGTAAAAAATACAAAGACTCAAGTATTCTAAGTTCTAACCACATCACTCTCCTTCACCACAGAAAATCTACACAAATCCAAAATCCATATTAATCATGAACATTTCCACGCCCAACTGAATCCATACCCTCAGTTCTGCTTCGAACAATTCGATGAAACACTTCTCTAACCTGAAATTCCAAGGGATCGAGCTCACTCCTCACAGCCTCGTACACACTTCTTACTTCTTCAACTCTCTGCTTCACTTCTCTCTCCCTCTCCTCCGTCAATGGAAACTGCACAGAATCGGCCAGTTCATTCAAATGCCTCGAGCATTTCTCAATCTCATAAATCTCCCTCAGTAAACCACAGGAATTCCTTCTCTCTCTCTCTTCTTCGATTCCTCCAAGATTTTCTCGTGGAGAGAGAGAATCGGCCCAGCCCAGATGAACTGCTTCGAAACGGAGAAATTAGTTTGCAAGCCTCGATCTTGGCAAGGAATTGCGGCGACGAGAGCCCACATTGCAAAGAGAAGGACGTGATTCATTGTGAAAACAGCCAAATTTAGACCGTTCGTTGCCGCAGTCTCTGCTGCCCGCGGCGGTGCCAGGTTATTTCCGATCGCCTGCAGCTGCTTGGCGGCGGACCATGATCTCGAGACGCTCCATGAAAGGGACCTGAAATGGCCTAGAGTTTTCGGCTCTCGACTCGCATTGTTGCGGCCGAAGGAGCGGTTTCTCTGCGCGAATGTAGAGTTCGACTGCTTCTCGTCGAGCATTCCGATAGCTAAATCGACGAGGGCTCTTTTGGCGCGGCGGAATTGGCCTTCGCCGGTGCTTCTCTGGTTGCCTAAGGCGCAGAGTACTATGTCTAACTGTTTCTGCCACTGCCGGATCTGCTCGATTCCGTCGCGAATCGCGTTGCAGACGTCGAGCGCTTTGACGCTCCGCTCGAAGTAGTCGGCGACGTGCTTCTCCATCGGCGGCCGGTTGAGATTGGATTTGTTGTTGAACATTATCATTTTGAATTCCTCTTGGCAGCAGAGGAAGGCGTCGAGGAGCTTCCGCAGCCATGGAATCGACAGGAGGTCGTCGGAATCCGCCGCCGCCAGGTCGTGGAAGCGGTCGGCGACGTGGCGCTGGAAGGCCTCCACTTCGGTTTCCTGTCCGCCGGAGTCCGGCGACGGCTCCATCGAGTGAACTTGGTCGCGGTGGCGGCTCAGAATGGAGAGGAAGAAGCCGGAGTTCGACGGCGGCGATGATGACGATGCGTCGTGAAATTCGGTAATCGGCATTTGCGATCTCTCCTAGCTCACATGAAATTGGGGAAAATTGGGAAAAATTCAGAACCCTTCTCTCCAAAAATTGAATTCAGAAAAATCCCAAATTCTTCCTTGGAGAAGAAGATCAGTCACACAAAACTCCAATCACGAAGAAAAATTCAAACTTTATGCAAGGAGAGGAAGAAAACCGAAAAACCCAGAAAATTTCTCCGATCAGAGAGAGTGAAGTGGAGGATGAGAGAGAAGGAAGGAAGGGGATGGTTTTGAAACCCTAGAGAGAAGTGAGATGGTTATAAGGGGAGAATTTGTACCGCGTAATAAGTTCGTTGGGAAAAGTAGCGTTTTTCACACACTGTGTGAAAAGTCTTCATCACTGAGTAACAGTATTTCTTAATTCCGCTATTTCGATAATTTGATTTACGGAGTATTTAATTAATGTGAACTGATTATGTAAAAAGTGGAAATTGTTGGGGCCAAAATTGGAAAAGTAGAATTTGTTTGAAAGGGCCCGAATTGGAGGGCCGAGAACTAATTTACACGCCGCGGACGCGAATGAGACACGCCTTACCTTAATATATTTGCATTTTAGTCCCTAAAAAAAATAAATATATATATATATCTATATATATATATATATATATATATATATATATATTATAGTATAAAAAATTAGATTTACATTGTCATAAAATTTTGGAAAATGGAATTTGTTTGGTATGGACGTGTTATTGCATTAATAATATTTTTTTATTTTAGGAATGCGAATCAAATGATATTTGCTTCATCAATATACTAAAAGACAAAAACTTGGGTGAGGTCGGCCACATAGTGTGGCCGGATCAAAGTGTCAATCTTTATACAGAAAAGTGTTAATCTATATGAATAAAAGTGTCAATCTTTAACATAACTATTTTACGAATAAAATGTCAATTTTTAAATGTGTCAATCTTTATACAGAAAAGTATTAATCTATACGAATAAAAGTGTCAATGTTTTAGCCGTCCGCACGGTGCCTCTGGCTGACCCAAGTGTGTCCCATACTAAAATCCGTATCAAATGCAATATAATGGTAAATAGTGCAAAGATTATGGGATTAAGTCATTAGGATAACTGTCTAAAAAAAATATTAAAAAAAAACAGCATCAATTAGGATCAAAATCATAACGTACTACTCATTCAAAATAAATAAGTGAATTATCGATATATAGTCTTACTAGCTATGAGTAGGGATGAGCACAGGTCAGTTAACCGCCTGTTTGACATATAAAAAAATTGACCATATGGTTTTTAAATGGTTTGGTTAACCGTAAAAAATAATAAATCAAAATCAAAAACCGTTCATACGGTTAACCTAAAAATTAGTTCGGTTAACTAATTATTCAACGGTTAACCATACCAAAATATATATTTGAAATTCATGGTACGAAAAAATTCCAAATCATAAAAGATAAATATGTATAGCATACAATTTAGAAAAGTATAAATAACGTAGATAAGAAAATATGATTTTAGTTCAAATAACATAGAGTTAATGAATTTTTAATATTAACAAAGTGACATGTGTATTGTTGGATGAAAACGAGTCAGATATATAATTTAGAAGAAAAAATAAATAAATAAAACTTACATGATATTTATCTAATAAATATAATTCTAATTATTTAATACATACCGGTTCGGTCTGATTAATCATCAATTTTTCGGCATAAAACAAAAAACCGAACGTTAACTCGGGCTTTTTAAAATTAGAAAATTAAACCGTAACCATCAGTGCAGTTAACCACATTTTCAGCTCGGTTTCGGTTCAATTCGGTGGGTGGTTCGGTTTTTCGGTTTTCTATGCTCACCCCTAGGTATGAGAGATAGCTTGAAGGTTTCAATTTTAAATCGGTTCCTCTTTATCGTTTGATGATTAATTATTGTTTTGTATACTCTTAAAGTGCCGATTTTTTTTTTTCTTTTTCAACTTTTGCTACGCTAATTTATAAGCTTATTAACATGTTAAACATACGAGATTAAGGTGCGTTAAGCGTTTTCTTTGATAGAAAAGGAAAAAAGAAATATGAAAGGAAATAAATCTCTTTAAATCTTAGCTTGTTCAGTACGAAATAGGTCAGACCCAAGATTTATGACAACTCTATATAAGAACTTGTCAGTAGCAATATTCAATGTGTTTTAAGGGGAGAGCCACTGCCACGGCCAAGGAGCATCTGCTACGCCCAAGGTTGCTGCTAGACTAACCAACATCATCTCTTAGTTAGATTTTAATCTTTATTGTTCTTATGAGAGTCTAGATAGGAAAAAACGTGCTCCATAAGCAAACTATTTTTTATTTTGTTTTTATTTGCTATGACGGAAGTTGGTGTCCACCACATATAGTTTTGTTTCTACTGTCAAGTACTAATATAGGTATGTTTTTCTTTATTTATTTCTTGCACTTTATTTCAATTATGTCAAGGTAATTTTTTCGGTTGACTTTGGAAAGACGCTCTAAACTTGAATAACTTAAACTTGTGAGGTCTAACTTGAGCAACGCAACTGTATGCATGTGTTTCTGAAGCACTAGGTCAAGAAGTCTTAAAATTGGATTTCAGTCTACAAACCATAACTGGATCAAGGTGTCGAGTGTCTCTTCATCCCGGATAGTGTGGTTGGTTTGGGTGATTGTGGTCGTATGCCTTGAGCATCAGGCCCGGTCCTGGGCATAGGCGAGGAGTGCTGCCGCCTAGGGCCCACGGTCGGAAGGGGCCCCAAATTTTTATTTTTTTCATTTATTATATGGAATGAAATTGTAGTTAATTCATACATAATTCTTGTCTTTTGGTAGTGATATCTAGGTTTTAGAACCGGAAGAAGAAAACTTGAAAATTGAAATTGAAGCTTGTGTTGTTGCAGTCGAATGAGTCAGAAATCAGAACTTGTTGAGACAAAGAAGTACGAAGACGATGAAGAATGGGGGATGAGACCTGAGGGGAGAGAAAGGGGTGGGGCCTAGGGGAATAATACAAAGTAAAAAAACACTTCTACTAAAATTGGGAAACACGCTTTGACACAATTAAAATTTCTTTGTTTGCTTTTCTTCTTTTTATTTTAATCTGAATTATAAATGCAGATTTTCTTTGCAGTAATTAATTATACTTCTTACTTTGCTAACATTGTGAAATCAATATAAAACCCTCATGTAAGGATGTAGGGATTAAGTTTTGAGATCAAAAGTTTTAAGTTTAAATGTATTAAATGCCCCGAAAATCTTGTTTCTCAAACTTGAAGTGGTCGAAAGATGGATGAACTTAAAAGACTTTTTTTAGCTCTTGAAAAATTACAGGGGCTTCCAATTTCAATTTCGCCTAGGGCCCATAAAATATCAGGACCGGGGCTGTTGAGCATGTTGTGGAAACCAGTTAGGCTACCTAGTTTGAATGCTGCTTGGGCAGAATCTCTGTTTGTAAGTGCACGTCTTGGGCAAGGGAGAGTGGTAGGGGGACTCTATTTCACTTTTCTAATATTAAGGGTAAGCTGGGCAAGGTAGGATGTGTACACGTGACACATAACAAACGTGAGCACATTCTATTGAGTTTATAACCAACGACGCATAATTATAGTGAATATCTTTGGACCTATGACCAAAGAATTAATTCAGGTTTAACAAGTTGAATCCAAGCCAAATTGCTTTTATTTTTTATCTCTTTATTTCTATAGTTTCAGTTTAAAGTTGACCTTTATTGTGCCCAAGGCGCAATCCCTCTACTCAAGACAGAACTCAAGATAACTAAGTGACAAAGAGAAGAAAAACACCAACTCCCTGTGGGATTGACCATGTACTTGCCACTTGAGGAACCTAATAGTAAGGATAAAAATTATAAATTCATCTTGATCATAGTGATAAAACTGAGCTCCGCCAATGGTAGATGAGTATGGACGTCCATATGGCTTCACCAAAGTAGTTCTCCTAGCAAATGATCAGATTCTATCCTCTCAATCTCTAATTCTTCTTCTAACTTTCTCAACAAGAGGATTCCACCCATCGATTCTCTTATGATTTAAATCGAGTTTGATACAACCCAAATAAGAGAATGATATATCTCCAACCATACATCCCAAAATTCCAATCATGTCTATCTCAGTCAACATTCACTCCCGTGATGCAACACTTATAAATATTCACCTTCAATCCCATTAAAAGCTAACAAAATTAGAATACATCACATCGCCCAAGAATTATCAGGATTAGCAGTCTCCGAAAAAAAATTATGTCAATTGCATATTGGAGATGTGACGCCCTCACTTTGATCTCTACCCAATTCGGGAGCTTAAAAAATGCCAATATTCGTAGCCTTTTTTTACCATCGCACTCCCTAGCCTTCGGCCTTAATTAAGTATAGAAAGGGAGAAAGAGGATCTCCTTGTCGCAACTGCCACTTCAATTTAAATTCTCCTGAAGTACTCCCGTTAACAAGAACATTAGCACTGTTGAAGAGAAGCATGCATTAATCCACTTCCTCCACTTTAACTAAATTAATATTGAAATGACCTAATATTGCATTGAGGAAGTTCCAATCCATTGAGTCGTATGCTTTGGCCAAGTCAAATTTAAGAAAAATTCTCTCAAACTTGTGCTTTCTTGCTTCCTTGATAGCTTCGTTAAGAATCACTATACTTTCAAGAATCATCCTTTTTCCATAAAGGCACTTTTATTTTTGGAAATTAACCCTTCAAATACCCCGCCAACACTTTTGCAACACTATGTAAACACACCCAATTAAGAAAATATCGCGATAGTCGTGTATCGTACCTGCATCGTCGTTTTTTGGTACGAGCACAATGAATGAAGGGTTTACACCACGCACAAGCTTACCATTTTGATGATAGTCCCCGAACAATCTCGTAAAGTCCTCCTTTATAACACTCCAGAATTCCTTCACAAATCTAAAAATTAAACCATCACGGTCAGAACTCTTTGAACTATCACAACTCCAAATAGCGTCTTTAATCTCTTGCTCTGAGAAAGTTTTGGTAAGCATTGCATCATAAACATCAGTCACTTTCCTCTCTAGAAAATCAGCTCAAAGTCAGTTTATGTCGTCTAGTTCTCGAGAAATGGTGTTGGAAGTAGTCTCTAATCACCTTTTTAACCAAAGAAGAATTTTTCAACCTATTCACCATTAATCTCCATGCCTGTGATCTCACCGCTTCTCCTTTGATGACTAATGATTTTAGCCTAATATCTGAAAATAACAATAATCAATAAAGTCTTGGGCTTTAAAAATAAACCAATATAATATTTTCAATTTTTAGCCCATGTCTTCTTCAATTTTTGGCCCATGAACTTGAATCCACGAGCTACGGGCTGCATCATTCCCCTTAAATATTCCCTTGAAAGGAGGAAATATTCATCTTGATGTTTCCCAAATTGTTATCTTGTTTGCTCCATCCTCTATGAGAGCTTCTGTCTTCATTATCTTTGAGATCTGTATCCTCAACATAATCTTCAAACACTTAGGTAATAGGACGACTTCGACCTCTGCCACCTCATCTTCTCTACCACCGCTACCTCGAGTAGGCTCAGGATGTGTCACGCCCCAGTTCCCGAGGGAAAACACGTATGCCGGGACGTGGCAGAGGGTTGGAATTAAGAAGCGGGATAGAAAGGGACTCATGGCTTAAGATAATATAACTTTAATATTAAGAAATTAAATACGGGATCGGGACGTACAACACGAACTACGAGGTAGGTAATAAGAAAACCATACCACTCGTACCGGCCGCCTATGTCTGAATACCCGTAGACATAAATAATAAAATACGGGATCGGGACATACAACTCAAACTATGGGGTTGGCTAAGCCAAACAACCCATGCTGGCCGACTTGTCTGAATACACGTAATATATATATATATAATCAATGGTGTAAGAGGAACGTAGAGATTTTATATCAAAATATGAAATTAACTTAGGATATTATATATAGGAAGATGAACTTTATTATAGGCATAGCTGAAGCCTTTATTCTTTTATACAGCAACAACAACAGTCATCTCCAGCTTCGTCTGCTCCACCAGCTCCCTAATCTGCAAAACATTTAGAAAGGAATTGCAAGGCTAAGTACTAATGTACCCAGTGGGCTTGTGCCAAAAACATTTTTCATAAAAAGAATATCCATGATAATAAAGTATTCATAGAAGGGTTTTAAAATCATATTTACTTCCATGCACACCAAACCTCGATTTTATGATTGTGCGCACATGTGTATTACCCTGTTACTCTTATACTAATCCCGGGACATTGCCACAGCCGGATCCCTTTTCATGATGGAGCCATAGTTTGGAAGCAATGAATATTTTATCTAGAGATTCTCCCCTCGAAGTTAGAATCAATTGGTGATCAACCCAACGATTTCTAACTGTGCGCACAGCCTCCCGGTTAGTGTGTGAGACCAACCGAAAGACCCGATCGCATACATTATAAGAGCATTAAACATGTAATAACACATTAAAATATTTTCATGGATAATCTCATTTTATCGGAGCTTACTAACTCAAATAATACTTTGCAAGAATAAAGCTCCACCTAATAACCTGAAGCAAATCTAGAGAGTAGTTGATGAGCTATAATCTTCCCTCCGTAGATCCTTAACAAAAGATTACTCCTTCGAAACTTATTTTCTAAAATAGGATAGACAGTATTTTTCTGGGAACTAATAGAGAAGGGGTGACAGTAGTTCAAGCTTAGAGATAAAAAAAAGTCAAGGCTCGTGTTCAGTATTCATAGGGAACATTAAGCTGCTCAGTCATACCATAGCTTACGTTAGTCATCACTTCTAGCCTATATTAGTCATTTAGTTGATAAATCATAGAATACAAGGTGGCAGCAAAAGTTGACAGCTATCCTTTAACTTAAATTATATGCATGCATTTGTAATTAGGTTTGTACATGCATATACGTAACATATATATATATATATATATATATATATATATACATATTTATGTATTTGTGATTATCTATCTTGATTAGAAGCACTACTATAGTTATACGAATTAATTAGCAAGCACACATATATATATATATATATATATATATATATATATTACGTAATGTGTATAGCATATATATAATATTATCTGGTACAACCCCTATATACCTATATACTATTAGCCATGCATGCAAGTAAGAATATATACGTATGTACATTAAAACTATGAACTAGCAATATCCTATCATTATACATATATATAGAAATTATATGTAGATATTAATAACTTATTTTATGTATACATATATACGTATACTATTTACTAAATATTAATATTATAATATATCTAATTCATTACAAGTAAATTATTATTATATTATATTCTTAAATATCAAAATTAATCTTAATAGAGTATATCATCTCATTCTAAATTTCTCAAAATTTTAAATTCATATATATATAAGACTTATTTTAACTAATTATATTTAATAAAAAAAATTGGGATATTACAGGATGCTTGTTATGAGATGCTTCAACCTCGTTGATTCTCTCATCCATCTTGGCTCTCAACATTTTCCCCAACTCTAACTTCATTGCTTTGAACGTGAACTTCATTTTTTGATCAATAACAGGCTGATCATCTGACCTTTCTAGGTTTCCGGATCCATCTTTAATCTTTCATAAGCATTTCATTATTAACATCACTCACTTTCATCTCTAGAAAATCAGCTCCTAAAGTTGGTTTATGTCCTTTAGTTCTCAAGAAATGGTGTTGGAAGTAGTCTGTAATCTCCTTTTTAACCAAAGAAGGATTCTCAACCTATTCACAACTAATCTCCATGCATGTGATCTCACTGCTTCTCATCTGATGACTAATGACCTTATGAAAGAAGATCAAATTAACATAAAGTCCTTTGAGCCATCTAATGCATGCAATCTGGACTCGTAGGCTGTTCTTCTGATTTAAATAGAAGCAATTCAATGGAGGCTTTATTTCTTCGAATTATTTCCGCTTCTTCTAACCTAAACACATCATCCAGCATGTCTAATATATGTGTAATTTTCATCTTTGAGAGAGTCGATTTTACTCTCCAATAGCCTAAATTTTTTTCGATTCCAAACGCAAATATCTTCTTTAGCTTTTTAAGCTTTTCCTTGGTGACAAAAGCACCCCAACCTTCAACCGATAGCTCTTCCACACGTCGGATACAAAGACTTTAAGTCCATGTAAGAAAGCCAAGCATCCATAAAATGTAAAAGGCTTCAGTCCCCAATCCAGCACTCTATTTTCAATTACTTTAATAGGTCAAATACTCTCATGAAAAATTTTGTTTTATACACTCCATTTGTCTCACTCTAGTTGACATAGTTTTCTTTTTGAGACTTCTCGCCCTAGATGACACATTTTCTTTTTGAGAAATAATTAGGGTTTAAATGGTACAATTAGTAAATCCTTATTACACTCAATATTGTTTAATTAAATCTCATCATTCACTCACATCTCAATACGTATCACAATATAATTTATATTATAAAAGTTTAAATTATCATAACTTGCTCGTTTGTTCTCCGATTTTTATAATTTTCATACCAAATTAAAGGTCTTGATACGATCTTTCATTTAAGATCAGACATCAATATGTTTTTATGCTCTATGACGCTCTAGTTTAAAAATATACCTATATACATATATATACCACATTACATCCCTAAACATAATACTCTTTACATCGCTAATACTCCTTCCTTAATTTCCATGCAAAAAGCAACTGTGTCAACTAGAGTGGAAGAGAGAGAGAGAGTACTTTTTAAAATTTCAGTAAAAATTTCATATTGGCTCTGACATTTTATTCATAGAAACTAAATTTACTTCTATATCATTGTAAGCTTTTACGATTAAAATGACATTTCATGCAACATTAGAGAAACTTACACACGATGTATAGAATGCTATTTTTAAATAAGGAAAAAACATTTTTTTTTAGAGAATATAAAAGTTGAGATGGAAACTATACAACATTGTCAACTTTTTCTCCAAAAAAAAGTCATGCCAGCTAGCTTTAATATTAATTATCAATATATTATATTCCTTAACCAATAAAATGTTATTGCTGTTCACAAATCATATACAGACATTACGACAAATTTAGCAATGAAACTATACTCAGTATAGGTCATTAAAAATGTTATGAATATATCATATATGATATATCACTAATTAGAATATAATATAATAATTATTTTGAATATCTTGATATAGATCATTTCAAATGTGTTCACATATTAGTTTAGATATATAATAATTTAGTTTCATATAAGCATACTATGTAGAATTTTTAGCTCAACTTTTAAATTTTTTTTTTTTTTATCAGGAAAAAGGAGAAATTTATTGCACAAATTTTTACAGCAGCTCTATGGTTATTATTATTATTATTATTATTATTATTATCATCGTAACCTTTTTTTGTTTTTCATCATCGTTCGAATCGAACATACTACGTAGACATAATTTTGAGAAAGTAAGAGGAAAGGGTCAATATTACAATGTAGTGTATATGTCTAGAGGCATTGACTGAGTCAGAAGGGTATTGATGTAGGCTTCGAGTCACTGACCGAGTCGTACCCAACTTAACTCGCCACTCAGTCTCCTACAATTTGTGTTATTTTCATGTTAGACCACTTCTCTTATATAATACTCCACTTAGGAATAGTCTCCTCCTTAATTACTTTTTTTTTTTTCAAACCTTGGGGAAATAATGACTTCTGTATTTATTTTAGCACGTAATCTGCTTTTATTTATTCTTTAATGTTAAGAAATAAAATACGTATAAATTAATTATGATGACACATATAGATTAACATTTTAAATTACTAAAGAAAATATGTAACTATCTAAGATAAACATAATTACTTTTCAGATACATACGTATATATGTTGAGCAAAATTTTACTGATTCGAGTTATGCAATTTTTTATGTGCAGTATTTCACCTTAATATGACTATGAGTATTAGACATATTAATATAATACCAAAAAAACCAATTTTCAATTATTTATATATATCATTATCACTATGTCCTCCATTTCTTGACCCAAAATTTTTCGGCACGTATTTCCACCGAAACCTAGTACGAGTTTTAAAATATAATTTTGAAATATTTTTTCTTTTAAGGATACTACGACTATTCCTTAAAAGAAAAAAATATTTCAAAATTATATTTTAAAACTCATACTAAGTTTCGATAGAAAGACATGCTGAATAGTATTAGTGTCAAAAAATGGAGGACGGATGAGAGAGAGTATATAGTAGCTAATATTGGTACTTAAAATGAACGGCGATGTAAGCTCGTAACATTAATTATTGAAGAGTCTTCGAAAGATTATCGTAGTAGTATTTCAATATCTACCTTCTCAAAAGTAGGCTTTGCTTAAATAAATGCAACTCACAAAATTTCAGGTTGTGTGTGTCCCAGGCTTTATCTCACTGCAACAGATTATATATATGCATAAAATTATTTGACTGACTGAATATATATTTAAGGTACAGCTGATGATATTGAGACATAAGTTAATATTACCTTCATCTCATATATATATTAGGCTATCTTTCCGTTTTGGTCCGTCCCACTTATTAGTACTCCCTCCGTCCCAGACCACTTGACCTATTTTTTTTTGCATGAGATTTAAGAAGTGTTGATTTAGGAAAAGGAGGAGGGGTGTTAAGGCACTTATTGTTTCTATTTTTGGGAAACATGCCTATTCGTGTGGGACGGTCCGAATAGGAAAGCAGGCCAAGTGGTCTAGGACGAAGGGAGTATATTTTTATAAAATGGTAAAAATATTGTGGCTACAACCATATATCCTTATTTGCATTGGCTATTGTGTCATTTACAATATAGACTAATAAATGGGATGGAAGTAGTATAATATAATATATATATATATATATATATATATATATTAATAAACTATTTATATATAGCTAGAATATACCAGATAGATAATGTCGTGGACATCAGTGAGTGTTTGGTGTGAATTATAATTTTTCTGAAGAACAGAAAGAAATTAAAATAAACAAGTGTGCAAGATAAAATCATACTCTCAATATTACAATTCCGTATATTATCTTATATGAATTTATCTAATTAAAGTTGGAACGGAATAATTATTATTTGATGGAGCTTAAACTAATTCAACAAGACTTAGTTGTTTTGAATTTGAATGTAAATATGTGTAGCTCTATAGGAGTATATATCTTATAAAAGAATTTTGCCCAAGTATATAACCTTTAATTTTGCCAACTAAATATTCATGTATATGCACAATGTAACAAGAAAACATATTAGCTGGCTTTGAAACTGACAGAAAATATAGAAAAATCCTGAATATATATAATCCCCCAATAAAATCATTGATCTAAACCATATTAATATGTTATATAATAATATATAAAAATGTTAATTTAATCGTTACACGTGTGGGCTGTTTCTTCCTAGAGAACATGAAGTTCATAAATTAACAAAACTCTTACACAGGAGCAGCTGTCAATTTCTTTTGACTATTTAGATTTAATTAAAGGTTCGATATAATTTATTAATAAATTAACCTGTACGTGACTTGCTTAAATTTATTCACTTCACTACTTCTCATGTTGATCTTTTACAATTTTCAAGATCAAATTTTTGTATACTTCATCTAATATAGGATCTTATATATATCATCACACATACTATATAAAATTTCTACAAATTAAAAGCCATATAATTGTACACAAAAACGTACAAATGGTTTTGATTGGTGATATGGATCTTTTGTCCATTTATTACTAATTAATTTATACTACAGTATAACTTAGTTACATCTTGTGTTGCCTTATGTTACCTAGGCTCACAAAATCCAAGAAAAGATCCAAATTCCAATATTAAATCCAGCCAAACTATGTAAGTTCGAGGCTACATTGAACATGGGGAAGATGCAAAACCAAGGAGATTTGGTAGTTTATTAGTTGGAACTTCGAACTATTGTAATACAAACTTCCAAATCTTATAGCCTTTTATATAATTAATTAATGTAAAAATAGCTAAATATGATCAATTTCTTTTCAATAAATATTTGTAAGTGAGAAATAGATAAAATAAAGTTTTAAATTTAAAGAATGCATGCATACGAATTATAATGCTATGCGATATATATAAAATATATAGAAAAATCATGTTAATTAAATACTGCAAAAATAATAAAATAAAATAAAATAAAGAATGGCCAAAAAGTAGGCTTGTGGTGATGAAAATGAAGAATTACGTGGGACAATGAGATTAGTGATACGTCATTACCAAAGAAATATCACTTTCATCATTTCTCAATAAAGTTGGTTTCAATGTCACTATTTTCAAGAACATGATGACGCTCATTTATTATTAAAGATTATATGCGATTTGTGAAAGAGATGTAGAGCCTAAGTTTAACGTTTGCCCACCTCATCACTCTACCTCAACTCAACTTCTTTAGTATTGTTTTCCTTTTTGTAATAGTTTTAAGTTTGACGAGTAAGAAAATGACCAAAATAAATAGATAGATACATAAATAAGAAAACCCACCACTTCTTAATTAAAGTATAAAGAAAACTCCAAATGAAGACAAGGACACCATTTTGCGCTCTAAATTATAGCAACGTGTGAAACAAAATTGTAGAAAAACACAAAAAAATTGAGACAAGAGAACCACTCATAATCCTCAAAGAGTTAGAAGCAGAAAATAAAAAATTAATGAAATTTAATATTATAGAAGTATAGAACTTTTTATATCCATGTTTAGTAGTAATTGTCATCCAAATGTGTCCCCAATTTGAGCATTACTTCAATATTTGATGCCGGGTATTATTTCACTGTGAAAATATATATATACATTTTTCATTTCATTCAAGTGGATTAGACTATATTTATTACGACAACGTCGTCATATTAAAACACATATGCTTACAATAAGATCTAATTACAAAATAGAAGATGTGACACAATTAACTCAAATAAAAAAATTCTGACAATTTAATATTTAGTGGGTTCTACCCTTGGGAGTTATGAGTTGAAATCAAATATTCCTTTCGTTATTTTTAACTTGTCTCATTTGTTGAATATATGAGTATTATAAAATAATAAAACAAGACAAGTCAAAAATAACAGAGGGAGTATTAATTCAGTGTAACAAGATAAGGGGGTTGGTCCTCTAACTAATGCCTAGGAGTAAATATTTCATGGCATACATCTACTCAATGACAAGAAAGTGGGGTTGTCAAAATTTAATAAATATATAAATAAACACAGGCCACCAATTTCCTTTTGCTTCATTTTCATGAATCTTGACTTTGAAATTTTCAAATTGTGACATACTCAAGAGCATTAGGAGTAATATTCCAAGATATAATTGAGTTAGAATGGCCCATTTGGAGGAGATAGAGAGATGGGGAATCTTTTGGTTGAGTAGGCCTCTCTTATTAGGTAGAAAATGTGAGTCACGAGCTAACACATGTGTACTGTTTGTAGCCCATTTGAATCTAGTGCTTCATAATTTAATCTCATTGTTAGTTGTTTATACTATTTTTGTAATTTCATATACATACATATTTTTTATATTTCAATGTGTTAGTCCTCGAAATTATAAGAATCTCATTTTGCAGAGGCGTCCAAATATTTATATGAAGCTCGAATTGCGAATGTGATCCTCTATTCTCATTACAAGTAATGGTGTACTAAATCGTGTATCGAAATCGATTTTCTTGATTTACTTTGAGATAAGATTGGAGTTAGAGGTGGATAAATTTTGAAATAAGACATGTGATGGGATAAAATTGGAGTTATCATATGTGTTTAGGTATGATTCAAATCTCATGATTAATCAATGAATCCAAGATAATAGTATGGGCCGAACATAGACATTGTGATTACACACATTTGCAAACCTACAAAATAATATATGTAATTATGTTAAATAAAATTAGTGAATCTACCATTATCACTCAAAGTATAAGCTCCATCAATTTTCCGGGGCGCATTGAATTGGATATTTGGATCATATCAAAAATTATTAACTAAAACGGTTTCTATTGCCTGGATTTTAATTGTCAGGATTTAAGGAAGCATGGAGCGACTCTTAGAGCCCGTTTGACTAAGTTTATTTTCAAGAGCTTATAAGCTCTAAGAGCTTATAAGATGTTCAAGAGCTTATAAGATGTATGATGGTAAGAGTTTATGAGTTGTTAAAGTGTTTGGATAAAAAAGCTTATAAGTTTGAAGAGGGAATAAAAAAAAAATCTGAAAATTAAAAAAAAAAAATCAAATAAATGATAATTTTAAAATCCATAATTTTGTAAAATCAAATGGAAGTGTATATAATAGCGATATAAAAACAAAATAGAGTTATATAGTTAAAAAAGTAAAATTAAAAAAAAAATAAGTTGAGGTGAATGAGCTTATTTTTTGGATAGCTTATAAGCTGTTGGAGCTTATTTTTGCAACTTATAAGCTGTTAATGAGCTTATTTTGCCAAACACTTTTAAGGAGCTTATAAGAAGTCAAACAGCTTATAAGCAGACAAATACTTATAATTTGTCTGCTTATAGCCAAACACCCCCTTAGTCAGAATAATGGTGTTTTTAATATAACTAGCAAGAATTATGTGCGTTGCACGTATAGTACTATTTTTTTTTTTTCATAAACAATAATTATATTTATTTGAAAACAAAACAAACCTTTAAAAGCTAATATTGTTGTAATGAGTATATAAAAGATGTAATTCCAATTTTATATCGAATTAAAGTTTTCTTCAAATTATGTAGTTATGGCAATCATGCATCATGTATTATTATAAGAATACGTAAAAATGCATTATATTTGTTAATTACAAGATGACTAACTTTTATGATTGCTTCAATTATTTTAGGTATCGTACAAAAAAAAAATAGTTTTCCATATTTTAGTCATACTTTAGAGCCCATTTGGTAAAAAGTATGAGATAATGCTTAATACGTATGATAGATACATAACTTAGCTAAATGTGCACAATATATTGTAAATTAATTATTTAGCTTTATTAATTCTAAATTGAGAAATAATTGTTATTGATGATATTGTTTATACAAAGAGCAATACAATATTAAACCTTGTAAATAAAAACAACAAATTTCATTATTATTTGAGAAATAAGTGTTACTTATCTATATTGTAAAATTAGTGATACTGGTCTTCATTACGATGCTATAAAAACACTTCGACGTCTTTTCTTAATGTATCTTGATGATGTATAATTCTTATTCCTTAGCCTAACTCGGTATTGGTAGAATATCATATTTACTTATAGTCAATATATGCAAAGAGTTTATAATGTTAGAAATATTTTAAGAAATTTATTGTTGAAAATCTTTTTTCCAAACAAAGGAATCATATACTATGCGAAAAAAAGGGAGAAAATCACATAATATGAAGAAAGGTTGTCGAAATTGAACACAAGTCTAATTTGTTTTCTTATAAAAAATAAAAAATTGCATTTAAAGACATTCAAGAATACTTTGCCTTTGGAATTGTCTTTGTGCATATGTAATATTGGACACAAAAGTAATTATTTCTGAAATAATAAGATATCAAAATTATAGGAGTACACTAATCATCTTTAAATAAGCCACATATATCCCTAATCTAAATATGCAACTTTTATACGTCCTATTTCGTTTGAATTGGTGCGGGTGATAATTATTAAACATCTTGAGATAATTATTAATATAATTAAATGCAATTTGAATTTTCTTTTTTTACAATTATACAAAATTACGTTAATTTCCTTAAATATAGCACTAAAGGAGGGATATAATATGCAAATTATATTTTGTAAGAAAAGACACTTTTATAATAGGTAATAGATATATACTTACTATCTATTAAAAAAAATTAAATTCCGACCTTCGAATTAATCATCTCTCAAAAGTTTGGACTTTCGTTTCTAACGAAATAATGAAATGATTATGTAAGAATGATAGTATTTTTCGTATATCCATCAATGAAGATGGAATATATAATGATTGTTTTGTTATAGTGAAAAGGCAAGACGAGCTATATATATTGGAAAGTTAATTATGCCAGAGATAATTCTTATGTTTAATATGTATTTTGTATAATATTATTGTAAATTAAATTAAAATAATAAATAAGGTAAATATCATACTTAAATTTATACATATATATACTATGTTTATATGTATAATATAATATTACATAATTGTCCTTAAATTTGAAATACTACAAGGACATAATAGATAATCTACATTAAGTACTTAAGGCTCTTTTTATATAAGTATAGATTATTAACGGGCCGTGTGCTTTATTTTCTAAAATAATTTTGAAAAGAGTTGGATTGAAACAAAAATAATTTGGACCAAATATGATATTTTGAGTTTCATATTTTATGGGCAAGGTTAAGTCGAGAAATTATATGCTAGACACCCAATGGTGGACATCTTCTTCGTTTCTTCGATTTGGCATTCTTTTGTTTGATTTTTTAGATTGATTTATTCTAGTATCATAGAAATTAATATAGAAATCATTAAATCTACAAAATAAATAAAAATCAAAGCTCGATTTGTTTTATTACTATTTTTTTTTATGTTAGAAAGGAAAAAGAACAAATCGAGCTTTGAAAGAAATGGAGGGAGTATTATACTAGAATATAAATCAATCGAAAAAATCGAACAAAATAATGCCAAATCGAAGAAACGAATAAGGTACACACGAAGGTGTCCACCATTAGATGACTAGCATATCATTTCTCAGGTTAAGTCGGCCAATTTTAGTTGCTTATTGGATGAATATTCGTGGGCAATTCTAAACACATCCCCCAAATTTCTCTCTATAGCCCCTATTTTAATATAATAATAAATATACTAATATACCCTGATAGCCTTCATTTTGTAGTATCGATCTCATTTTGTACTTCCAGTTCTTTTTGTTTTTTTTTTTTTCTTTTCTGTTTGTTTTTTTTTTCTTCGTCCGTTCATCTGCAAATTTTATTCCATTCTTTCCCATCCTCTCATCTTCTTCTTCGCTTGCCTTTTGTCGATCCTTCGTAAAATTATTATTTCCAAACTTATTTATGATGGATACTTCACTAGTTTGAGGTCAAAAGAAATAATTCTTAGAATTTCCTCACTTTAGATGGGTAAAATCTCAATTAAATCACACTAAGAATCATTTTTTTTTTCTGGGTTTAATTCACAGGCAACTAATGGATTTCTACAGGTCTTTTATTATTAATTCGGACCCAATAAAACATAAAATGTACACTCTAAAATTGAGCCCACTAAAGCAAAGTGGATGGCGCATGACGGAAATCATATTTTCAATATTGGTTTGATTTTATTTTAAATTTATTGGATATTGATTTCCATTCTGAATTCGTTTATTGTCGAACTTGTGTTTCTATGTTGAATTGGTTTGATGTTGGGGCTATGAGAATGTATTATTATTATTATTATTATTATTATTATTATTATTATTATTATTATTATTATTATTATTATTATTATTATTAAATAGGGGGCTATAGGGAGAAGTTTAGAGACTGTGTTTAGAATTACCCATAATTCGTAGGCCTAGTCATTTTGAGCCTGGTTCTCATCATATTGGGCCTTTCTCAACTCTGTAACTTCACATTGTCCTTTAGAACATTTTTAATAGCAACGTTATCACCGATATCTGCATCAAATCTGAATAAATGATTTCATCTTATTAGTTAAATCAAATAATTCTTTACATGTACATTAATCAAAATACATTACACATTGCCATGTTTCCTGCATGTATGTAATGCATAGTTGGTATTATTTTCTTCCACTAGTCTCGTACCCGTGCGACGCACGGGGTAAACCATTTTGTGTATTATTTTAATTTTTTAAATCTATACCAATATATAAAAGAGCATTGTTTTACAAAATGTACATCGCCTATAATATCCTTATAATATATCTCACAATAAGGGTAATAATGTAATTATGATTATATTATTTTATTTACTTAATTAGGATTTTCTCCGTTTAGTTTATATTCACGTTTAAGATGTTGATATTTTCTTTTGGTATCTTCCGTAAATTTAAAATTGGTAGGATTTTTTTTTTCATTATCAATTATTTATATTTGTTAAGGATTCGTAATTTCTTTCAAAATATAAACATTTATTATTCGTTTCATTGTAATGAGATTTGTTTCTTAATGAATGAGTCATGATTATTCCATTACGTCTCAATGAGTTTATCCATGAGTTTATTTATACATGCAAATATATGTTGCTTATAAATTAATATTTTTATTTGTACAGTTGTATGCACGATATTAGTTTAGGGGTCGGTATAATTTTTTTTATGGCTATATATATAAAGCGTAAAAATTTGAGATGTTATTTTACGGAGTATCACTTTATAGTATATTTCATAAATAAAAGTATTAAATATAACAATATAGTAGTATGTATTTTTTGAGATGATAGTATTAAGATAAATTGTTGGAGAAAGAGTGTTACAAAGTCGGATTAAACTTTATATAAAAGTAGTTTAACCGTGCGGTATAGTATTTATCGAGAAGTAGTAATCTGTTTATACGTATTAATTTAAAAAATTAGATCAATGAAGGAAATATTTCTACGTCAAGAAAGTTAGTTTAGCTCTAACTGGGCAAGCCAACCCAAATAGCCCGATTAAAATATGTGGGTAAAATGCGTGAGTGTTTACGACGGGAGTGTTTGGTGTTTAAAGTGTATTGTGTTTAGGGATGAAGGGTTGTTATGTATTTAGGCATATTTTAAAACTAGATCATCATAGATGCATAAAAACATATTGATGTCAGATCTTAAATGAAAGATCGTATTAAGACCTTTAATTTGGTATAAAAAACGGAGAACAAACAAGCAAGTACTGATAATTTAAACTTTTAAAATTTAAATTATATTGAGATACGTGCTGAGAGATGAGTGAATGATGAGATTCAATTAGGGAGTGTTAAGTGCAATAAGTGAATAACTAATTGTACTATTAGTTTCCTAATTATTACCCAAAAAGAAAAGATGTCAATATCTGCGAGACGGCTCAATAAAGAAACAACGTCATAAATCTTGAGTCGGAGGGAGTATTATGTTTTATGATTTGATTTTATAGGAATACATGTTATATTATGTTTTTGATATTTTAGTTTTAGTACTACAATTTTATTTAGTATCATTATATTTGTTGGTAGGGGGTGAATACGTAGGGGTGAAGAGGTGAATACGTGTGAAGGAGTTTTTAATTCCTTTTCGATTTTTGGCCTTCTTACGAAGTTTCGGGCTTCGTGAGTGAGTGGGGTATGGAATATGGTGAGCGTTTATACTTGCTTAGTTAATTTTGCAGTTAAAGCATGTTATTTTAAAGCGTATAGTGTGCAGTATGCTTAAACAAAGCGTATAACAAATTAAAGCGTGAAAGCAAGTAAAGCACACACAAAGTTATAGTAGTTCGGAGTCAAAACTTCTATGTCCACTTGTCCTCGACAGGACGAATACCTTCACTCAATAAACCTTATTTTATACTTCCAAGGGGAAGTCTCCTAAAGCCAATAACAGATTGTGCCTTCGAAGCTCAAGAGATTATACTAAACAGGAATGCTCCCCATGGCTGGCAATGCCACATCAATGATTTTTGCTTTCAAGATTTAGTTTTTTTTTTTTTTTTTTTTTTTGGTAGGGTTTAGCATTTTTTATGTGGTAGATTTTATTTTTACAAAGTATATTGATAATAATTTTATTTAAATATAATACTCAGCCGTGAGCACATTAAGTATGCCCACAGTGGGAAAAAAATACTACTCTATACTAAATTGCATCAATTTTATATTTTTACAAAAAAAATTATTTTTATAGAAAATTATAAACTTGTAATGTCATTGTCATTTATGTATCTTTTTTTAAAAAATATTTTTTGCAATATTAAAGCAACAAGTATATACTAATAAGAAAATTTTGCACATAAAACGAAAATAGAATCAATCAAAATAAGAAAGTGCAATTGTTTTCATGCAAATGTATCAAATTTAGCAAAGAGTAAGGAATTCTTTAATTGTTATAATAAATAAAAACAAAGTAGTATAATTTTTTTTTTTTTTTTTTTTTTTTTTGTATAAACAATAGGATCATGGTTATAGTATAATACTTTTAATTACACTTATCACGCTTCGGGCCTACGGGGGTGAAAAATTAGTTACGCTACAATGGCACAATAACCACGTTAGTAACTACTGTAACATTTTACGTCGAATAAATAAGAGTTGTAAAAACCATATAATTATAAGATTGATAGACTCTTTAACAACTTGAATTCACCATTTTGCATAGCAATAACGAACGGCAAGTAGTTGTTAGCGGGTTTATTGTATTATTGTGGCATAACGGGCTTACAACCTTGTGGGCTCGGTGCATTACGATTTGTCATGTTTCTTATCGCGTTTACAAATTATTTATTTTTATTTTTCTATCTTAATATAATTCATTAAATTTTAACATTAAAAATTAATAATAAAAAAAACAATTGAATCCACGTGCAACGCACGTGATCTTTGCTAGTATATATAATGGTCATGATCTTTTTTTTATTGAAATTTCTTACTAAAAAAATCAATTTATAAAAATTTGTATACGTGTGTACAATATTATTTTAGAATTATAAATGTACATATCTAATAATATAGTCGTTTGACTGCACGAGATGAACAAAATTTTGTATTTATAGTTATTTTTCAAATAACTACAAATACAAAAAAATATATAATTATTTTAGATTGTTGTCTATTTAGTATGAAACACAATTCTTGTTAAGAAAATGTATAAAACACGTACATTTTTCAAAAAAATAAATATTTTAGACCTTATATTTTGAATTATTCTCGTAGCACTTAAAGGAATCGTAAATGATAGCCCATCCGTCTCACAAATTTGTGCATATTCCATTTAATAAAATTAACCCACTAATATAAAGTCTGTAATACTCTTAATACAATAACTACTTACATATTCTACCACTCATAGCTCACCTAAAATTTACTGACCTTAACACACTAACATGTTAAATATGAGATCTAATCTGAATTCATAATAAATAACACAGTATCCTATCATCTCTCATTAATACTCATGTCATCCAGATACTTGTGCAGAGGACAAAATGATTTCATCGGATGCTATTGTTTGCTCCAATCATTGTACCAACCGTGTATCAAATTAATCATTTCATGGAGTAATATTTATCATAAAAATAAAAAAATATTGTAATATAATGAATCATAAGTTAAATTTATAACTAACATCTGAAATTTTAATAAATTATATTTTTAAATTTTAATTTATTGATACTTTAATTAATTAAATTAAAATTAAATTCTAAAAGAATTATAAACTCAAATAGGATGAAGGAAACGTGATTAATAATTGCACAATATTCTATCCATGTCTATGACAACCCCTAGCTCTTATAGCTGTCCACACAAATGTGTTGTTATTCACATCAAACCATTTATTCTTTCCATTTTTCATGAGTTTTATGTTACTTTTTGGTCAATTGAATCCTGTAAAAGTTGCCCAGATCAAACTCTTTTTCAACCCTTAAAATAAGTGCCATAAGCCATCCCCCTGAACCAATCAAATTCATTCTTAAATGATAGATTTCATATGTCATAATCGTATTTCTTTCAGCAAATTTATACTATGAGTATTTGTCTTTGATCAAATCCATAAGTTATAGCTATTTTTAATTTTTTTTTTTCTCATTTTTTCGAAAGAAGAGAACATTATATTAATAAAAATTATTATATTTGGAAGAGTTTCATCCCCCAGATTCTCTATCACTCTTTGGTTTGCTCTCCATGGTAGACTCAAGACTATTGATCGAAGGCACTATGACTCGGGTTCCCTTTGGTGCGTCTTGTGTAATCTACACAATGAGAGTCACGAGCACCTTTTCTTCAAGTGTCTTGCTACTGTAGCTGTTTGGGGAAGCATCAAGAATTGGCTGAAATGCCCCGGGCAGCTCACCACCATCTCCAGTGCTATTCGGTTCTTTCAACATGCCAAAGCAGGGTCAAGTATCCTCCATAAAGCAAGGTGGATTGCGTTGGCTGCCACGGTTAATCACCTTTGGTATGCCCGTAATCTCCTTACTCATGAAGATAGACCGTTTATTGTCAAGGATATCATTCGGAATATTCAGAATGATGTTTATAGAGTTCTTTATTCTATTTTTCCTATTGAGAGTGTGGTATCACATATGAGTATCAATACTTGATGACGATGTGAGTTTCCCTCTTTTGCTGCTGTTCTTTGGCTGTGTTTTTGCAGATTTTGGATCTATGGCTGTAGCTTGATGAACCATTGAGATTTGGTTGAGTGCCCTGCCCGTGACCTGCAGGCTGCCTTGCACCAACCTGTCCGCCATCACTTTAGGCTGACCTCTCCAACCTGGACACCCGCTCGTTGCTATTGATTATGCTGATCCTCCACGTTGTTGTTGATTCTTCACAAATACGTGTTCGTACTGAGCCTTTTCCTGCTCTTTGTTGTGGTGAGGCTGTTGTTTGTTGGCCCCACATTCTGCAAATTAGGAGTCGAGTCCCGGTTACCTACTAGTGCTGCTGAACCATGTTTGCTACTACTGCTGATCGTCGCCCTGGCTCACTATGCACATGGTTTTGCTGACTTGCGGCCGTGCTGCTGCTGATTCGTTGGTGTTTTGATGTTCCTTTTTGAACTTGAGTTGTCCCCCCTTTTTTTTTTTTAATTATTTGTTGGCCATGTATTTAGGCATGTTTGTTGCTTCCGGTTTTTGAACACTTTCTCTCCTCGGTGTCACACGCCTCGGTGTCACCCAAGTCCGTTGTGTACCCCGTTTTGGGGATTTCCTCGTTTTTATTTTAATACAAATTTATTTTCAAAAAAAAATAAAAAATTATTATATTTGTATTTTTTTTAATGTGCATTAGTTGGAATTCTCCGACTATTGCTAACATTTGCATACTCTCTATTATAACAAATGAGCATGTATTTTATTGCTTTTGTAACGTCTTTTATATTAATTAGTAATTAAGAATTTTAGTGCACTATTATGATATACTAGCATTTATAGAGACTATTTCTAAAAATAGTAAATTAAAGTAATAAAAAATAGTATAAGTTACTAAATTGGCTATCCAAGGTTATCTTCGTCTAATTAGGATAGGCAACGTTTTCTACTAAAATAGTACTAGTTTCTAAAATTTTGACGTCAACCTAGACGTAGCTTGAAATTATTGACAAAGATTTGATATTTTTTGATGATCAATTTGTTTTCCTATCATACAATGGAACTTTATTTGCTTCTAATAAATGTCTCGCCGAACTCATGGATTGTTTTATAAACATTCTAACATTTGTGAGTACTTGCATCATAATTTCGTTATCATAGGTTGTTGAATAAAACCTTTTGAAATCAATTTAATCATGAATTTTTGAGTCCGTATGAAGAGGATTACAAGTACCGCTGCTGAAATGGAAGTGGAACGACTGAACCAACTACGATTTCCAAATATCAAATATTGGAAAGTGATGTATGATAATATACAACAGTTGTATTTATGAACTTATGGAAAACGGACATATCGAAACTTAATGATAAACACTCAATTTATGTTCTTTTTCATTTCATTTCTATGTGAGTTTGTGTCGTGTTGCTTAGTTTTAGTTATCGTCTTAGTTTCATTTATTAAGTTTTCTTGTTTATCGTGTTTCATGTGTTTCTTCGTGTTTTTGTGTTACTTTTATAGGTTTTTGATAAAAGTAGAGAGTTCGTAATTGTTAGGCTAGCCGGAGACGGATATCAAGATCGAGATTCGAGTTGAATAGAAAAAAATTGAAGAGAGCATGGAACTAAAGATTAGAGCTTGATCGCAGGAAATGCCTCCCGGATCGCCGAAAAAGATTATCCTTTCCGCGACCGCCGGTTTGACAAGTCGGATTGCCGTTTGGGTAGCCAGAAATGTTTGGAAGGATTTGTCCATGGTCGCCGAAAAATAACGGCTGGAAGGATTTGTCAATTTCGGCGGCACTAAGTCCATTTCGGCGATCGTATGAAAAGCAGTCCGGGTTAGAGGTGCCCAGAAGAACCGGAACCGGGGAACCGAACTGGAGTTTTAACCGGAACCGGTAGTTTTGGAACCGGAACCGAAACCGGCGGTTTGGAACCGTCTGAGGAACCGGAGGAACCGCCGGTGCGGTTCCGGTTCGCTTTCCTAGGAACTGTGAACCGGCGGTTCCCGGTTCCGAACCGTGGAACCGGCTAATAATGTATTTTTTTTTATTTTTTAATAATATATATTATATATGTATTATGTTTGAACGTTTGATTTATATTTGATGTTTAATGTACACTACTAATTATTTTTATGCTAATATGTTACATTTGAGATTATTAATATTCTAATTTCATTTTATTTTAAATACTTTTCTAATTAGTTATATTCTAATTTTATTAATATTTTAATAATCTTATTTCATTATATTAGATTTGTATTTGAGGTTTGAACATCATACTAATTAATTTTATGTTAATATGTGTCAATTATTATTTTTATATAATTATGTTATGATTTTTTTATTCATTAGCTATTTAGGTTATGTTTTATAATTAATATTCTTGAATCTTAAGTGTTGAAGAAGACAAATTCAATTAAGTAAAAACAAAATTATCAAAAAAATTGTTCAACTTTTAATGGGATGAGGTCTTTCAAGATGATCCACTCAGCACCACCGAAACAAAAACTGACACCGACGACTCTCAAAAAACCGACGAGTTCGACGATGACAACAATGATGAATTTGATAGATCATGATAAATGTAACACCCCACTTTTAGATTTCTTATTTATTTTATTTTTAGTATTATTATTATAGTTAGGGCCTATTTCCCAATAATTAAATATAGACGACCCAACCTTATAGACTAGGAATTGAGGTTTAACATAGTGTAGTTTATAGATAATCTATTTATTTATTATTGTTATTATTATTATTAATATTATTAGTTCAAGAGCTTATTTAATTTAATGAGGAATAAACTTAGATTTTTTTTAATGAGTTTATTTTGGCCCTTAAATATACTTAGGATTATTTTGTTGGGCTAAGAAAGTTAGCACCTTAACTGACGTTGACCCAAGTTTTTTGTAAGTCTCTTGTTTTCGGCCCTAATTAAATTGATAAAAAAACCTTTGAGGGGTATACGTAAACCTTCCCAACCATATTAGTAGAATTCGAATTCTGCTCATTAACGAGAAGTCCGATTCTTCAGCTATTGGATATACCACGATCTTCAACTCCAAATCAACTCAAACTCACCCTCTCATATATATATATATATATATATATATATCGAACTTCCCTACAGAAACCAACACGCCGCTGATTCAAATCTCTCATCTTTCTCTCAAAAAGCATGTGTTTCCTTGAAGCGAATTTCTGCACTTCGATCGTCAGCCTCGCAGCGAAAGAGTTGGTTTGAGTTTATTTCTCCTATCGATTCTCTTCTATCATCTCGAATCTGGTTCGTTCAGTTAATTAACTCTCATATTTTCAGACGAGCACTAGTTTTGTCGAATTCGGTACAGCGGCGAGATCGTTTCGTCTCTCGAAATCCAACGGTATCCATCTTGTTCTTGTCTGCAATTCATTCGCGAAGAACTTTTCGTTTCGCATCTTTCACGTAGAATCTCTTTTAATATTTAGTTCTTCCACTTGTTTATCTAATCGAATGAGAGTTTAAGAATGACAGAAAAATCTTGTAGTTTAGGCTGTGAGAGATTTAAAAAAAATAAATAAGAAACGGTGGTCTGTGTACGATGCATCGGGAATGCAGTAGGAAGAGGCGTGCTTAGCGTTAAGGGAGAAAGTGTATAATTTCACCTATTCTAGTAAATATTACCAGAAGAAATAACATACTTAGAGCGAAATTGTATCATGCTTCGTATTCTTTATATTGTTATAAGTGGAGATTTTTTTTTCTATGAACTTGATAACTTAAGGATAAAGATGGGTATGCTAGATGTATATATATATATATATATATATATATATATATATAGTTTGGTTCATATAGATTTAAGTCCTAGTATGAGTAATTGGCCTTTACAAATGCTTACAAGGTGTTTGATTAATTGCTTAGTAGGCCTTAATCTAGACACTTGGAATCAAACTTATACAATATTAGTAAGTCTTGCTAGTAGGAAATTTTAGGAACTTTGTGAATTTTTTGGAGTTAATACTATGCTCTGAGTGTTAGTCGGAGATGAATATAGTTTGATCTACTTTCATTAATGCTTCGAGAGTAGCATTAATGAATATAATGAAGTGTCTCCCTATGATCTAGATTAAATAGTGGTTGATCATGACAATAGCCCAAGTTATATGGTATATTGATTGTTGATATGCAATCGGAATCGCCTTTTTTCTCATTTGTGCATCGTTTTCCGTGCTTGTTATATATTTGTCTACTTTCGTGTTTTAACCTTAATCTTAGAGTTACTTGTCTTAGTTTAAGTGTTTAATTGTTGAAAATCACAAAATTATGAAATTGTGGAACTTGGATAGTATTTAGGTGTCTACGTTTTACTACTCAATTTGTTTTCGAAAAACAATATCTGTGGTTCGACTTGAAAGCTATATACAATAAGTTTTGACTTAGAAATATAGTGGTCACCTTAACCATCAAAATTTATGAGGTAATGATTAGTTTAATTGATCTTGCCTGTTAAGTTAAATTCTTGTTACTATTCGGTTCTTTTGTTTTCCCTATAATTTTGAAGTAGGAAAAATGGTATTTCCCCACATCATACATGGTCACCAAATAGAAGGTTGCGATAGAATGATTCGTTCTTTCACCGAGCTTAGATTGTTAGATTTGCACATGATCATACTTCTAATCAATATGATGTTTTAAGATTTCTCTGTCTCTCAACTACTGTTACAGCATGCGCAGCGGGTGGGCGGAAGAGGTGGGCGCAAGGAATTTTTCGGTGGGCGCCCGCCGTGTTGCTGCTGCCGCCTGCTGCTAGTCGCGAGCCAAAGGCGCAATTCCGCCTATTTCATACGCCCGGGCGCTCCGACGTGGCACGTCCCAATTGGGTGATTTCAAATTTTTTTTTTTTTTTTTTATTTTCTTTCATTTTTTTCCTATAAATTGGCTACACTTCCAGCAATTCATTCACACCATTCCTCTCATTCTTCTCTTTGCATTCTCTTTTCATTCATTCATTTTAGTTTTTTAGCGATGGATCCTTCGGAGAACAATTCACCTTGGTCGAACTCTCCAAATTTCTTCCAAAAAAATCGTTCTTCATCAATTCCAAACGTCCCTACTCCCACATCCAACCGCAATTTATTTAGTTCATTCGGTTCGTCGACGCCACTTGGGGGATCGCCGGCATTCGGTTCGCCACCAGCATTCGGTGCGCATCAAAATTCACCCCCCATATTTGGTGCGTATCAAACTTCGCCGCCTGCATTCGACGCGTATCAATCTCCATCGGCATTTCAAGGCGTGTATCGACCTCAATTCGACGATGGGACGTATGCCTCCAATGAAGTACAAGTGCTCGAGGACTTCCAATCGGCAGTCAATTTGTCATCCGAGGAGGATGAGGTGAATGTTGAGGAGCCGGTGGTCACTTCACCGGCGAAGCCAAGGACCAAAGGACCTCGTACACGAGGTGGAAGTCGTGGCGGGAGTGGAGGCGGAAGTCGTGGTGGGAGTGGAGGCGGAAGTCGTGGCGGGAGTCGAGGCGGAAGACGTGGCGGAAGAAGCTCCACTTCAGTTGGCAGCCAGGGGAGGGCCACAACGTGTCTCTACAGCGAAGCCGAGACAGTAGCATTTGCTCGTTGTTGGATTGATATTAGCGAAGATCCCATCAAGAGCAACAAGCAGCAATTCAACACATATTGGAGTCGTTTGGTGGAGCGCTACAACGATATCCGGCCAGACGACACATTTGCAAGAAATTATGGTCAACTGCAAGGTCATTGGAAGCGAGTAAAGAAGGATTTGATGGAGTTTCAACAAATTTACAAAGAGGTTTTTGATGAGTATAAAAGTGGCGAAAGCGGCGAAGACATTCTTGCAAGGGCCTTAAAGGAGTGGAAGGAATTCCACAAAACGTCATTCCAACATTTGGAAGCTTGGAAAGTGGTGAAGGATACGCAGAAGTTCCATCGCGTCTTCTACAACAAAGATGTTGTTGAGACCACAGTCAAGCGCTCAAAAACGGGAGAGGATGGAAGCTACACTTCTACAGCAACAGCAAGCACTCAAAGATCGGACACTCCAAGTACTGGCGGCAGCAGTTACTCGTCCCGGCCAATTGGTACGAAGAAGGCAACGGGATTGGCAAAGGGAAAAGGTAAAGTTAGCTCATCTTCGCGTGGGTCCGATGCCGATGAAAGAATGGCATCAATCGATCAAGCTATAAACGACCAATTCATCTACGACGTCCTCACCAAAGACACGAGTAACATGCCACCGGATGTTCTTCAAAATCACCTTGCGATGGTGGAATACTTGAAGAAGAAACACAACATAGGGTGATAGATTGAATTACTCTTATTTCTCGTATTTTTCAATTTTCTAGTTTTAAATTAATGTAATTTTTATTTTATTTCAATTCAATAAAATTTGCATTTTCAAAAGAATTATTATTCAAAAATAATTTAATCACAAAAAAAAAAAATGCATTGCGACTACCAAGTTCTCGTAGGCTCCGTTGCAAGAATTTTTGGGCGCCCATCACTTTTATCAATTTTGAGCTGTGCCCACCAATTTGGTGGGCACCATTGTGGATGCTCTTATATCGGAAGTTTTAGTTTTCTATCTTCAATAGTATTTATAGGGTTGTTTGCTAGGCATGATGAGATTGCGATAGGGTCTATTTTATCCTAGGTTGCGAAAGCATTTTTTGAGGGATTTAGATAGAAGTGATGACGAGAAGACTATTTGATTTCTTATTATTTTATGCCTTTAGTTTTTGTCTTGACTAAATATTATTATTTCTTAGGTAATGCGAAGGAGACTCTACCTGATATGTTTCATGCACAACCAGCCAAATATGTTGTTTCGGATTATTATGACGTTGAATCCTTCTACTCTTAGGGTGCGTTTACTTTCCGGTATAAGGTTGTAAAAGGAAGTATAAAGGAATATAAATTTTTGTATCCCACTTTATACCTCATTTACTTTGATGTAGAAAAAAATCCAATCACGTGGTATAAAATCTCGGTCAGCCCGATATCCTTCGATATCATTTACGATGGTTTAATTTTATACCACGATCGTATTATTATTATTATTGTTGTTGTTGTTGGTGTTGTTGTTGTTGTCGTCGTTTATTATTATTATTATTATTATTATTATTATTATTATTATTATTATTATTATTATTATTATTATATGATGTCTAAACTCTTTCTTTGTTTTATGGAAAATGATATGTGAGGGTAAGTCTTTTTTACCAAAGTGGTAAAAGGAGGTATAAAATTACCAGCCATGTTTCTTAAGTATAATATTATCCCATGGTTTATACAAAGAGCTGCCCAAATTTTATACAGCCTGACATGATTTTTTATATATCGAAGTAAACAAGTTATAAAGTGATAAGTAACTTTTATACTTTCTTACTTCATTTTACCTCCTTTTATATCAAAGTAAACAGTCTTATAATGTAAACAATTATATACACCTATATTATCAGTCAAAATAAACACCATATAAAAAAAGTAGGTCCCGCTATTTATTACAAATTTATACCACATTATATCCTCCTCCTCTATTACTCTACAAAGCCATATAAAAAGTAAGATAAATGAGCTGCATATATGTTGTTTTCGCAATATTTTTGTGTTGGTGCTGCTGGAAAATAAGAAGAATCTTTGAAGATGCTCTAAGTGTGGAATGTTCCCTACTCACTGTGAACATACTTAATGTGTTCACGACTGACGTGATGATAATATATTTAAGGAAACTTATTCTAAATATATACCTTAAAAATAAATTCTATAAAAAAAACTAAACATAAATGAAAAAATTAGTATTAATAATGACATCACCACATCGGTTATGAATATATTAAGTGTGCCCATATTAGGTAGGGCAGCATTTACTAAGTATTTCATACTATTTCATTAATTATTCCTTTTTATCAATTTGTATGCACTTAGGATTTTAATTTGTATCACCTAATAGTTACATTCTTTTGTAATAACAGTTGAGGCTTAATAGTTTATTAGGAATATCTTTCAAGATTATAAAGTTACTATCGTGAAACCACAATGTTAAACATATATAGCTTAGATTTCTTGAGATGAACAAAGTTCATTGGTTGACTTAATTTATTTTATTTTAATTTATTTCATTATATATTTTTATATATTTAATGTAGTTTTTTCTAAAATAATGATTGCAGTGCATCGCAAGGAGGATGAGATTCTCTATCCCCAAAATGGTGTACCAATAGTCCAATAGTGTTCTAAAATTTAATTTCTACTAATTTTATATTATTATTTTTATAAAAATAAATAAATCATAGTAATAGACATCTATAAGATATATTTTTTTAATTATATAATTTAGTTTTGAATTTATCAACTCTAGTACTAATAAAAGAGAAATTAAATGCTAAAAAATAATTATAAATCCTAATGGGGATGGTTGAACCCTTGAAAATAATCATAAAATTAAACTAAATCATTATAAACAAATTATTAAAAAAAAATCATAAAGCTAATAGAAAAATAATCATAAAATTAAACTAAATCATTATAAAATAAAATTATTAAAAAAATCATAAAGCTAATAGAAATTAAATTTCGGACACGGTTGGAATACCAAATTTGGAACGGAAAATCTCAAGTCTCGCACAGGTGTGGATACTAGTTTAAGAATAAAAAGAAAACAATTAAAAATTTTGGGTCAACCGTTGACTTCAGTTAGATCGACCATTGAACAGAGCACCAACACTACTCCCTCCCCTCCAAATCGAAATCCTAACGCGAAGATTCTGCTATAGATTCTCAAATAAAAAATAAAATTGACATCAAGTAAAATTGCCAGCTCTACGAAGCTAGATCATTTGATTAATTAAGGAGTGAAAAAGGAAATGATTGTAATTAATATATACAGATTATTTCAATCGATAGTTAAGAGCAACTAGAGCATTGAGTATTGCTCGATGTATATAATGTACCTCGATTGTTTTCTACAAATACTAAGAGAGAGGGACACTAAAAAACAACATTAGCTAATGTTTTAGGAAAATACTAGCGTTTATACAATATAAAAGGATTCAATAAAAGAAGGATATTTTTGCAATATACTATAAAAGATCACACACAACAAACAAACACATAAAGCTCTCGATCCCCTGTCCCACATCGATTCCACCAACCCAAAACATGCATCTCTCCATGATTTCTTCAACACTAATATACTACAAACCATTGAAAATCCCACTCCATAACCCAAAGACAACAACACATAAAAGTAAAACCACTCTATCTCAGATCCACCACACTTTCTTCTTCTTCTTCTTCTTGTTCTTCTTCTTCTTCTTCTTCACCATCACCATCCTCATCCTTCGCTCCTCTGTCGCTGCAATTTCTTCTCACCGGAATCCCGCACAGATCGTTTCCCACACAGCTCGAAGCATCGAAGCCCGAGAGCTGAGTGCCTCCGTATCCTCCGGTCAACTCATTGTAGGACACGTTCAGTCGACTCAGAGCGGGCAACGAGCTCAAGCTACTCGGAATCGGCCCCCACAGATGGTTTCTCGACAAATCAAGAGACTCCAACTTCTTCATGTTTCCGACGCTCCCCGGAATCCGACCGGTCAACTTATTCGCCGACACGTTCAGTGAGATCAACTCCACCAAGCCGGTCAGCTCCTCCGGGATTTCTCCAGAAAGATTGTTTCTAGAAAGATCGATCAAGTTCACCAAAGGAAGAATACTCGAGCCGTACTGGAGATCGAGCCCTTTCGTCGTTACCTCTGCACTGTCTGCGAAGGCGCCCGTCGCGGCAGAATATGAGTACACCGACGACATTGCATCGCCACTTGTTCCTGTTGCCGCCATTGCCATTGCCATTGCCATTGCAGTGAAGTTGTAAACACAGAGAGGTATTCTCCCTGAGATTCTGTTGCCTGAGAGATCCAGTATTTGAAGAGAGTTTAAATGGCATGTCTGAAGAGGAATCTCGCTGCTCAGATTGTTGGAGCGGAGAATGAGAATCTTCAAGTTCAGAAGGCTTGCTCCCATCCATGGCGGCAAGCTTCCGTCGAGATTATTACCAGAGAAATTAATCTTCTGCAGCTTCTTGCAGTTTTCAATGGAAGAAGGCATCTGCCCAGAAAGTCTGTTGTCGTTGATATTCAAAGACAACAGTTGTGGTAAAAACCCTAGAGAGTTAGGGAAATGTTGTTATTGCCTAAACTAAAGAACATCAATGATTGCCATTTACTCCAGCAATCCGGCAACTCTCCGCGTAACATATTCAACCCCAAATCAAGATTCTTCAATGTGTTAGTCCTATTTTCCGAGCTGCAAAAGAAATCCGATACGCCTCCAGAAAGCAAGTTGTCGGAGAGATTCAGCTCTTCAATGGCGTCTCCCACTCGAGGCAACGAACCGTTGAATTTGTTTGAGTTTAAGTACAGATAACGGTTCTGTACTAACGGAATCTTGCCATGGAGATTGTTGTGGGAGAGATCCAAGAGCTGGATCCCCCATAGCCAGATAGGAACACTACCTGAGATTCCAGTAGTGGATAAATCGAGTTCGTAGAGATTCTGCCTCTGCGTCTCGATCCATGAAGGAATACGTGGGCCCTCACACAAGTTCCATGTTCCTAGCCTAAGAACAGATAGTTGGAAGGGAGGAATCCAGTTTGAAGATACGTTCAAGCTCAAGCTATTCGTACATGCAAGGAGAACCTCTAATTTTGTAAGATTTGCAAAGGAACTCTCACTCACAACCCCTTCCAACATGTTATGACTAATGTAGAGATACCTTAGATTGAAAAGATTACCAAAACTCTCAGGAAAATTTCCTATGAATTTGTTGAATTCCAGTTTCAGTACTAGCAGTGATGATACTTGTCCTAAACTGGGAGGAATTTCACCAGTGAATGAGAAATTCACCAAATTTATGTGTTAAGTTACCAGAAAGTTTATTCTTCTGCAATGAGAGGAATTCCAAAGCTCCCCAAAAGCATTCCGACATATTTCCAAATGAATCCGATATTTCTCCTTCCAACTCATTGTATCCTAAACCCAATCTTTTAATTTTGCACAAGTTGCAAGTAATTTCTCTAGGAATTTTCCCAGAGAGCTGATTTTGAGATAGATACAAGATTTCAAGAGAAGTGATATTAGATATGGAGTGAGAAATTGTGCCATCCAAGATATTATCAAGCAATGAAAGATATTTTAACTCTCTACATAAGTAGATCCAATCTGGAATACTGGAATTGAAATGATTGACAGAGAGATCAATGTACTCAAGTTTTGTGGCATTGCTTACATTTCGAATTGGCCCTTCAAATGAGTTATAACTTAGATCAAGAAAAACAAGACTCCTGAGCTGAAAAATCCATCTCAGAACACCAGAAGATTGAATATGATTGGACGAGAGGTCGAGGAATGTTAAAGAAGTAGCATTGACATGGTGATCACCATTGAAATAATCAAGAAGAATATTGCAGCTTTTGAAATGAAGATGGAGCAAAGAAGGGAGTGAGTTGATAACCTGCAACCAGTCGAAGGATTTGCTGAGGTTGACTCCATTCATGTTAAGGTGCTTGAGTTTCGAAAGCCCTAACAGCCATTGGAGACTATCAACATCAAGCAAGTTTCCCGAGCTGTCGTCGGAAACTGCATTTAGGTCCAAAGCATGCAGATTCGAGAGATTTCCAATAGTTTGCGGAATCTTTCCGACAAAGCCAGCATTTGAAAGATTGAGATACTCAATGCTAGTGAGTGATCCGAGGAAGGAAGGGATTGTTTGTCGGAAGTTGTTTTGGCTAAGATCAAGAAATCTGAGATGCTTGAGATTGTGCAAAGATGGACTGATTTTGCCTTGAAGATTTCCATGAAGATGGAGCTCGTGAACATGGCCAGTGAAGTCGTCGCAAACAACACCTTTCCAGTTGCAGCAATCGACTCCGCCGCCATTATTCCATGAGGAGAGTTGTTTGTTTGGATCTTTCAAGGATTTCTTCATGTTTAGAAGTGATCGTTTTTCAATTTCGGGGCAAAAAGCAGTGTGGTTTCTGGTAGAAGTGCATAGTTTGAAGGAAGCTATAGTGTAAGAAACAAGGAGGAAGATGAGGAGAGATCCATTGATTTAGAATTTTAATAAATCTTTAGAAATTTGTAAATCTGGTAAGTAGGAAAAAGCTTTGCTTAGGGGGATATATCATACTCCGTATATATAAACTCTCATCCTTTAATTTGTAGCACATATTGTTCATTTTACTATTTTAATTATGGTAATGACACGTGTCTGCCTTCCTTTGGTGGAATTGCACCTGAGGTTGACGCAGCGTCGACAATTGGGACCCTTTTCCTTCACAGTTGCCAAGAGAGGCACACTTCCCCGACCTGGCCCAATCATAACATATCACATAATTAGTCATTGGAAAAATGGGATAATGAAAAATTGTTAATTTCCGAAATTTCAAATATTGATACTTTTGTTCATATAGATCGACACTTATTCATATAAATTGACACTCTCACAAAAAATATGAAAATAATGAATTAATTTATCATTTTAAGGGCGGGAATATTAAATATGTTTTGCACACTCGTAAAGTGTCGCATATAGCCGTTGGAAAAGTGGAATAATAATAAATTGCCGATTTCATAAAATAGATATATACAATCCAGGCAGTTTTCTACTGCATGCTTTGAGATTTCGACACGTGGCAAGATCAGGATGCTTGAAATGTTCAACCACGTCGTAATTTCGAAGATGAAAACATCCCCGAACGAAACTGCATCAAATCATTGCTAATAGGAAATCCAAACGGCTTAAATGAAATACTCTTAATAGGAAAAAATGCCCTTTTTAAGAAATGGCATGTAAAAACTATCCTCCTTTAATCTTACTACTCATCCGTTACATTAGTCTTATTTCCGTTTTGGTCCGTCCCATTACATTAGTCACATTTCTAAATAAGTAAATATTTAACTTAGATTTCAGGGCTCAATTAGTACCTTTTTACTTTTCATCCTAAATTTTGTACTTTTTCACACTTATTTTCTTTTAAATTTGTATTTTTTACTTTTTTGACCATTTTCTTGGTACATGTGATATTCAAATTAGGACTAATGGGTTGGGATGGAGGTAGTACATGTTAAAAATACCAATTTTAATTTTTTAATTCAATATGGGTCCCATAATCCCATTGATGCACTGACACTTCTATTATTTCTATTATTGTTGCATTTTTATTCAGAATTACTATTATTTAGAGTTGCTGTTGAAACAATGTGACCAGAAATTTTTTGTCGTGCATGCATGGATGTAGAGGCGATCACGGTTCCGGTTCCAACGGTTTCGAATTCGGTTTCAAACTGCCGGTTCTGGTTTCGGTTCGAACCGGTCCCTTTTTTTCTCTCTTTTTTTATTTCTTCCCTATATGCATACTTCGTTTATATTTGTTTCCAGTTTAATTGTAAGAACATTATAATTGAAAACTGTAAGGGGTGGCTGGTAGAAGGGAATGAGAAAGGAATGAAATCACTAATCTCATTCATTACTAAATCCATGGCTGATATATTTTTTTTATTTGGAATCACCATTCCATTAGGAATTACTAATCCCTCATTAATGGGATTAACCATTCCATCACACCCCCATGGTATTAGTCATTCCAAATTACGGGTATTATAATTTTTACTCCTAAATTATTAAAAGTATCCATATTTATCCCAATTAAACTTAATAAAATATTGTACGTCTTATATGTCTTCTAATATTTTTTTTTCTTTTTTTTTCTCTGTCTTCTAATATTTATGATGCTTTTTAAAATTGTCTATTATTTTTTAATTTCTAATTCTCTATTAAATTGTTTAAATAATAATGTTCTCTATTTGGGTGTTCTATCGGATTAGATTGCATAGTGTATGTAAATTTGTTTTATTTGCTCACGTTGTTGATTGATATCAATTTGATAATATTTTAGAATTCGATTATATATAATATTAAATAAATATATTTATTTAAAAAAATTACATTTACAACTTAAAATAATGCATGATTTTGTAATTTTAATTATATATAATGATATCTTAGAGTAATATAATTTCAGAGATAACATGGAATTTTTTTTAAAAAAAATCAATTAATGCATTCCTTTCCTTATCCATACCAGCCATGAGAATTTTATTTAATACTTCATTCTTTTCCTATCTCCATTTCATTACTAAGTTCATTCATTTTCCACATAAATCCATTCCTGCATACCAGCCAGCTCCTAAGATAAATTGGAAATATAACAAATCAGACGATTATTCAATTTTTTTTAAAATTTATTTCACCTAAACCTTTGAAGATCACATTTTGATTTCAAAGGTCGAGTCTCGTTAAAATCTCAGTGAGGAAAAAGAGTATTCGTCTAAGATTTGACATGGCAGAATTACATGTTATCGAAATAGAAATCATCGTGGAAATCGTTAGTTTCTGCTTGAGAGGTGTCGGTGTCAGTTCCCGCGTCGAAATCGAAACCGTCGTCGAATTTTTGTTTTTTTTTTCTCCCAATAGATAATATTAATACATAATTAAAAAAATATATTTCATATGATATGGAATTATGGATTGATAATGAAATATGCAAAGTTCATACAAATTTAACATGTTATCATTCTTAATTAGAAAGAATTTTTAAAATTGACACCGCATCTTATCTTCTTCATGAATTGGATAATTTATTATCTTTATGTAAATCACTAAATGGTATATTTTGTCATCTTCAATTCATCATCATCATGTGACATTGTTAATTGAATATTTTGTCATTTATATGATTTAGTTTTTTGTTTAAATATTTAAATTTAAAGTTTGAACATTATCACAAGATTCACAACTCACAAGTGCACAACATCTAACATCACTAGGCTACTATATTTTAACTTTGAATGAATAAACATCACATATGTATGTAATTTTATTCATTTGTACTTTTTTCAATTTGAATTATAACTTAACAATGAAAAATCTCTTTCAAAGTATAATTTGTACATTAAGAATTCATTAAAATGGATGTATACTAATAAAATGTTAGATCAAATAATTAGTATGATATTTATACACAACATACAAATAAAATATAGAAATAGACAAAAATAAAAATAAAAATAAAAATAAAAAATTGCCGGTTTTCCGGTTTTTTAACCAGAACCGCCGGTTCCCGGTTCCTTGAGAATGCAACCGGAACCGCACTGCCGGTTCCAACGGTTCGAATCCGTTTTCGAACCGTTGGTTCCTATTCCGGTTCGAAAACCGCCGGTTCGTCGTCTATTCGGTTCCCCAATTCCAGTTTTTTTGGCCGGCTCTACATGGATGTGAAGCAGTACTAGTTGAACTGTTAAATTTTGGTTGCTTTTCTTTGTAAAATGTAAAAGTAAAGCAGCGAAATAAATTCAAATTTGTTGTTATACGAAGTACTACATATAATTGAATTCGGCATTCTATGCTAACTTATTTCAATACTAGATTAACACCTGCGCTTTGCGCGGTGATGCTGTGATTGTTTATCACGTTAATATCATATATTTATAAGCATATTTTGAAAATTGTGTTAAAATATTTACAATTTTGTGTATTTAGCTTTTGTATGAAATTTATTTCACATTATTTTTTCCTTTTCCATTTAAAAATATTAGTCAACAAAGATGACCGACACCATAAAGGAATCTATACACAATCATGCTTATGCATGATCATGCTGAGTAAGAATGTACAAATGAAGATAACTCAATAATTCTTATGTGTGTGTTTTGGTATTGAATAGTTTCTATGGTATTTTTTTTTCTTTCAAAAAAAGATGTAAGAGAATGGCTTGTAATTCAAATATAAAAAATATTAGTATTATGCTAATTAGAAATACTCCCCTACCCACGGTGGGTACACTTAATGTGTCCAGCGGTAACGTGACAGCGTCACGTCTGCAATTTTTCCTTTTAGAGTTTAGTTTTTTATGTTAGGATTTAGTTTTTTATAGTAGGGTTTAATTATTTTTGGTAGGATTTTTATTAACTTCTTAATATATTTCAATGTCATGTCATCCGTGGGTACATTAAGCATGCCCACAATGAGCATTGAAGCATTACTCTTATGCTAATAGCGGTACAATTACTAATGAAAAGAGGGCAGCTAATGAAAGTCGCCCATTATTAGCAGCTAATAATGGAGAGTTACCACTTACCATTATGAAGAGGAATTATTTTTTTATTTTTTTAGAGAGAAACCAAAGTAGCGGTAGGCGTTGGACATTTTCGGATGGTATATACCCTTTATTCCGAATTCGGTGTCTCGATTGTATTTAAAAATTTATTTTTTATTAATTTTATGTTACTTTTAAAATGTAGTAAATCATACTTAATAGGCTTTTATAAATAAAAATTGAAAATTCTAAATATTATATAGCCTAGTTTTAAATTACTTGTAATTTACATCGGCTATTACTGTTATTCTAAGAAAATCACTAAAATAAAATAGATACAAATTATTCAGAGTATTCCATTTAATAATAATTATAAAATTATTTGCTTCTTGTGAGGTATATTTTTTTTCCATTATTACAAAAACTTAAATAAATTTTTAAAAAAGAAAAAAAAGTGTGGCGCTCATTAATGGTAAGACGTGTCAATTGTATTCTCAAAACACATATTGTGCCATTGATATTTGTAAAAAAGATGGTGGGCCCAATAGCTGCATTAATTGAAAAGGAAAAATAATTATATATACACCTTTAATACATTAACACTTAATGCTTGTTTGGAGAAATTGAAGAGTCACGCGCCTTGTTCAAAGCAACATATTGTGCTGCATGGCACATGCATTATAGGCGGGAAATGCAATGCTTTGAGCCGGAAATTGCATAGCAGGTGATTTTATTTTAATATAGATATATAGATATATAGATATATAGTAGAGGAAATGTATCATTTTGTTCCCTTAGAGATAACAAAATTAAATTTTGCTCAAATTATAAGGAAATATATATTTTGCCCAATTTTTATACATTGTTCCAAAAATACCTCTTCTCTCTCCTCTTTCCTCTCTCTTTTCTTTCACGTGTTGCTCACAGCTCTTCTCCAGCCCTCATTCTCTTCCTCTCTCTAGTCTGAATCTCTCTCTAAAATCACGCTGGATCTCTATCCACACCGTCTAAATTGTCAGCGCAACCCTTCCGCCGACGCGACTCGCAACACTTTCATCGCTGAGTACCCCTCCGGGCCAGTTAACTCAGGCCGGGCCTGCGCAAAAGCCCGCGGCCGGTTAGGGTTCAGTCGCCGCCGCCGCCGCTGAACCTGTTGCGCAGAAGCTTGACGGCTGCTGAATTTCAAAACTCTCGAAACCGTAGGCCGCCGCCACTAAACCTATTCTATTTCTTTCTACCAGAGCAATTTGTTTTTTTTTTTTTTGGTAATTTTTCTCCAATTGAAAACTGCAATGCAATGTGAATTGATTTTTTGTGTAGTGTTTCAATGTATAAACGTGTTTGATTTTTTTTCTTGTTTGAATTCCATTCCTTCATTCAATTTATTTTTCATGAATCTCTTTCTATCTTTCAATTTTTTTTTTCTTTTTCTGAGTTGTTCCTTGTATTCCCCTTCATTGTTTTTTTTGTTGATTTCGTTTCTTGTTGTTTTTTGATCATTTTGTTTCATTCTTTCAATTTATTCCTTTCGTTTTATTCCCTTTGTTGATTTTTCCTTTTTTGCTATTCTGTGAAAGTGTGAAACTATTCTGTGTAAAATGTTGGTCAAACATAAAAAGTCGGAGTTTATGGATTGATAGTTTTGTTGTTGGAAGTGCCTAAATGTAATTGCTACTTTTTCATGTGTTGCTATTTTTTGAGGATGATGTTGCTCTGAAACTGATGATTGTTTGTTCGAATTTGTAAGAATTTGGCAAAATCTTATGTTAGTTTGAAAAATCTTATGTGAGAATTGGTGTATTTTAGATTTGACTACTTCTTATTTTATAAGAATTCTACGATTCTTACAATAATTTTTGCTTCTTTCTTATAAAAATTTGAAGATTCTTACTATAAGTTTTGGTGATGTGAACTCCGTTAATTTGTTTAAGTTTGTTGATTTCTTATTGTAATTGATAAAATTCTTACCAAAATAATTTAGAAATGTAAGAATTTGACAAACTCTTACTACGTGAATTTATCAAATTCTTATGAATTGGTAAGAATTTTTGATAATTTTTTTGCCTTATTTTGGTAATTAAAGATTAAAAATTCTTACCAATAACTTGAAATTTCTTATTGTAATTGATAAAATTATTACAAAAACAATTTAGATATATAAGAATTTGATAAATTCTTACTACTGTGAATTTATCAAATTCTTATGAATTGGTAAGAATTTTTGATTTTTTTTTTTTGCCTTATTTTGGTAATAAAATATTAAAATTCTTACCAATAACTTGAAATTTCTTATTGTAATTGATAAAATTCTTATCAAAACAATTTAGAAATATAAGAATTTGACAAATTCTTGCTACGTGAATTTATCAAATTCTTATGAATTGGTAATAATTTTTGATAATGTTTTGCCTTATTTTAGTAATAAAAGATTAAAAATTCTTACCAATAACTTGAAATTTCTTACCAAGTTACAAGAAATTTGAAATTTCTTACCAAGTTATGGTTACACATACAATTTCCTACCAAATGTATTTGTCAAAATTCTTACCAAGTGAATTAATAGTACATAAGAAATTATCAAATTCTTACGAAATGAGTTGGAAAAAGTAAAAAATTGATAATTTCTTATCAAGTTATTTGGTAGAACTAAATCAAAATAATTTGTAGCTCGTTTACAGTATTTAAAAAAATATATAATTCTTACCATTCATACTAAAATTTCTTACCAAGTTCCTTGAAAACTTTCTTACCAAATTAAATACTGAATTCGTATTTTTTAAAAAAAGCTAAAAATTAGGAAACTAAGAAAAGAATGAAAAAAGAGAAAAAGAAGAGAGAAAAAAACATTAAAAAAACCAAAAAACCTGTCAAAACTAAAAGATTTTTTTTAAAAAATAAAAAGGAAAAAGGCGGAGGGAAACTGGAAAAGAAAAAAGGAAAAGAAAAAAGGAATAAAAGAGATAAGGGAAAGCTTGTCCGTAAAAAAGAGAAGAGAGATGTAATTGGCAGGAGAGAGAAATAAAGGATGAGAGATAAAGACAAAGTCACATAGGTCCCCAAGTCACATGTGCAAGAAAGAGAAAAGTAAGAGAGAGAGTAAAAGGTAAGAGGTATAATGGGGATAACTTTAAAAATTTAGGCATAACTAGTGTAACTCTTATATTTTGGACAAGTATTATCTTTTTATCCTCTAAGGGGATATAATAATTGTTGCCTCTATATAGTATCTCAAATTCAGAACAAAACTTATTCATTCCCAAAAATCATTAAAACCATTTCTTCATGCATATTGAGAAGCACCAACAAGAGAAGCAACACCAGGGTTACCAACGAGAGCACTAAAGCTTACTTCATAGCCGGCAATCTTGCTTATATTTGTTCCAGATTAGCAAGTATAAGTAATAATATTCTATTTTCTATTTTGAGCTTATATTTGCATCTACGCCCATGAGCTCTACTACAGCCGGATCTCCTTAATCCCCGTCGGATCGAAGCTCGATTTATGCGAGATCTGGTCCAACCACAACTCCGACAAAGCGGTGGAGGGGCGGCGGGGGCGGATCCATCTGCCGGAGCTCTTCAAGGCGGCGGTCAAGGCGAAAATGTCACTTTGAATTAGCTCAAAAATGGAACGTCAAGACATAATTGGTGTATTTAATTGCATTTTCGCCAATGAAATTACATTTCAGAAGTTAGTCAAAATTCGGGTCATAAATAATAAACAACCATTTTACTAACACTACAACCAACAAAACTAAATAATTCTATAGTATATTTTTATATGAGATTCATATTATACTCAGTATTATAACTAAACAATACCTTAAAATCCATATGGACCCCTTACAGCTCTGCAGCGGGTGGGCGGAAGGCGGTGGGCGCAAGCCATTTTCAGTGGGCGCCCATCACTTTGCTGCTGCCGCCTGCTGCTAGTCAGGAGCAAATGGCGCAATTCCGCCTATTTCATGCGCCCGGGCGCTCCAACGTGGCACGTCCCAATTGGGCGATTTCAATTTTTTTTTATATTTTTTATTTTAATTTCCTTTCAAGATTTTTCTATAATTGGATACATTGTTCAGCAATTCATTCACCCCATTCCTCTCATTCTTCTCTTTGCATTCTCTTTTCATTCATAAATTTTAGTTTTCTAGTCATGGATCCTTCGGAGAACAATTCGCCTTGGTCGAACTCTCAAATTTCTTCCAAAAGAATCGTTCTTCATCAATTCCAAACGTCCCTACTCTCACATCCAACCGCAATTTATTTAGTTCAATTGGTTCGTCAACGCCACTTGGGGGATCGCCGGCATTCGGTTCGCCACCAGCATTCGGTGCTTTTCAAAATTCACCGTCGGCATTCGGTGAGTATCAAAATTCACCCCCCGTATTTGGTGCGTATCAAACTTCGCCGCCAGCATTCGACGCGTATTAATCTCCACCGGCATTTCAAGGCATGTATCGACCTCAATTCGAAGATGGGACGTATGCCTCCAATGAAGTACGGGTGCTCGAGGACTTCCAATCGGCGGTCAATTTGGAATCCGAGGAGGATGAGGTGAATGTTGGGGAGCCGGTGGTCACTTCACCGGCGAAGCCAAGGACCAAAGGACCTCGTACACGAGACGGAAGTCGTGGCGGGAGTCGTGGCGGAAGACGTGGTGGGAGTCATGGCGGAAGAAGCTCTATTTTAGTTGGCAGCCAGGGGAGGGCCACAACGTGTCTCTACAGCGCAGCCGAGACGGTAGCATTTGCTCGTCGTTGGATTGATGTTAGCGAAGATCCCATCAAGAGCAACAAGCAGCAATTTAGCACATATTGGAGTTGTTTGGTGGAGCGCTACAACGACATCCGGCCAGACGACACATTTGAAAGAAATTATGGTCAACTGCAAGGTCATTGGAAGCGAGTAAAAAAGGATTTGATGGAGTTTCAACAAATTTACAAAGAGGTTTTTTATGAGTACAAAAGTGGCAAAAGCGGCGAAGACATTCTTGCAAGGGCCCTAAAGGAGTGGAAGGAATTCCACAAACGTCATTCCAATATTTGGAAGCTTGGAAAGTGGTGAAGGATACGCATAAGTTCCATCGAGTCTTCTACAACAAAGATGTTGTTGAGACCACGGTCAAGCGCTCAAAAACGGGAGAGGATGGAAGCTACACTTCTACAACGACAACAAGAACTCAAAGATCGGACACTCCAAGTACTGGCGGCAGCAGTTTCTCGTCCCGGCCAATTGGTACGAAGAAGGCAAAGACATTGGCAAAGGGGAAAGGTAAAGTTAGCTCATCTTCGCGTGGGTCCGATGCCAATGAAAGAATGGCATCAATCAATCAAGCTATAAACGACCAATTCATCTACGGCGTTGTCATCAAAGACACGAGTAACATGCCACCGGATGTTATTCAAAATCACCTTGCGATGGTGGAATACTTGAAGAAGAAACACAACATTGAGTGATAGCTTGAATTACTCTTATTTCTCGCATTTTTTGATTTTCTAATTTTAAATTAATAGTATTTTATTTTATTTCAATTTAATAAATTTTGCATTTTCAAAAGAATTATTATTCAAAAATAATTTAATCACAAAATTAAAATAAAAAAAAATGCATTGCGCCCACCAAGTTCTCATAGGCTCTGTTGCAAGAATTTTTGAGCGTCCGTCACTTTAATCAATTTTGAGTCGTGCCCACCAATTTGGTGGGAACCATTGTGATGCTAAAAATGGGAAGTTTCCCAATATAGACACGCGTCATCAAGTATTTGACTAGAAGAAAAACTATCTGGCAGCAAAAAGTGGTCAAGAATTTGGCGGGATCTGTAAACTCCTGTCCCCCTAGAACCACCACCAGTATTTTCCTCCCCAAATTAAGTCCTAGAGTTTTATCAATTTCATTACCCAAATAATTTCATCAACATAACAAAGATGATTCATGCTTTCGGCGGTCTCGTAAGTCTATCTACTAGTATTTTTTATTTATTTAATTTTTATTAATATTACCAGATTTACCGTTGACTGTACAATTTAGTTTGAAATTTTAGGCGAATTTTGTTCACCATCTCTTCTATTGGGCTAGGAATTTTCTCAGGAATTTCTATTTTTGTTGGATTTTATTCTCCAGGGTTGCAAAGCTTTATGCTCTCATACCATTAAGAATTTTCATATTTTTCGGTGGAAATAACAAGTCATCAATGATCATTTCAGTCTTAGGTCATGTTTGATTCACTTGGGTTATGAAATGAACATTAATTGATTCTATTATATTTGTTTGGTTTGAGTAATAGGATAACTCAATCTACTAAATTGTTGCCCCGGAAACAAGGAGAAAATGAATCCCTTACAAGTGACACTCTTCTCTTCTACAATTGAACCAAACATATTAAAAAAAAAAAAAAAAAAAAAAAAAAAAACCAACAACAATATCGTGGAAGCCTGGAAGGGGAAAATGTTGAAAAATAACTTTTCTACAACTTCAAGTTGTAAAGATCAGACCCACAAAGTTCACTGTTAAGGGAACTTTTTTTGTTATTGTTGATAATAATCTTCAAGTTCCCGCAGGCTACAGCCTCCAGCTCCTCTTTTTTTGTAAGTAGCTGGCCTCCGGCTCCGGCTCCGGCTCCGGCGTCGGTCCATATATTGGTTTTCATTGCTTTATAAATATTGGCTTTTTGCAAATGAGTTGTAAGATTTATCATACAGCTTTTGAATTCAGTAATTCAAATACTTGTATTTTCCTACTTTGCTAGAACCATGTTCTTCTTCCATGTATCTTTGAGTTGTTTTACTTTTACTTTCCATTTTCATCTCATTATATAGTTTGTAAACATTACTGAAGCTTTATATATACATATATTTTTTTTTTGTTACATGTCATTCACTACACATTAATGGGAGAACATTACTCCAACTATGTATTGCATGCAGAAAACATGGCTGGTTGATACTGTTTTTTTTGGTTCATGTAAAGTAATTGTTTTTATTTAATCGAACAATAACTAATAGTAGATGAAATCATTTGTTCTGGTTTGATGTAGATATTGGTAATACTGTTGATATCACACAATATGGAGTTGCAGAGTTGATGAGAACGAGGTACTATCCGACACTTTCCCCGTAAATCAACTGAACAAAATACAAGGCAATGCTTATAATGAATGATGGTATAGGTGATGTTTTTTTCTTATATGGATAAGAAAAAAGTTCGAAGAGCCACGATATTTGGCATCTGCTAGAAAAGATGCGAATAATCATCTTGATTGCTTGATGGCTATGCTTCTGCATATATTCAACATTTCATGAATAATTCAGCAGAAGTTTCATACATTTAACTGCAAGTGGATGATGACTTTTTCCGAGTATTTCAGTTACTATTTGTTAAAAAACTACTAATGAAGAGTGACTAGATAAGTGTTGGCCCTCTAATTAATGCCTACAAGTAAATGTTTGTTGGTATCTAGTGATGCCAAGAAATGTGGGGTTTTGAAAATTTAAACCTATGCAATCAGGAAAAACACAGTCCACCAATTTCCTTCTCCCCTGCTTCATTTTCTTTAATCTTGACTTTGAATATTTCAAATTTTTTCATAATATAAATAATTGAGTATCATGAAGTTGTTTTACGCTAGCTTTTCCCTTATTTTATTTTATTTTTTTCCTTTTAATAGTTTAGTCAATTGAAATATCTTCTGGAAGGGACCACCTTTATTTTAGCTCATTAAGTCTGTATATATATATCTTCCTAAGTCTGATATATGCTTGCCATTACACATGCAAAACTTATCTTAGTTCCGAATTATCTGCAAACGATGAGTGGCTTAAATCCAATTTTCTTTTCCCTCCTTATTTTCATGTTCACGACTTGTTTCAATCTTATCTACGCTATTTCCTGCCCGCTTATTGAGAAACAGTCACTTCTTAACTTCAAGCATTCTTTGCTAGATCCCTACCATCAACTCTCTTCATGGAATAGTGAAGTTGATTGTTGCAAATGGAAAGGTGTAATCTGCAACAACTCAACTGGCCATGTTCATCAACTGTATCTTCATGGTTTGAGTTTGAAAGGCCAAATAAATCCATCTCTCCTAAATCTCAAACATTTAAGTTATCTTGACTTGAGCCTCAACAACTTTGAAGAAACAATCCCTTCTTTTATTGGATCATTCACAAACATTGAGTATTTGAATCTGTCTTTTGCTGGATTTCATGGAAAGGTTCCCCATAGTATTGGAAATCTTTCATCTTTACTCAGTTTAGATTTGGCTGGCTTTCCAAATATAGTATCTTCTGATCATCTCAAGCATTATCACAGCATACATCTAGCTGGATATCCACAAATGGAATTTGCTGCAGTTGTGAACTATCCGAATCTGCTACATGTTGATAATCTTGAATGGTTATTGCAGCTTTCTAAACTGGAGCATCTCAACCTGAATTTTGTCAACCTCAGCAAAGCAAATAACTGGTTGCAGGTGATCAATACTCTCCCTTCTTTGATGCACCTCCGTTTTCAAAATTGCAGTCTTGATTACATATATCCTCTGCATAATGTCAACATTACTTCCCTAAATCTCCTTGACCTCTCGTCTAACAACTTCCATTCCTTTGAGGGCTTAGCATGGATTTTCCGGCTCAACAATCTTCGTTATCTTGATCTAAGGAACAACTCTTTCACAGGGCCAATTCCAACTAACAGCAATGCTACTCAACTAGAGTACATTGATCTCTCTACTAATTTGTTTAATTCCACAATTCCCAGCTGGCTCTATTCTTGTAGAGAATTGGAATTTGTCTCTTTGGATTTCAATCTCCTAGATGGCACTATACCACCGCAGTTTACTAACTTGTGCAGATTAAAAACATTGTCCTTATCCTTCAATAGATTTCAAGGAGAACTGTCAGATTCTTTTGGAAATATGTCTGAATGCTTCTTGGAAACTTTAGAAGAATTAAATTTACAGTTTAATCAACTCTCCGGTCATTTGATAGATCAATTAGGAGATTTCAAGAGTCTTCAATCTCTTGTTCTTACCAAAAATTCATTTTCTGGTACAATTCCATCTAACTTGGGAAAGCTGTCATCTCTGGAAATTTTGGGACTATCTCGTAACAAATTTACCGGAAATCTTCCTGATAGTTTGGGCCAACTTTGCAATCTTCAAAGACTTCATATTGGTGGTAACAAGCTAGAAGGGTTTGTAACTGAAAGTCTCTTTGCAAATCAATCACAAAACTAGCAATCATAACTGCTTCAGGAAATCACTTGACTTTGAGATTAGGTCAGCATTGGACTCCTCCTTTCCAACTTAAGCAACTTAGACTAGGGTCATGGAACCTAGGTGCAGGCTCCCAGATTCCTTCATGGCTTCAGACACAGAAGAATCTTTCAGCGTATCTTGATTTGTCTGATACTGGGATCTCTGGTAATATTCCTAGCTGGTTTTGGGAGATTCAGTTCTTGAATCTATCTCATAATCATCTTCATGGGAACATACCGGATATCCCTGGCTCTAAAGATGATCAATATATTTATTTGAGTTGTAACCAATTCGAGGGCCCATTGCCTCGAATTGGAGACACTTTGAGAGAGCTGGATTTGTCCAATAACTCGCTCTCTGGAGGTATAGCTCAGTTTCTTTGTGATGAGAAATACGACACTTACTCGTTGGAGATCCTTCATTTGGGAGACAATCTATTAAGTGGGGAATTACCAGATTGTTGGATGAAATGGCCATCTTTGAGATATTTGAACATAGGCAATAACCAAATGTTTGGAAGCATCCCAACTTCTATTGGTATTCTTGCAAACCTACAATCTTTGAATCTTGAGAACAATACATTCTCGGGGCGCATACCTTTTCAATGCAAAACTGCAAGAAGTTGCTGAAAGTGGGGCTTGCCGAAAACAATCTTGGTGGAAATATACCAAAATGGATAGGATCAAGCCTAGTCCATTTGAGGATTCTCATCTTGAGCTCGAACAATTTGAGTGGTGAGATTTCTTCAGAGATTTGCCACTTGACCTTTCTTCAAATATTGGATCTCTCAAACAATAAACTTTCAGGCATAATTCCTAGGTGTCTCCACAACTTTAATGCAATGGCAATGAAGAAAGATTTGCCTGATCTTTACAAACTATATGGTGGTCAAAAATCTCTCTTTTCTTTCTCGGTTTACGTGGGAGGCTTTATAGAGAGTGTGCTAATAGTCACAAAAGGAAATAAATTGCAGTATGACACCATTCTTCCTTTGGTTACTATTATCGATCTTTCGAAGAATAGTTTATCTGGAGATATCCCAAGAGAGTTGACAAGTTTGTTGGAACTGGGATCTCTTAATTTGTCGAGAAATGAGTTGAGAGGTTCGATTCCTGAGGATGTCGGAGATATGAAGCAGTTGGAATCTCTTGATTTGTCGAGAAATTTTTTATCCGGTTCAATCCCGAACAGCCTTGCAAGACTAACTTCTTTGGACTATCTAGACTTGTCATACAATAACTTGACAGGAAGAATTCCAGAAAGCACTCAGATCCAGAGCTTCAACGCTTCGAGCTTTATTGGTAATAATCTTTGTGGCCTGCCATTAATGAGCAACTGCAGCGGTGATGGTCATGAAGTTGGTGGAGAAAAAGAGAATGATGATGAAGTAGAGGTTGAGTGGTTTTATGTGTTTTTATCTTTAGGTTATGCATTTGGATTTTCAGTTTTTTGCACTGTATTAGTGTTGAATAAGTGGTGGAGATATGCATGTTTTGGGTTGGTAGAAAGGATGTGGAACCAGATTTGTGTGTTTGCCATTATTAAATGGACAGAACTCACTGCACCACCATCTCCAACCTTGTGATTGTGTGACAATATTGTTTTTTTTTTTTTTCCTTTGACAGTGGTTGGATAATGTATTTCATAAGTAAAACGGACTTGTAAGAAATTTATGAAATTATGGAGTATGTTTGCAGTTACTTAAGTTTGAACTCTGCAATTTTATACTTTGTCAATTACTCAATAATGTAATCTATTTTTTTATAGAGGTGAACCATTTTGTTGAAGAAAAAGGTTTTAACTTTTAAGTATCGATTTTGTTTTATAAATGTACACGTGTTTTTTCCCTTAGGTACATGTATATAATATATTGTCTTTTTCTGGAAAGAGTTCTGTTTATCATGTTGTTTATCTTGGAGTTGTTTGACTTCCTATGCATTTTCATCTCAAATTCTCAATCTAATAAATAGCTCTTGATACCAAAACTGTTTGGTTTCCCCGGAAACTATAACATATAAAGATATTTTAATATTATAAGTTTAACGCGAAATATTAGTACTACCGTTCACTTTCTCTTTTGATGTCATAGGAACCCACAACCGCTACCTTCGGGCTCACTCTCCCTTTGATAGTATTAAGTTCTGATATTGCATGTATTACAAAAGACGGCAACACTATATATAATGTGTAGAGGATGATTTTAGATAACAAGGAATTATAGAGCAAATTGATGATACAGTTGCTGATTTGAATACTCTCAAGTTGATGTTTGACATTCATTTAATGCATATTAATTAATCTGCAGATTGCAAATTCATTTTTATAACTTTGACTCACGCGTACCATTTATTCGACAATATGCATATTTCGATATAAAACCAGAGTAAATTTAATAAAACAACCGTGTGTTTTATGGAAATTACATTAGACACTCATGTATATTTTGAATTTTACAAAAACACCCCTATTTTAATAAACATGCATGGAAAGGTTATCCATGAAAGTTATAGATTATGAGCTTATTGTGCAAGTTTTACAGAAATTATACGGGTGGGTATTTTGTACTTTCTCCATCCCATTTATAATTACCTTTTTTTTTTTTGGAATGTCCCATTAATAACTGACCGTTCCTAAAATGGTAAAGTTTAAACAGTTCTAATCTTATGGGTAAGGTGTATTCAATTCAGAATTTAAAAGATTTTGATAGATTGTTTATAGTCTATGGATTCTGTTAATTCTATGAATTATTATAATTCTATGTAGATTCTAACAGATTTTATTAGATTAATTTGTGTTTATTTTGATAGACTTTAGACTTTTAAAAATAAATAAGTCATCATATTTAAACCAATAATTCTTTAATTTTCAAATCTGAACTATGATTATCATCGGAAGCTTCTCCCTTAATGCTTTGGTTTGAATTTATAAATAACATACCTAGGATGAGCAACTCCATGATGAATAGTTTTTATTTTTATTTTAAAGAAGCACGTGCAAGGATAAATCCTTACAATACTGGAATTCAGCTCAAAATTAAAGCCAACACCATTAAGGAATCGCCATTGAAAAAAAAATAATATAATTACAGCAGATTCAGAAAAAACTACTGTTGAATCAAAAATTCTTGTGCATACACATACATAAATATAACTCAATTTGGAGAGCGATGATGGTGGCTTTAATATCACAAGATTTAGACGGATATTTAAAAATCATAATTGAATACCAACAAATTTTTAAGGACTTTTTAAATTCCAGGTTGAATACACCCCCTAAATCTTCACTTACTCACTATTTTGCAGCGTCCCTGTATAATTTGAATTGTAAGGTTTTAAATTACCATAACTTACTCGTTTCTTTTTTTGATATTTACAATTTTTATAGGTCTATGATATTCTAATTTTATAAAATAAAAAAAATTATAGTGTATTAAAATATTAAACATTACATTTTATCAATTAACTAGTGCTATGTTCGTGCGTTGCACGAAAGATATAAATTACTCCCTCCGTTTATGATTTTTAGACAAAAGAATTTATAGCTGATTTTAGAATTTTGTAATTATGAGTTTTAAGGTGAATTTTTGTAGTATAATTTTCTTCATAGAGTACTACTATACTCATAGTATCCTATAATTTTTTTTTAAAAATTACTTTAAAACTTATCATTACAAACGCATTAAAATTAATGCAAAAAAAAATGAAGTCTAGAAGTTATGGACGGAGGGAGTATAAGAGAGCAATAATATAAACAAACAAATTGAAACTATACATTTTTCTCTTATATCATAAGTAAACAACTAATACAATTAACATTACATTATTGTTATCTTCACTAAAAATTTAATTTTTGTAATTTTAGAAACCTAAAATAATTTTAATAGAATATAAGTAAATATAATTTTAAACACTTAGGCGATAGAAACATGAGCCCCCTATAGGCTATTATAGTGAAACTATTATTGAAATTAAGATAATTAAATTGATATTTTTTTGATATTTTATTTAGATTCGTAATAATTGTCTAAATAATTTATTACTCCTATGTTCACATTTATTTGAAAAAAAAACAATACATCAAGAAACTACACAATAAGTCATGATTAGTGATTACAATAAAATTATCAATCAATAGCTTTAAATCTAACTTAGTATTGTCTCACCCAAGTTCAATTAATAATTTCTTTTGTTTGTGAAAATGTATCCAAATTTTGTATTATCACAACAAAATTTTATAATAAGAAAAAAGAATTGAAAAAGTAAACAAATAACATATAGATAGAGCAAAATAAGAAAGTTAATAGAATATTAGTACAAACATAAATATATTAGCAACCAATAAAATAATATTTATAATTTAAAATACATTCATTATCAAATCTATTGGACAATTCACAACATTTTAAAGTAAATGATCTTCATAAACCATTGGACAATTAATGGCCATTTTTGGAGGAAAAATGGTAATTTTGTAAATTTTGTCAACTATTCAACTTTTATATATTGTATAGATTAGGGGCCGTTTGGTTTGTGTAGGGAAAAGAAAAGGGAATAGGAAAGGGAAAGGAAAGGAAATGAATGAGAATGATTCCCTATTTTACAGTTTGTTTGGTTGGGACAGGAAATGGAATCGAAATTCTATTTTATATATTAATTTGAAATAACACATTATTATTATTATTATTATTATTATTATTATTATTATTATTATTATTATTATTATTATTATTATTATATTAATTTCAAATTTTAAATAAATATATAATATAAATATTATATATATAGTATATTAATTTAATATTATATTATACGAGTAACACAATATATGTTTGCATGAATTATTATTATTATTATTATTATTATTATTATTATTTTAAATATAATAAAATCCACATAAAATAACAATATTATATTATTTTTAAAATGAAAATAATAGCATATGTTTATTATTTTAATATAATTTTATATTATCAAAATATGTCATATATTATTATTATTATTATAGTTAAAAAAGAAAAAAACAATAATTCATACGTTATATTAATGTATACTATTATTTTATTTTAGAAAAAACATTTTAAATAATATTTATATAATAATGTACTATATTATTTGAATATAATATTATTAAAATATATATTTCTTATGTAAAAATAACGTCACATTTAATATAACATAGTATTTTATTATTTTCAATATATTTTGGATAATATAATTTATTATTTAAATATATCATGTTATTTAAAAATAATAATTCATAATAATTTTATAATTTAATTAAATATTGTTTTTATATATAAATATTATAATATATTTATAGTAATATATAATTTAAATATAATATTAATTTAATATAATATAATCTATTTAAATATAATATGTATATATAAATATATATTTATTTATAAATTTTAATAATAATATAATGTTATAATGTGTTATTATTATATAAAATTAATGAAGGAAGATAATACAAGGGAAAGGGAATCACATTCCCTTGTATTGAGAAGGGAATGAAAAGGAGGGGGATGGGGTAATCCATTACCCAAAAGCAGTGTTCTAAAAGTCACTAGTCGCTAGTCGGGCGGTGAGGTGGGGACTAGCACCTAGGCGGCTAGGCGGGAGCCTAGTCGGGGACTAGTCGGATTAGAATTATAATGCTTATTTTTAGTATTTTTACTCTTATATTCTAAAGTACAAACTATATAAACATATATTACTCAAATTTCATTTTTTAATTTATGATAAAATATATAATATGTTAATTAATAGCTAAAATTCCATAAACTTAGTAGTCTTCCAAATAAATTTCATAGTATATAATACTTTTTCAAAAAATTTAAACATGAAATCCATAAATTTGAACATAAATAAATTAAATATATGAATTTAAAATAAAAACTCTAAATCCCTAATCAAATCCGCCCAGCCCGCCTAGAGCCCGACTACCCCGCCTAGCCACCTAGCCGCCCAGCCCGCCTGGAGCCGCCTAGCCCGCCTAGGCGGCCGACTAGGCGCCGATTAGTGCCCGAGCGCCTAGAGACCAACGACTAGTCAAAAGTCGGGTCGGCCATGGTCCGACTAGCGCCTAGGCGCCGACTAGGCCGACTTTTAGAACATTGCCCAAAAGAGGGGAAAGAGAATAGACAAAAACTGCAAACCAAACATCAACAAAGGGAATCAGGAGTCCTGATTCCCTTTCCTTTTCCTGATTACCCCGAAACAAACAACCCTAAGCTCTTCTAAAATACTGTGTCCAAAAAAAAAAATGAGGAGGGAATATTTGTTTCAAAAAAAATACATGGAGCTCGGAAAATGTTTGATTTTTACGTGCAAGTCCTTTTAAAATAAGTGGGAATTTTCATAAATATGTCTAATTGTGATTGGAATTTCAATATCCGTAAAAGTGTAAGCCATAATAATTACTAGTTTTTAAAATATATATTTATAATAGCTTTACTTAAATATGGTCGCCACGTCGGAAAATTAAGAAAATGCTAAACTTTTTTCCTCATTTCGAATTACCTTCAAATAATAAAGTAACATGAAAATAATAATAAAAAAAGAATATAAAAATATTTAGAGAATTACCACCAAATATTGGACTAAGAAAAAAATTATATACTCCGTATGCGGTAAAAATTGCTTCAACAATTTGGCGGGAGTTGTTCAAGAGAGTACCGTCACAACTACGCATCGAAGCCCTAGAATTCTTCAAGTTCGCACCTGCTACAGCTCCACCAACGGAGATAGCAAAGAAGATTGATGCTTTCAGCTATTCGGTGAGAACTCGTACCTACTGATATTACCAGATTAATTTTGCCTCATTTACTGCTTTACTTGCTGTAAGAAAATTTTAGGCAAATTTTACTCCGCATTTTTTCGCGTAATGTCGATTTTTCATCTTCTTCAGAATGTTCACCTCTGTGGTTACGAATTTCTGATCTGGGTGCAGACTTTTCTCAGGAAGACTTAATTTAATTGCTGCATAACCTGCTAAAATGTAAAAATTGTACTTATTCAAGAAAGAAAATACATAATGAGGCCTTTTTTTCCAGCAGAAATAGAGACTTTTTCTAATTTGTATTTCCTTTAATCAGCTTACATAGCAAACAAGGGTTAACAAATTTTAAATGGCATTTCACTCATAGTGAATATCACTCCTGTTGTGGAAGGGGGGGGGGGGGGGGAAGTTGGAAAAATAGGGCCACAAAAAAGTTTCTACTCCTCCAAATTGCAAAGATCAGGCTACAAAATGCACCTTGTAGGAAAATTTTCCGGTATAGGTAATTATCTCTGATTTCCGGCAGCCCTTGTTTTTGATAAGTAGCTCACATACCAACATTTCTAGTATCTCTATGAGTCCATGCCTCGGTCTTTATCTCTTTATAAAGTTGGTTTTTCATGGACAGGTTCAGTTTATCATAAGTTTATCATGCGGTTTTTGCATGAAGTAGTTTAAATACTTGTTTTTTTGTACTTTGATTGAACCATGTTGTACCATGCATGTATCTTGGAGTTTTTTGCCGTCCCATTTTCGTCTTATATTTTCATTATATTATGTAAAGATTACTGGAGCTATACCAGTAAAACCGAAAAAATGATTACTGAAGCTATATACATATTTGATTTTTTATAGGTCATTTGCGACACATTAATGGATGAAAATTACTCCAATAACGTTTTACATCCAAGTAACATGGCAGCTGGTTTGTTGTATTTTTGTCTTGTATATATATGATTTATGCAAAGCAATTGCTTTATTCAATCAACATTAACTATTAGATGAAATCATTTGTTCTCATTTGATGTAGATATTGGTAAAAGTATTGATATTACAAATATGCCAAAGGAGCAATGTGATGTTGCAGAGTGGAGAAAGGCCCAAGGTGATGAGAATGCGGTACTATTCGATTCTGACATCTTCCCTCTAGATCAATTGGAAAGTAAATTAGCTGTTGAGCAAATTGTGAAAAGTGTGGACGATGCATACTTATTGTATTGCTCATATGCGCATGCTAAAGGCTTTAGCGTTAGGAAAGGAGACCAGCGTTATCGTGGTCAAAGTAGTGAGCTGAAATGGAAAGAGTTTAAATGTTCTTGTGATGGGAAGAAGAATGAAAGCTCTTCGGAGAATAGGCAGCTCAAGAACCATCGTTTTATTGGAATGTGCAAGTGGATGATGATGACAGGGTTCTGAATTTTTTCTTTAGTGACTACAGATGTTTGGTTGATTATGAGTACTTTAGGGATGTTGTATCGATTGACATCGTGCATAGAACAAAAAGTGCAATTTGGTTTGTGCAGCTTTTGTGGGAATAAATCACCACAAGCAGAACCTTATGTTCGGTTTGGCCTTCATGTCTGATGAAACAGAGTCTTCATTTGAATGGTTGTTCAACACATTTCTTGATTCTATGCATGGAAAACAGCCGGAAATAATTTCAGCGATCAATGTGAAACAATGACGAATACCATAGAGATGGCGTTCCCAGAAGCTCATCAGTGTTTATATCAATGGCATATAAACCAAGATGCTCCTTTGTACTTGGGGGATATAATTTATGATGAAGTGTTTGAACAGTTGTGGGATAAGTGCATGTGTGAGTGTGATTCTGAAGAAGAGTTTGAGATTACATGGAAAGATATGATTGAAAAATATGATCTTTCGGGGAATGAAAGGTTAAACAACATGCACAAGATTCGGCATAAGTGGGCTACTGCATTTAGCAATGCAAGTTTACTGCTGGTTTATTGGGTACGTCTAGAAGTCTGAGCACAAATTCAGCCATGAAGAAAGCTGGCAGCAGTGCTACTACACTGTTTGATTTTGTCCATAACTTTGAGAAAATTATAAATTCTTGGCGCACAGCTGAATCATATGAGGATGCTCGTTGTCTGAAAGGAAAACCTTTGCCAATTGTGAAAAATAACACATTCTTGACTCAAGTTTCTGATATTTACACCTTGAATGTTTACAAGATGTTTGAATCGGAGTTCTTGGAAATGATAAATACAGGATTTGTTGGGGACCTCTTTTCTTGCATTGATCGCTTCGAATTGAAATCTCATGTCGACAGCTCATCGATTAAACAAGTGATCTTTGATAAAAGGAATGGTGTTATAAATTGTAGTTGTCACAAATTTGAGACCTTGGGCATCTTATGCAAGCATTCTTTGTCAGTCTTTAGTATAAACTATGTGAGTGTACTACCAGAACAGTACATAAAGAGAAGGTGGATGAGAGATGCAAAAAATCGGGTGCATAGTGATCGGTGCAGTGCTTCGTCTGATTCTTTGGTGATTGCTGATGAATATAGTAAGATTGATGATTTCCTGATACATGATTCTCAACACTCCAAGACAAGAAAAATTACAAGCTCTCAGATGGTGCACAGCTGTGACAAGAGCAAAACAGGAAAAGGGAAAGTGAAAGTTTATTGTTCTAGTAAGTCTTGTGATTTTATATTTGCCTAATGTGTCAATTGATCTTATTTAAGATATGCAAAGTTGTATAATCATGTTCATCTGAAACTTCAGAAGCAAAAGCCACTAAAAGGAAGGGACCATGCTCACAAGATTGTGGAAACATTCGTGTCGGAGTTACAAGTCATCCATCGCAGGTATGCGGATCTCTCTCTCTCTGTCTCTGTCTCTGTCTCTCTGTGTGTATATATATGTACATATGTGTATACGTATGGACCATGGATGTATATGTAGTGTGATTCTTACTAAATGAGAGTATTGTATGTTGTTTGTTAGTAAGTTATTGCAGGTATGCAGTTGTGGGTGTGAAGACAGATTTTGGTATTAACTATTAAGGCTATAAGGGCAGTGAAGAAAGTATATAGTTTTTTGTATTATGCCTATAAGGGTGATGAAGGAAATATGTAGTTTTTGTATTATGCTAATCAGGGCAGTGAAGGAAATATATGTAGTTTTTGTATTGTGCCTATAAGGGTAATGAAGGGAATAGTATTAGGCTTGAAAGCGTTGTGAAGGAAATATGTGGTTTTTGTAAGGACAATTTTTATTATGCTACCAAGGAAGTGAATGACTTTTTCTTATATATATATACTATCTTCATCCTATTATATTAAAGCTCTTTGCTTTTTAGTACGAGTTTTAAAATATAACTTTGACGTATTCATTTTTTCACGGGATACTATGACACTTATAGTATCCCGTAAAAAAATGAATACGTCAAAATTATATTTTAAAACCCGTAAGTTTTGGTGGTGGAAAAGCGTGCCGAAAAATCAAAAAGCAAAGAGATATAATATAATGAGATGCAGGTAGTATATACACATTTTATTCTTGACTTTCAAATCTCTGCAATCTTTTCATAAATTCACATTCCGACAAAATTCATTTCTTAAAAAACATCTAATATATATATATATTATATATAATACTATGTCTGACATTCGGAGAATTTATGAGTGTGAACCGTTTGAGATTATTCGACTACTATAGTAGACTATCTTACAAGAATTTAGTGCTTTTGTTTGACCTTGTTCTAAAATATCACAACCATATAAACTTTTTTTATTTTGTTGTTCTATATTCTCATTAATATTTTCTTTTATTATTATTATTATTATTGTCGTGAAAAAATCATATATTTAATTGGATGAAAACCGTTAGGAAGATAAGAGAAGAAAATCATCTCTCAACGAGGAATGAAGCACTAAACCAGTTTGCTAAATCTGTAATTAAATTTCTTCTAAGACTAGCATAATTTTAGTATGATTAAATGTCAATGCAAATAGTTTCTCCATTTGCTATCATTCATACGAGCCCTTTTTTTTTCTTTTTTCTTTTTTTTTTAATATATTTCCCAATAAACGATCTCTGCATAAAATATTTGACCGAACACCCACCAATAAGTTTTGACTTGTTCAACAAAATCTGTAATTGGAGGAGTAAAGTAATTAACTATACAATAAAATATTTTCTCTATCGATTTTATTCCCGTAAACTAATTTGGATTTGTATTAAAAAAAATCGTGAGTTGGTTGCTGTTTTCTTCTTAAAGGGGCAGTCATTCTTGCCTCAAACTTGCACGTTACTTGAGTTCAAACATATTATTGCCAACGTGATTTCAATCATTGGACCATCATTTTCACCTAATATACATATATATACACATACTAGTATATGAAAATTTATCAAGATCATTGATCAATTTATTTTGATACATATTAGCCGATGTATTATAACTGTGGTGAAAACAAATTATGATGAACGATCATACTTGAATTATAAAATCTACGTTTTACATGATAACTATATACACTATAGTATGATAAATATATGCATTATAGTGTGTGTATATATATAGTTTGGTTCATATAGAAATAAATCATAGCGTGAGAAATGTGAAATATGCTTAAAGCTATACAAATCATGCTTATGGTAAATAATTGTGCTTATAAGCAAATAATTGTGCTTATATAAGCACAATTATTTACCATAAGCATAATTTTGTATAGCTTTAAGCATATTTCACATTTCTCACACTAGAATTTATTTGCATGCGAACTCTTCCCTATATATATATGTGTGTGTGTGTGTGTGTGTGTGTGAGGAACGGTTCGTGTGTTAATAAATCCTAACGTGTTAAAATGTTAAAAATGCTTAAAGGTATACAAACTATGCTTAAATGTGCATAAAATTATGCTTATTATATAATTGTGCTTTTAAATGTACCAATTTATGCTTAAATGAAATCATGCTTATTGCCCTTTGAAACCATGCTTAAATCAATGACATCCATAGATGTGATTAAGATCAATGGTCCAGATTCATTCCTATTTAACACATTAGGATTTATTAACATATGAACCAACCTCTGTGTGTGTATAATATCATCCAATACATACCACATAATGATGTATATATGTAGTTACATTACGTACATATATAATGTACTTTATAATTTATCAAAAATGTTTTGATAACAAAATTTAAATTAAATTAGAGAAAATAAGTCCCAATTCGAGCCAATCATTTTTTTATTAGCCAGCTTATTATTAGTATATTTTCTTTTTCAAATTATCATTGGAATAGTTAATCCATGCATCGCCATCCTGTTCCACCTAACCTACAATTTTCATTTTTGCTGTCAAAATCAGCAAAATTACGTACAGCAAATGATTAATTCGGGATTAATTAGATAGATATTGAGAGAGGTTGGTAGAGAAGAATAAAATAACCTTATTAGTTACTATAATGGTCTTTAATTATTTAATTAATAATACATCAGATACACCTAATTGTGTAAATAAACAGATCAACACAAGTACACGAACCACAATCAATTTTATAATTAGGCCAAACTCCAACAAGTGATATACTGTATCATATATATGTCTCTCCACCTACCCACTACAAAGTCACCACTTGGTTTATATACATGTATGATATATTTGTATACTTGGTTTTATAATATATTCAAAATTATTGAAAATAAATGTATACAATTAATAAAATTAATATTTAAAATAAGGCTGGGATACAAAGTTAAGACAGAGCTAGGGTATAGGAGATACACTTAGAATTGCCCCACCTCGATTTTTTTTAATTACCTTTTATATGTATAAGTTTATAAATATTATGTAAAAATTAAAAAAAATACTTATAAAAATAGAAATTATTATGCTTTGCTCCGCTACAGAGACAAATGATCTCATCCGAAATACGGGGCGCTTACATTGAATGATAATGGTTAATTAACTAATTTTGTTCAACTTAATCTCATGTTTACTAATAAGGAATGCAAATGAGTGTTATCTCAAGATCGAAGTTAAACCCACACTTTTTTCTTGAATTTTTGACTAATCATGATATTTGAATCTCATTCAAACACATAATCAGACAACTCTAATCATATTTCATCTCATATTTTATCTTAAAATTTGTCAGTTCATAAATGCTCTATTTGAAGTTAAGTTACATATATCAAGTATATAATTTATTTTACCCATTACAATTTAGTAAAAACCTTGAGAAATTGAGTTTACACTTGGGAGCAAATATTGGAGTAGATCTTCTTTTTCTTTACTTCAAGTTTCAAGGGCATTGACTAAATGAGAATCCTACGAAAGGTTTATCAAGAAATTAAGTTGCGTCCAGCGAAATATGAGAATAACAAGTAACTGAATTTGAGTAAAATAGAAAAAAATAAAAATAAATAAAATAAAAAATAAAAATAATTTGTTGGTCAAAACTGGAGAATCTCATAGGTGATAGGACAAGTTTGACTTGGAGAGGATTATATATATTATTCTTGAAATGAAAAAGCAGAATGTTGTTGGGTTTTATTTTATTTATTTTCACATTTTAGTGCTTTTTATACAGTAATTATTACTAGTACATTTACTCCCTCACTTTTTATAAGTGTCATATTTGGCTTTTGATCTTGTGTCTTTTTAAGTATGTCATTTCAAAATTTGATGATAAAATAGCTACATTCTCCCATTTCATCCCTATAATTAATGTATATATAAGTTGGTGCTAAAAAAGATTCATGAATGAGGTTAAAATGTAAAATTAGTATTATAATTTGATGATGGGGACATTTATAAAAAACGAAAGAGAATATATTTGTATTATGAGCTATAAGTAAGGGTAACTAGTTATTACTGATTGATGCAGTACATTAATATGAAGCAAAATACTTGAACTGGTTCTCTTTCATTGTTAATGTTCACTAATAAGATACACTGTATTATTTTGTTTGACCTACAGAAAAAGACTACCTTTCTATTCACGTATTATTAAATTTGTTAGGGGCTGATTTTAGTTCTATAGTTTGGTGTCTTTCAGTAATTTTTTGTTAAATTGATCGCCAAAACTGAGTTCTATAGAAAATTGGTTAGTTGACACTCGTAGTATTTAATTACTATTCATAGTTGATACAAGTATATGTATATATAAAATCTAGTGCATTATTGATCGTGACGAATTTATGTTTCTTAGGATTCCTATCGTATAGTTTGTTTGTCTTTCACTTTCATATCTTTGTAATTTTATAGTATTAATTTCTTCACCTATGGCTATGGTCACAAAGTGGAGAGAAATGCCTTTAATTAATAGCTAAACTTCTCCTTATTTTTCACAGGGGTTTTGAATATGCCACTTTCTCACCAAACTTCTTTTTGCAAAGTTGACATTCTTTTTTTCTTTTCTTCTTTTTGTGGTATTAAATTCTGTATTATTGAGAACAAATAGGAATTAATAGTTATTTTTAAAAACGAAAGAAACTCGTTAATTTGTTTTATCAAAATTCAAGACGCATTATTTTGTTTTGAAGATCGAAATAATTAGGAATAAATTACCAACGACATGATTATCTTAAAGGCCTAAATTATAATGGAAAGTCAGCAGAAATGTTGGACAAAGTTGGTAGATACGCATACGCATACACATGATTAATAAATTTAAAAAAAATGAAAGAATACATACATGTACTGATATACATCATGAAAATTTCGAGGCATGAACATAATCCACCAAACTTAAAAAGCTGGAAATTGGATAAAAAAGAAAGAAAGAAAGAACCATTTACATTTTTATTTTATTTTATTTAAATAGAAAAAGGAGGAGCTAGCTGAAAGGGTCTTGGAAGGAATATATATGCACAACCTGTCTGTAGGCACAAAATTGGAAGGAAGAAAACAAATAGATCGATTTTGTGTTGGCGAAGTCTTTATTCATTAAATAAATACTTTAATTTATTGTTCAAAACTCGTTGAAAAAAAGGCAATCATAGACGGCCGATTCGGCCAACCCAACTAACTTATATGCTACTGCCTCAGCCTCAGCTCTTTATATATCTACATACACACACAACACGCAGTTCTTACAATTAATTATTTCTTTATTTATTTTAATTAATTATCTCCTATTTCCATTGACGAGTAATTACTAGCTGTTGATATATATGGCAAGAAAGTGATTGATCACCAAAAATTTCACATTTTAGAGATTAAGGTTTGTGATTGTGAGGCAGAAGAAGAAGAAGAAGAAGGGAGATAGATGGGTAGTGTAGAAGAAGAGGCTGCGGGGCTGGCGGAGGAGGAGCAGAGTCAGAATGCGGCGGCGGTGCCATTCTACAAGCTCTTCTTCTTCTCCGATTGGTGGGACAAGATTCTGATGGTGGTGGGGACTCTCGGCGCCGTCGGCAACGGCATGAACCCTCCGCTCATGGCCCTTCTCTTCGGCGAGCTGGCCGACGCCTTCGGCGGCACTCAGACCGACAACGTACTCCCCGTCGTCGGCCGGGTCGCGCTCAAGCTCGTCTACGTGGCTATAGGGTGCGGTGCCGCTGCATTTCTACGTAACTACTCCCACTCATTTTTTATTTTTTTGTTAGTACAATACATCCCAAAACTCCAGACCTATTGGTTGGTTGGAGGGGCTGCACTGCAGCACTCTTACTTTCTCTTTCTCTCTCTATGTAATCTGATGATGATGATGATGATGACAGAGGTGGCATGTTGGATGATAAGTGGAGAGAGACAAGCTGCTCGGATCAGGGGATTATATCTGAAAACCATCCTGCAGCAGGATATCGCCTTCTTCGACACGGAAGTCCACACGGGGGAGGTGATCGGGAGAATGTCGGGGGACACCGTCCTCATCCAGGACGCCATTGGAGAGAAGGTCGGGAAGTTTGTGCAGTTGATGGCAACCTTCTTCGGAGGGTTCATCATAGCCTTCAGCAAGGGATGGCTTCTAACGCTGGTGATGCTGTCGTCCATACCGCCGCTCATGATCTCCGGGGGGATCATGTCTCAGGTGGTGGCCAAGATGGCCTCTGATGCCCAGAACGCCTATGCTGCCGCTGCCATCGTGGTCGAGCAAACCATAGGCGCCATCAGAACTGTGAGTGTATATCACTACTGCAACTTGCTTTCCTAGCATTCGTATGTACCGTATATATTTTTCATTAATTATCGTGTGTGTGTGTATGTATGTAGGTTGCTTCTTATACAGGGGAGAAGAGGGCTGTAACAGAGTACAACAAATCTCTGGACAGTGCTTATAAGTCCGCCGTGAAGCAAGGACTCGCCACGGGGCTAGGCCTCGGAGCAGTCATGTTCGTGATGTTCTGCAGCTACGGTTTGGCTGTCTGGTACGGCGCCAAGATGATCTTGGAAAAGGGTCATTCTGGGGGAGAGATTTTTACGGTCATCGTTGCAGTTTTAACCGGTTCCTTGTAAGTATTCTGAATTCTATGTTCAGTGAAACTTGTTTTATACTACTATATTAGCCCCCACGGTAATTTAATCCCGAGTCTGCATGCAGGTCTCTAGGGCAAGCTTCCCCTTGCATGACGGCCTTTGCAGCAGGGCGAGCAGCGGCCTACAAGATGTTCGAGACTATAGAGAGGAAACCCGAGATAGATCCATTCGACAGCAAGGGGAAGATCTTGAGCGATATTTGTGGGGACATAGAGCTCAGAGACGTGCATTTCAGCTATCCGGCTAGGCCAACGGAGCATATCTTCAGTGGATTCTCTCTGTCGATTCCTCAGGGCACTACTGCGGCCTTGGTCGGACAGAGCGGGAGTGGCAAGTCGACGGTGATCAGTTTGATCGAGAGGTTTTACGATCCGCATAGTGGTGAGGTTCTAATAGATGGGACAAATCTGAAAGAATTCCAGCTCAAGTGGATTAGGTCGAAAATTGGTTTGGTTAGCCAAGAGCCAGTGTTGTTCATGGGTAGCATAAAGGACAATATTGCGTATGGAAAGTATGGTGCCACTGATCAAGAGATTAGAGCTGCAGCCGAGCAAGCCAATGCTGCTAAATTCATTGATAAATTGCCACAGGTATATATCTTTTTCACCTACACCTACTCCTACTCATATTTATAGGAGAGATCAAATTGTAGAAAGTATTCATTCCTTAAAAAAATTACTCCTAATAAATGAATTTTGCATAGTTTAAGATAGTAACCTAGGGTCCTAAACACCCATTCACACTATACATTTTTTGGTCAACGCATATAATTAGAGGGGTGTTTATTTATGTCATTTTCTTCTTGTTTATTTAAGAGATGAGGTTTGAATAGTCAGTTTATAAATTTGTAACTTACAAAAATCCCCAAAATCATTCAACTTCTAGAGTTATTGCCTTGCATCAATATTTGAATAAAGATTGCTATTTCGTTAAGAAAGATTAATTAATATAGAACGATTGCAAGTCCAAAATACATATTCTGTAGCAAGACAAAATATTACTCTAATATATACATTAATTAATTAAAAAAATTAAAAGCTAAAAAGTAAATGTCAATTTAGGCCCAATAAGAATTAGTGCGTTTGTAGACTCAAAATGCATATAAGCAAAGTTTTATAAGCATATAAATTAATAAGCATAGGACACTATCACAGTCACATCACATCTTCTATAAAAGCAAAAGGAAATAAATTAAATTTAATAAGCATATACAATGTCAACATAATGAAGCATTCTTTGTAATTGTATTTAAGGAAAGCATATCAGTATTCTAATTAAAATTCTTTAGTAACATAATAACAAGATAAGTGATGAGAAACATTCATTCAAGTACCATTACATAATAATCAAATGAATATAGTTGTTTAAGCATCATTGAAGACATTAATAAGCTAAAATATTCACACAAGCAAATAGCTAACATAAGCATCTCTTGAATGTTGAAATTGTTGTGTAGGGGTTGGATACTTCTGTTGGTGAACACGGGACTCAGCTCTCCGGTGGACAGAAGCAGAGAATTGCCATAGCCAGAGCAATTCTAAAAGATCCTCGAATTCTACTTCTCGATGAGGCTACGAGTGCACTAGATGCAGAGTCCGAGAGAGTAGTCCAGGATGCTCTCGACAGGATCATGGTGAACAGGACAACTGTCATAGTCGCACATCGTCTCACCACAGTTAGAAATGCCAACATGATTGCAGTCATCCACAAAGGAAAGATGGTTGAGAAAGGTAAACACACTCGGGATGATTCGAATCTCTTACCTTTTGATTAATTGGAAGGAAAGCATTGTACCACTAAACTGACCTTCATCTTTCCATAGCATACTATAATCAGATTACTGAATGTTAGTAGTATTTGATATGTGTGCATCTCTAATTTTGCATGATTTACACTCATAGAATACTATACTTTCTTTTCATTACAACCGTACGCACACTCACACTCAGAATCTCCGACCTTCTAGTTGGAGGGGAAACGTCTTACCACTAGACAAAGACACGACATCTCTAGCTAATATTTGCATGATTAACAATCAGGCACACATGCTGAACTACTGGAGGATCCGGAGGGAGCATACTCTCAGCTCATACGTCTGCAAGAGTCGCATAAAGAAGAAGACGAGGAGGTCGAGACAGAGGTAGATCAGAGCGCAGAGTACATGAGGCAAGCGAGCGAAAAGGCGACGCTCCTCCATCTAATGAACATGAGATCTTCCAGGTTCAGGAGTAGTAGCCGGAACTCAATCTCCATCTCATTCAGCCTGTCAAGGGGGGTGAGCGTCTCGAGAAACGAGTACGAAGATCTCGAGCTTTCCTCGGAGGCGCTCAACAAGCATCCCCCGGTTCCACTGAGCCGCCTGGTTGCTCTCAACAAGCCCGAGACACCGGCTCTGTCAGCAGGCGTCCTGGCGGCAATCGTCAACGGGGCAATAGTTCCGTTTTTCGGCATTCTACTGTCCCTGGTGATCAAGACCTTCTACGAGCCGCCGCATAAGCTGAGGAAGGACTCCAAGTTCTGGGCACTCATGTTTGTGGTTCTTGGAATCGTGTCGTTGGTGGCGTACCCGCTGAGGACGTACTTCTTTTCGGTAGCCGGGAGTAGGCTGATCAGGAGGATCAGGATGATGTGCTTCGAGAAAGTGGTGAACATGGAGGTTGGGTGGTTCGACGAGCCTGAGAACTCGAGCGGAGTGATCGGGGCGAGGCTCTCGGCTGATGCAGCTACGGTCCGTGCTCTGGTTGGTGATGCATTGGCACAGTTGGTTCAGGATCTTTCCTCCACTGTGGTGGGGCTCGTTATAGCTTTCATCGCGTGCTGGCAGTTGGCACTCATTGTCCTCGCTTTGGTGCCTCTCATTGCACTGAATGGTTACATTCAGCTCAAATTCATGATGGGATTCAGTGCTGATGCTAAGGTAAGGATCAAGAAATTAATCATCTCTCTCTCTCTGTCTCTCTCTCATAAGCTTACTTGAGTCATGTTTGTGTGTGTTCTTAATTAGGTGATGTATGAAGAAGCAAGCCAAGTGGCGAATGATGCTGTTGGAACGATAAGAACTGTGGCTTCCTACTGTGCAGAAGAAAAGGTTATGGAAATATACAGGAAGAAGTGTGAAGGGCCAGTGAAGATGGGGATAAAACAAGGATTGATCAGTGGCACCGGCTTCGGTCTGTCGTTAGCCTTGTTGTTCTTCGCCTACGCCACAGCGTTCTATGCAGGAGCTCGACTCGTTGAGGCCGGTAAAACTACGTTCGAAGATGTGTTTCGTGTAAGTACTCTCTGCATCATCTGTATATAAAACCCAAGGAGAAGGAAGGCAAGGCAGAGAATTCTATTCTGACTCTATAAGCTCTCTGCAGGTTTTCTTTGCTATAAACATGGCGGCCGTCGCTGTTTCCCAGTCGAGCACGTTCGCCCCCGACTCCAGCAAGGCCGCGAGCGCAACCGCTTCCATATTTTCCATCCTAGACAGAGGATCGAACATCGACCCCAGCGATGAATCCGGCACTGTGCTGGAAAATCTAAAGGGAGAAATCGAACTGAGACACGTCAGCTTCAAGTATCCTACTAGGCCTAATATCAAGATATTCAGAGACCTCTCCCTCAGAATTCACAGTGGCAAGGTACATACATATATTATATAGTACTCCCTATGTCCCACTTATAAAGAAAGAAATAGTTGACTGTCTTTTTTGTCTCGTACTAATATGTTATAACTATTCAGACAGTTGCGCTGGTCGGAGAGAGCGGGAGCGGGAAGTCAACAGTGATATCTCTGCTGCAAAGATTCTACAATCCCGACTCCGGCGTGATCACGATCGACGGGATCGACATCCAGAAGCTACAACTGAAATGGCTAAGGCAGCAGATGGGGCTAGTGAGCCAGGAGCCGATCCTGTTCAGCGGCTCGATCAGGGACAACATAGCGTACGGGAAGGGCGGGAGCGCGAGCGAGGCGGAGATCATAGCGGCAGCGGAGCTAGCAAACGCCCACAAGTTCATCAGCGGGCTGGAGCAGGGGTACGACACCATGGTGGGGGACCGAGGGGTCCAGATGTCGGGAGGGCAGAAGCAGAGGATAGCCATAGCACGGGCCATCGTCAAGAGTCCCAAGATACTGCTGCTGGACGAGGCGACCAGCGCGCTGGACGCGGAGTCGGAGAGGGTGGTGCAGGATGCGCTGGACCGGGTGATGGTGGACCGGACCACCGTGGTGGTGGCGCACAGGCTGTCGACGATCAAGAACGCCGACGTGATTGCGGTGGTTAAGAATGGAGTGATTGTGGAGAAGGGGAAGCATGATAATCTCATCAATGTCAAAGATGGGTTCTATGCGTCCCTTGTGGCATTGCACATGGCTGCTGCATAATAAACATTTATGATCATTCTTTCTTTCTTTTTTTTTGTTTCTTTTTTTGGCTATTGCTAAATTAATGTTTGAAGAACACGAATATATAGTTAGATGAGTAGTCAATAAGAAGCCTAGTAGCTAGCTGCACAAGTGTATTATAGTACTATAGTATACATACATGTATTATATATCCTGATTGATTCTCTAAGAACAATACATTAATTGTAAAATTCATTTTGTTTGTTTGTTTGTTTTCTTTTCTTTTCATTTTTTTTTTTTTTTTGCTTGTAATAGAGAAGCTCAATCTGTTACTTGAGATGTCTTCAAATATTGGATCTCTCAAACAATATCCTCAATTTTAGTGCAATGCCTATAAAAAGAAGCTGCTTGCCTGTTGCGTATATGTTGGTGTTAAATTTTCAGAGAATGCATTAAAAATGAAATCATAAATTATAAAAAAAGATTATTTTAATATAAAAAATAAAAAAAAACAGCGAAGATTACCGAGATAGAGAATTTTTTCTGGAAATTTTGAAAAAACATTAAACATATCAAAGTTTCGAAGTAGGCGTAGTTTTATTCTTATTAATTTTATACGAGAAAATGAGATTTTAGCATAAAATGTTAAAAAGGAAAGCATTTTAAAATTGTATAAGTAGATTAATGACAAATCTCAGGAGTTTAGAAATTTCAAATATTAGGATATAGTATATTTTACTTATATAAATCTTAAATTCTAAATCATTGATTACGCCGCATGTCAATTATACATAAATATAATTGAAGATATCACATACAAATGCAATAGAACATCCGAGAAAGAAATTATGGGCTGTTAAAAAATTGCTTCCAACAATTTGGCGGGAGCTCCATAGCCAGTTTGCTGCCGCAATCTGTTAGCTCCTCTCCTCCGACAACCACCGTCACCACTCTCACTCTCGTATCTCTCTCATACCAAAACACAGAGCACCACCGCTACTCCACCGCGATCCACGCTCTCTTTTCCTCCCCCAAATTAGAAATTCGATTGATTTCATACCCAAAAAATTTGATCAAATTCAGACGCGAGGGTTCTGCTACAGATTCAGCCGAGGAGATAGCAAAGAAGATTAATGCTTTGATCGATCCGGTAATTTTTGTGAATTTTGATCAAATTAGTTGCATGAAGACATTGCTTTGCAAATTTTGTTTCGCATCTGTCATGAGCTCAGCTTGTGGCTGAATTATGAATATATTTCCCAGAAAACTGGGATTCTTATTCGAAAAATTATTGAAATTAATTAAATTTTTAATACAGATTACATCTATTACAAAACTTACACGCATTGAATTATGCTCTAAAATACATAAAAAAAGATTATTAGTGACATTATAGCTTTTAATAAAATAAAAAATAGTAGCTCTCAAAATATTGCTTTGAAAAAAGCTCTTACCCCTTTATATGTACTACTGTGCACGTTAATTTTAAGAACTGACTGTGGCTCGTGTTTTCAAGTGAATGAAAGTTAAAAATATATAAAAAAAAGAAAGTGATCTTGCTAAGCTAAACTTGGTGATATGTAATGGTTTATCACTACATCGAATTGGGCTGGAAAATGTAGCACTATTTTCATGGGAAGCATAGATCAGTTAAGAGTGAGGGTTCATTTCAATTTCTACTAATGCAAATTGAGATGGCGGTCCGAGATGGACTAATATAAGTACAATAGAAGGTTTCAAACAAAAGTGTGTGCATCAAGTTTCCGTCGTCACTTATAATCTTACAAAAGTGTGTGCATCAAGTTTCTGTCATCCTTATAATCTTTCTTTCTGGAAGGACAGTTATCTCTTAATTATGCCCACTTAAAATGAGTGATTCTAATGATTCGAGAGTGTCTTATGTATATTTGAGATCATTCCCAAGTATAAAGATGTAAATAAAGATGCCGTCCAAGATAAACCAATGTAAGTACAATGGAAGGTTCCAACTGTGGAAAAAAAGTGTGTGCATCAAGTTTTTATCGGTTGTCCTTATCGTCTTCTTTCTGCAATATCTTAATTACGCCCACTTAAAACGAGTGATTCTAATGATTCGAGAGTGTCTTAGAAGTCTCATGTTTATTTGAGATCATTCCCAAGTATATATCCTTTAGTTCACATTTTATTTAGGTTCTAGTATCTCAAAGTTTAGACTAGAATTGGTTTTAGTATTCTTTTTAAATTAGGAGTTATCAATTAAGTATTGTATTAGATGATATGACCTTATGGTCTTAGGTTCATTTCTTCCAAGTTTTTTCTAAATATATATTTAGCATATTAATGTGAGTGCTGCTGAATAAAATTTGTTATCAAAGTCATTCTTCTTTTATATCCTGCTATTCCGGAGGCATCAATAAATGTTGTATTATTCCGTGCAAATCAATGAATACATATTTATGTTTTATACAATAGCATCCAGTAAAATCTTGAATTATAGTTTCATGCATGTTCAATATAAATGATGTACTTTGATGATATAAAATTATGATGACACAATTATATAATGCAAAATCATTCCGTTATAGAATGATAGGGAACTGGCCTGAAATTGTTTCCTTGTGTGGAAAAAAACAAAACCACAATTTTCACAGTGAAAATAAAATTCTTTATCAGTCTATGTCCTTTGCTTTGTCTCTTTTAAGTCAACTTGACTTGTCTGCATACTTTGATAGCAAGTTTCATGACGTGCATCTTTAATTATTTTCTTTGAATTTCTCAATTCAATAAGTATTTATCTATGTTTTATATCTGATGTTCATTTGTAATAAAATTTGGAATGAGGTAAATATCATACTACCTCCGGCTCAAGATTTATGACATCTTTCATTATTTTATACCTCACATATCAATATAAAATGTCTCAGAAATCCTAAGCCGGAGGGAATACAAAACAGACGATTAGGTTTCAAACTTATCAGTTGCTTTTTCCAAAAGAATAATTCGAATCCTTCTTCCTCAAGTTTTAGTCAAATTCTAAATGAATATCAAAATTTTCAGTAGTTACAATATTGCTCGAATTAGATAGTCTAGTTTATTGCAGATACATCTAAGAAATGAAATTTCCAGGAAAATATGCAATTCTGTTCACATCTTATATGTGAATAAGTTGGTTTATACGATATCAATCTATCATATTTAAAAATATGTGGCATTCATGGCAAACATGATTATTTGTTGTTAGAAAATGCTACATTTCGTTCATATAGGAAAAACTGTAAATTTTTAATCTAAATTTAGAATGAAAAGAAAGATAACAAAGTTATAATATTGATACTCTTATTTCTGAATAATTTGTTTGATCGAGTGATGTGGTTGTGCTTTTGCTAAACTGTGGCGTTCGGTCGTATTCGACAAAACCTGATTGTAACTTGTACAAAATCAAATTTCATTTGGTAATTCTACAAAACCCGAGACTCTCTCTATATATAACTTCCCAAGTGTGATACATATTGTCATTACATCTACAAAACATATTTGCATAGGATGAGTCACTCAAATCCAATTCTAATTCTCTTCCTCTTTTTCTTGTTCATATCTTGTTTCAAATTAAGTCATGCCATTTTCTGCCCACTTATTGAGAAACAGTCACTTATAAGCTTCAAGCAATCCTTGCTTGATCCCTACCATCAACTGTCCTCATGGAACGGTGAAGTCGATTGTTGCAAATGGAAAGGTGTGGTTTGCAACAATTCGACTGGCCATGTTCATCAACTCCATCTTCATGGTTTGATAGGCAAGATTAATCCATCTTTGCTCAATCTCAAACATTTGAGTCATCTTGACTTGAGCCTCAACAACTTTGGAGAAACAATCCCTTCATTCATTGGATCATTCACGAACATTGAATATTTAAATCTATCCTTTTCTGGATTTCATGGAAAGGTTCCCCATAACATTGGAAATCTTTCGTGTCTTCGCAGTTTAGATTTGTCTGGCTATCCAAACTTGCTCAATGTTGATAGTCTTCATTGGTTGTCGGGGCTCTCTAAACTGGAGTATCTCAACATGAATTTTGTGAACCTCAGCAAAGCAAACGACTGGCTGCAGGTGATCAATACACTCCCTTCTAACTTACTACAGCTTCATTTTGGATATTGTAGTCTTGATTACATATCCCCTACTCTACATTTTGTCAATATTACTTCCCTAACTCTCCTCGATCTCTCTTCCAACTACTTCCGTTCCGTTGATGTCCCAAAGTGGATTTTCCGTCTCGACAATCTTCTTTATCTTGATCTAAGTAACAACTTTTTCATAGGGCCGATTCCAACTATTAGCAATACCACCAAACTCCGCGGTATCGATCTCTCTGTTAATTTTTTGAATTCCACAATTCCCAGTTGGTTGTATTCTTGTAAAGATTTGGAGCTTGTGTTGTTGGGTCTCAACTTCCTGCATGGTACGATACCAGCAGAGTTTACTAACTTGTGCAAGATACAAATATTGTCCTTAAGAAACAATAATTTTGAAGGATTAATTTCGGACTCATTTGGAAATATGTCAGAATGCTTCCTGGAATCTTTGAAAGTCCTGGATTTGAGATTGAATCAACTCTCTGGTCATTTAACAAATCAATTAGGAGAATTTAAGAGTCTTAGATTTTTTAGTGTTGCAGGAAATTCATTATCCGGTACAATTCCAATTACCTTGGGAAAGTTATCATCTTTGAGATATTTGGCATTGGCTGGTAACAAATTAACTGGAAATCTTCCTGATAGTATGGGTCAACTCTATAATCTTGAATTGCTTTACATCGCTGATAACAAGCTGGAAGGGGTTGTGACTGAAAGTTTCTTTGCTAATCTGACTAAACTAGAATCTCTGTCAGCTTCTTACAATCAGTTGAGTTTGAAAGTGGGCCAACAATGGGTTCCCCCCTTCCAACTTAAGGTGCTTCGGCTAGGATCTTGGAACTTAGGCACTAACTCCCAGATTCCTTCATGGCTTGAGACGCAGAAGAATCTTCTAGTCGGTCTTGAATTATCTGACACTGGAATCTCAGGTAGTGTTCCTGACTGGTTCTGGGAGATCCAAATTTTGAATCTGTCTCATAATCGTCTCCACGGGAAGATTCCGAATCTGTTTCATAGCCATAGCCATGGGGATATTTTGAATATCCGTGGCTCTTATGTTCTTCAAGTCATATCTCTGAGTTGTAACCAATTCGAAGGTCCGTTGCCTCGAATTGGAGGCGGTTTGAGGGAACTGGATCTTTCCAATAATTCATTCTCAGGAGGTATTGCTCACTTTCTTTGTGATGAGAGTTATGATACTTATTCTTTGGAGGTTCTTCATTTGGGAGACAATCTATTAAGTGGGGAACTACCAAATTGTTGGATGAAATGGCCTTCTTTGAGATATCTGAGCCTAGGCAATAATCAAATGATTGGAACAATCCCAAATTCTATTGTGTTTCTTGAAAATCTGGAATCTTTGAATCTTCATAGCAATGGATTCTCTGGGCAGATACCTTTCTCAATGCGTAACTGCACGAAATTGTTGAAGATGGGCCTTGCAGAAAACAATATTGGAGGAAATATCCCAACATGGATAGGAAGAAACCTAGTCAGTAGATCCTCTTGAGCTCAAACAGTTTGAGTGGTGAGATTTCTTCAGAGATTTGCCACTTGAATTCTCTTCAAATATTGGACCTCTCCAACAATAAACTCTCAGGCATAATTCCTAGGTGTCTCCACAATTTTACTGCAATGGTTACAAAGAGAAGTTTGCCTGATCTATTAAGAATATATGCTAGTGGAAGATCTCCCTATGCATACTCTGTTTACACGGGAGGCTTGACAGAGAGTGCTTCAATAGTCAAAAAGGGAAGTAAATTGCAGTATGGCACCATTCTTCCCTTGGTTACTACTATTGACCTTTCGATGAACAATCTGCGTGGAGATATCCCAAGGGAGTTGACTAGCTTGTTGGAATTGGGATCATTAAACTTGTCAAGAAATGAGCTGAGAGGTTTGATCCCTGAGAATATTGGAGATATGAAGCTGTTGGAATCTCTTGATTTGTCGAGAAACTCTTTATCTGGTTCCATTCCAAACAGCCTTGCAAGAATATCTTCATTGGAATATTTGGACTTGTCTTACAACAATTTAACCGGGAGAATCCCACAAAGCACCCAACTTCAAAGTTTCGACGCTTCGAGATTGTCGGTAATGATCTTTGCGGTCCACCATTAACGAGTAGTTGCAGCAGTGATGGTGGTCAAGGGGATGGAAATGCAGAGAAAGAGAAGAATGAGAGTAGTGATGATGAAGGGATTAAGTGGTTTTATGTGGTGTTGTCTTTGGGTTATGCAGTGGGATTTTCAATAGTTTGCACTGCATTAGTGTTGATGAAGAGGTGGAGATATGCATATTTTGGGTTTGTAGAATCGATGTGGAACGAGCTTTGTGTGCATGTCATTTTTAGATGGGCTAGACTTAGAGCGCCATCAGCTCCGACCTCGTGAGTTGGTGACGATATTTTGTTCTTTTCGTTCCTTTAATAATAATAATAATAATAGATTCCCTGCCAACCAAACGCGCAACTCCTTGATTTTGTTTTATTTACTCTTGCTAATATTAGTTCTCTTTTTACCAGCAGATCAATTTCAAATGCACAATTAAAAATAAATTATATGCTATCAATATGGTAATGGAAATAGTTAATACGAAGATGAAGAAAACAGCTATTCCACTTTTTTTTTTTTTTTTTGAAATACAGATTTCCACGAGAATGAGATATTCCTGAACATATCAAATAAGCAGAACGTAGAGCAGAAAACGCTTCTCAAAACGTGGTTAGATTTTCCTTTCCAATTCCTCAATAAAAGAAAGACTAGTCTGTCTTTCACATCGTAACACTACAATGAATGATGAAACAGCAACTACCAACAATAATCTTGACAATGGGATACAAATACAAAATTTTCGTCAGACCCTTCGACAATAAGATAAAGTCAAAACAAGGACGAAAAGGGGGAGATGACCAATAACATAATCCAACACAAACACAACACAGTGCAGGAGTCATCAGAAAAGAAACAAGCAACAAAAGAATATGTACACACCTTTCGATTTTCAGTCCCTTCCCACGCCAAGAATCCACTGCGCAAGATGAGTTACATAAGGTTCTGCCCGAGAACTGCTGCTTAATATTGGTCCTAAACTCTGAAGCTCGGAAGAAAACTTCCGCTCAAACTTCCTGAAAGTGGAATGTCAAAGATAACATCAATCACACAGTCGACTGCTGCTAAACAGGGAAAAGACGGAACAGGAAAAAACGATTCTATAAACATACAAGATAGATTCAATAACAGTTGCGTTTTCAGATGTCACTTTCTGAGTCTGAGAACGGGTCCTAAATTTCAACTCGTCGTATTTATATAGCTCGGGACTGTCAGTCTCAGGAGCATCAATTGAATATGTAACCAACCATTGAGCTGCTGCTGCGTACTGAAGGCATATCGATTTCATTCTCTCCAGCTTCTGCAATGGAGGAAAGCATCATTCGATTATGCGAAACTCAAGGCATAGAATAACAGATAGCATATTATTAAAAAAAAAATGACAATTTTTGTAACCTAGAGTTAATACAGAAGTATAAATGAATCTCAAATGGTCTAACTCAAGGATGGGGTTGCAAGTTTGCACATTAAACGAGTTTTAACAACTGGACAACAAGAAACTCTCTTGTACCTTATACCCAACTTAGAAATCATATACTGTAATAGAATACATTGAAATGTTCAATAATAAAATCTCCATATAGCATTCATGAAAGCTTAAGCAGTACATCAGAGCTTTTATGGCATCAATACACAAAAGACGATATTAGTTGTGTAATACGGAACAAACCTTGAGAAGAACAGGTGAGAGAAGCAAGCATTCTCTCAAACACTTGTCAAGGAAAAATTCATGATGTTGTAAAACCTGCATCCAGGAATTAGTGCAGATGAAAATTGAAGTTACAGTAGTAAACAATTATTCTCCATAATATCAAACAAACTATTGTAATTAACAGCCTACTGTCCAACCTCATCAATACTCTTTGCAGTCTGAAGTCTATTGTGCATGATATGCCAATTGGGTTCAAGAACCTGAAAGAAATTAGCATGTTATGGATAAAGAGTCGAACTAATAAAGAAAGATGAAATCACTAAATTGATGCCACCCCAAGCAGTTGATAGACGCACACGCGAATAACTTAAATAGGAAGACCTGCCTCAAAAGTCAGGTAATGCATAAGGCTGTTGATGAATTTGAGCATATTTCGGCACAGCAAGGATGACACAGATATTGCTATTCCTTGCATATCAAGTCTTCTCAGACCCTATGTCATAAATCTCAGGTTATCATCATGAAGGTGAGAATATGATGAAAAACAGAAAAAAGAGTTACAAGCATTATACTTGATGTAGTTGCCATGCAGCACAAAGTTGCCGATTCACATACTTGCAGTGAAACAGACATCGAAATATTAACTGGTATTTTGTCAAGGCCTTTCTTGAGATCACAAGTGATAATGGCCATTGAACCTGAAAGTGAAAAGATTCATATCAATAACATGACTGCATGACTGAATTAGAGTGGCATAATTTTGATTAGGTAGACCTATTGAAATGTTCCAAATCTTCATGTTCTCAACCGGCATGCACTGAACTAGTCTTGTTCATTACTCATCTACTAGACTATTTGTATGCACAATTGAGTGATTAACTGATCATATCAGAATGAAAAACCCTAGAGACCACCATACAAACAAAACATCAATTCCTTTTGAACTAATTGAAACCACCATAATAAGCTATGCAGTACAGAGGCCTGAGAGACAAAATTAGATGTCAAATTGAACTCTAGTGCTTTAAGCAAATTCATCTTTTAACTATTACTTAGACTAAAACTGCTAATAGAGGGTGACTCTGAATAATGAATATGATGACTGATGCAAATATAACCAAGACTAACATAGCTTGTTACCACCAAGGAGCTTCATTTACACAAGTTGACCAGCATAAAACGTGATAATATGGTTCATGCATATTAGAAAAGGAAGAATGGTTACAAACCTTGAAACTCAAAGAAAATGTTTCCAAGCCTGTAACGCTTAAAGGCTCTTCAAGACCATCATTGCTAGAAGTAATCTGGCTGATCTGAAGATCTTTGAGCTCACTCAACCTTTTCAATAGAGTTGTTTTCTCCTGGTAGAGACATAGTAAATTTTATTGAGCAGGTTTCACAGTGAAGTTCCATGATATTAATAGTAACCACGAAGTATTAAGCACTAACCACACAACATGTTAAGTCCTCATGATACGGATCTGCCACAGCTGCTGTCGATCGCAATGCGAGGTCCAGCAGAGACTACATAAGAGAAGATGAATTAGTTATAACCAGTACCAAGTGCATCAATCATGTATCTGATACTTTAAGACCAACATAATTTCTTTATGCATATGATGCAAGTACACACCTGCAGCTTTTCAACTGAAATTTCATCTGGCTTTTTCATGAGTTCCTCCCGAGCTATATCCATAAAGTGAACCAAAAAATCACCCTGGAATCTTAATTTATGAGAAAAGAGACATGGAAGCCTCTCCAGTAGTTACAATAAGCCTCTCATATTAAACAGAAGTGAAGAAAATATATCCAATTCTGAATGGACAAATGAAATGTTATAGCCTAGCCAGCAACAATCACCTCGAAGTATTACATATATTAGAGGAAAAAGTTATATATAAACAATGTTCGTTAAGTATAAGATTTCTGAATACCATATTTGACCGGTGAAGGGCACAATTGATATGCTAGCCATACCTGATCAAGAAGTAGATAGTGCTTGATTGACCTCAGTTTTCCCATCAAGTCATACTGCCAGTAGTAGAGTAGGGATTAATCCACGATGGAAGTTACAATTGGAAATGAACATAGTGATGCAGAAAGCTGAAGCCTATTTCCTGGATCATACCTTTTCTTTTATGAGGTTCAGTAATTCACCACTAGAAAAATCATAAGCAGCTTTAATGCATTCAAGGTAACGATGGTTAGACCCAACCATAGTCAACTTTGTGTTTTCTGCAACAGGAACCTGCTCAGGACAACCAAATCAGAAATGTTGAGGAGTAATAGAATCAGAGAAAGGTCACAAAACAACCTGAATACAGTGCCCACATTCTCTCATGACATTTAAATATTTTCCAGTGGTCAAAATTGTTTCAGCAGCATTTGCGAGGAAACTAGGGATATCATCTTTCAAGCTGTAGCGCTGTTGCCAATACTTTGTATCATAATCTTGCGTGAGACTTTCCTGAAAGAAGAAAGCTTAGACCAGCTCCTATAGCTTAAATCCAAAGCACCCAGTCATAAATGACGATATACCTTTTGAAGAGACTTGTTCTCAGCAATAAAAAATTCTCCATACGGGTCTTCAATCACACCTTCATAGACCCACCTACAATGGAAACATAACTCCCTTAAAAAATATTGCCAAATATTTGTTTTACAAAAAAAGGTACACCAGATGGCACTGTACTGCTAGTTTTCATCCAGGATATCTTGTTACTAGAATAGAAATTTAATCAGCTACTTTGACAGACAGAATTGAAGGTTATTAAGTCTGGACTCTCAAGTGTAAAGAATCTTCAGCGCAAGTTTGTTGATGAATATAATCAATTTTTCAAGCATCATTTAGTTTTAAAAGATCATGCTGGCTCAACTATCAGCTGAAGAAGCTTCATTTTTCAATGTTTAATTTACTTTTCAGGCTCTCTATTCGACAACAACTAGAACAATTTCAATCAATCATCTTCGTAGGCACCCTGACACTACTAGACCACAAAAGAAATTACATCACCAAACAATTCAAGCATTGGCTCCAATAATGACTCTAGAATTCCAAGAGTAATCCAGAAACCATAATGCTTAACCATGCAAGCATCAACTGCAATATTACCTCTCTAATATCCCAAGGTATGCTTGGCTTGCGCTTTGGGACATCTTTTCCAGCAATGACCGCACTACGTGGTCACCAGCCATGGCCTTGGCCTGTGATTGTTACACATAAATTATTGCCCCAGCAAACCATGGATCTACTTAATTCAATCTGGCTAAAAGACTAAACGATACTACCTCGTCCCATTAGTAATGTCTCACTTGAGGTATTTAGTGAGGTATAAAATAATAAAGTGGGAGGTATTTATGTGAGGTATAAAATAATAAAGTGGGACATTACTAATGGGACAAAGGGAGTATTAACTAAGCTGTAGCTAGACCTGGCTTTGCAAGAGGTTAAGAACAGCAGAACCAATAAAGTTACTTGCTTCAGCCTTCTTAATCACTATGGATAAAGCTTGCATTGACCCCAACATCGGCTGCAAGAAATGGTTATTAAGAAGTTTGTAAAACCCTGATATTTAGGAAAAAACACAATATGTTAGGTTAAGACAGTAAAACCTGGCAATAGAACCATAGTCCTTGAACTGAAAGTTTTCCCAGACGAAACTGATGTTCAAGCTGCGCCACCATGGCTTGGTAATCCTAATTCACAAATTTATTTAGAAGGTATCAGTTTTCTGTAATTAGCCATAAGGGAAAACATGGGGTGTGGTACACACATTTCATACTAGTTGAGCACAAGAAGAGAGTGGATCAAACTACCTAGGCATCACAATTTAAGAATATTAAGCAATGCCACATTTTCCGAGCATAGCTTGTAATTCAGATATAACATAAGGTATGAACTCTTCTCCAACTACATGGCTGTGGCATTTAGATTACATAGAACCTTTGCAGGAACTGTGACTGAGGTAATGTAATCAACTATGGCAGAAGAAAAACAGTACTACCATATATGCCACACAATAAGACATGTAAAAAAACTAGACATCATTTTCTTCTGTAAACCATCCAAGAATATAATTGAGTATTACACTAATTAAAATCAAGTAGACTGGTGTAAGAAAAGCGATAGATTATTCGAGCAAGAGACGGAGAGAGGAAGAGAAACCTACAAGAAGCAATGTCCTAAGTGCTGCTGCAAAAGCATGATTGACTAGACCACTCTTGAACTGGGATCTTGACTCGACAAACTGATTGATAAGTAAGTAGCTCTCGCATAAAGGAAATATCCGTTTTGCAGATTCCTACAAACATCAGGATAAAGAAGTCCCAAGAGCAAGACATGAGAACAAGTCTAATGCAGAAGCCAAAAGGTGAAAAATATTCATTCCATCAGAATAGAAGAAGAAATGCGTGAGATTTCTTGCCTGAAGTGCCAAATCCATAGATGCATCAACTTGGAAGGATATAGTATCATCCTTCCCTTGTAGTCCATGGATAGAAATATAACGTCCATCAATCCCAACCAATGCTGACAAGAGATCGTCAATAACAATTAACTCCTGCATTATGCACACATAATATTCAATACAGATCAAAGGCTAAGCCAGCAAATCTAATAAAGCCAGTAAGAGATGGTCAAAAAATGCATGAGCCAATATCTTACAGTGGACTCCACTTTTTCCCTTTATTATACTCCCTCCGTCCATGAAATGTGTCTGATTTTTTTCAGCACGCATTTAAATGTGTCGAAAAGTAGATGTTAGGATAAATTTTAGGTCTCACTTGATATAGTGTACTATATCCTACTTAAGTAGAATAATACGATATATCAAGTGAGACCTAAATTTATCCTAACATCTAATTTTCGACACATCAAAATGTGTGCCAAAAAAATCAAACACACATTTCGTGGACGGAAGGAGTATCATCCAATAAGCATAAATCTTGATTTCAAATTCATGGTAACGCTTAACACACAATTTAAATGGTTATAAATACATAATTTATCTTCGGAATATTACCTGAATTGCTGCATGGAAGCAACCTATTGGCTTGTCCACCCCAGGACTGCATGTAAGAGAAACAACCATTGCAACTATATCACCAACAGAAAGAAAAACAATAAACTAATCTATATATTGAATCTATATTCCAGCAAGAGTTTTTCGCCACTGAAAACATCCCATCATGCATGCAATTTTACACTTTTGGCCGCCCAAAGCCAAGTAAAAATTCTGGCAGTAACTTTTATTTTTTTTCAATGATGCTCACCTTGGTAGCTGCAGCTACTTGAATTCATACAACTTACTGCCGAATTTTTGTTTGCATTCTATATATAAGTCTCAGTAATATCCATAAATCACATTTTCATAACTATTTTTTAATTTGTTTGCACTTAAATGTTCCTTAGTGCATTATAATTCATGCTTACTTATTTACACCTTGCAGAATACATATTTACAGTTGACATTTTCAATCAAGAAACAGAGTAGTTATTGAATTTTTATCAGGGAAATAAACTACTGTAAAATAGAATGGAAACTTGCAATCTAAATATCCTTCAAGTGCAGACAGCTACTTTAAGGGTTCGGTTGGTGCGCGCAACAGCTGCTTTGAAGGTTCGACCAGCACATGCTTATGGTGTTCATCCATCAACTGTGAACATGAAAAGAAGTCATACTGAGGTGTTTTTCTGCTAAAAAAAGGTAATGCGTCTAAATACATATTCTTATAGTATTTGGTTCCCATGAACCTCTCGTATTGGTAACCCTGTAAGTTTCTACAGTTTTCGTAGGTCAGAATATGTACGTTGAAATTAGACACGATTCACAACTCAACTTCCACTGAGAAAGTTGCCCTAATTTTACGGTTGAGAGGATTCAATTTATTTAGTAAGCTAAGAAACAGAAACAAGAACTCAGGAATCCGATCGGCCCAAGATTACTAACAAAAATCAGCTAGAAAGAAGCAAAATCCAGAAAATGAACCTTCATTAACACAAGGTACAAACTTGAACCCCTCCACTTCGCCTTCATTACGTAGATATTGTTGTGAGTTCTTTTAACAATGGCGGAAAACGAAATAAAGTGTGTTCATTATCAATTGATTGAAAGTCATAAACATAATTACCTTGGATCTTCTGAGCTACAGCATGTGCGCAGCTTCTGTCGCCGGGAATAGATCGGCAACTTTTCCGATTAATTGTATTTCTCTTCGAAGGTTATATAGGAGATTGTGCTTGGGTAATTACAGATTCCAATTGTTTTTCAAAAATATGAAGCGCGCGAATTTGTATAGAGAGTGAAGCTAGAATGGAAGATAAGTAGGAAGTAGTAGTAGGGTGGAGAAAGAAAAAGCTGCGTTGAGGAGTCTTTCTTCGCCTGATGCATTTTCTTTTATTTATTTATTTTTTTTCTTTATTTTACATTATTTTTAATTTAAAGCTAACTGGGTTTATTATTTTGTTTATTATCTTGGTTTTGCTTGTTGGGCCTCGACTGAGTGTAAGGTATTTTTACTATTACTAGTATCTTTTCAAACACAAATACTCATTTGATCTACGCCTACAAATATATGGCCCACCTACAAAAGTAAAAGCATTACTACTAGTTAAAGCTAAACCATCATTCGAAATTCGAATTTTCTTTTTAAAAAAAATTCACAAAATTTTCATATGGGATAGGAGGGCTACGATTTGCTTTGTTATACCAACGTTTGTATAATCGATTTTTTCATTCCTTTTTTTTTTTTTTTTTTTTGAAAGGGATTTTTTCATTCCTAAGTACACTTTTGTCCCATATTTTCGCTCTTTGTCGTGAAGGAAATTCTATTTACGGCTTCTGGTTTTTTTTTTTTTTTTTTTTTTTTTTTGTTCATCTAATTTGAAGGGAGATTTTTTGCTTATCCTATATTTACAGCATCTAACTGGTAATTTTACAAGCTAGCAGCATGTAGGCATACTCAGTCGAATCTTAATTTCTTTTAGTTTTGTATTACTATTATATATGGAAAAAAAAATACTAGTATAATATAACAAATGATAATAGATATTTATAAATAATTAATAAGGTTAATAAATCCAAAATAATTATGGTATATAATATTTTTTTTAAAAACATTCTTTAGTATAATAATATATTGATTAAGATTTATTATATATAATAATGTTATCATTTTTGTTAGCACAAGAATTAAGATTCATTATTTAATGATCTAAATTTAGTTTGATTTTTTTTAAATTGATTATTATTATTTGATGATCTATCATCTAAATTTATTAATTTAATTTTTTATATCATTTTTTTGCTATTTTTTTAATTAGACTAAATATTTATATTTTAGGTAATATTCCTTTATCAGTGAGATAGACTAAAATGGAACTTATTCCTTTATAAGTGGAACGAAGAGAATAGTAAACAAGACTATTAAAGTGGGACAGGTGGAGTATATGATATATGAACGGAGGTAGTACTAACTTTCAAAATATAACTTAGCCAAATTAACTAACGTAAGAAATCCATCCTTAACCATTTCCACCTCATACGTACTTGGTTATTTTTGTTACCTCACAAATCAAAATTTCAATAATAAAATTTAAAATCTGTGATCAAAACAATACCTAAAAATATAAAAGGGGTTACTTGGTATGATAGAATGGAATGAGATGGAATTGAATAAAGGTAGAAATTATGTAGAAATTTGTACATCATTTCTGCTTTCATTCCATTCCACCTCATTCCATTCCAAATTGAATCGCAGAAGAATACTAGTACTATTTCGGAGCTTTATTTGTCTTTGATACTGGAATCTCCGCTATTGTTCCAATCTGCAGGTTTAATTTGGGAGATCCCTTCCCCTTCTTGAATCTGGCGGGAAATTATTTTAATATTTTGAGTGGAGAAATGCCGGTCAGATTGTTTGGAGAAATGCATGGGAATCGTTGAAATATTTAGATTTAGGCAATATATAATTCCTTAATCGGAAATATCCCAAATTCAATAGGATTTCTTCAAAATCTGCAGTCTTTGAATCTCTACCGGAATAAATTTGGAGCTCTCTGAAAATGATCTTGATGGAAATTAAGTTGCCCACGTGGATTGAAACAAGGTTAATGAAGTTGAGTTGAGGATTCTAATCTTGAGATCAAAATGGTGAGATTCCTCTTGAGATTTGCCGCCTAATTTACTCTCTCTCCAAATCTTGGATCTTTCAAGATCTAAGTTTCATGGTGGAATATCTAATTGTTTTAACAATTTAACTGCAATGGCTACGAAGAGAAGATTGGACAAATTATTTCATTAGTTTACAAATATTGACCTTCCTAGCAATAATTTTTCTGGAGTTACTCCGAGTGAGTTAACATCTCTAGTGGACTTGAGATCATTGAACTTGTCGAGGAATAGTTTGGCCGGTTCGATTTCCTAAAGCATTGGAGATTTGAAGGAGTTGGAATCTCTTGATCTATCGAGGGCATTGGAGATTTGAAGGAGTTGGAATCCCTTGATCTACTGAGGAGCTTTCCATCAAGTCGAAGTCCGTGTAGTTTGTCGTTCGTCTATTCTTTGAACCATTTGGACTTGTCGTACAATAACTTGAGCGGGAGGATACCGAAGAGTACTCAGATTCAGAGCTTCGAGTTGCGTTGGTAATGATCTTTGTGGCCCTCCATTCACAAGTGGTTGTGGTGAGGGAGGGAGATGAGAGAGAAAGAGGACAGAGAGGGGGGAGATGAAGATGTATTTGAAGTAAATTGACTTTATGTGTTCTTGTCTTCAGGTTATGTTGTGGGATTTGGAGCTGTTTGTACTAGTACTTTGATTTGTTGTTGCACAAGAGGTGGAGAGATGCATATTTTGGGTTATTTTTCAAGAAACAAGTGTAACAAGTTTTATTTGATATTAAACAATATATTACATGAGCTCTCATTTGAATATGAATTAACTTGTTCTAATCTCAATTTAATTTTCAAGAACACCCAGAAAGATGATTGTGACCAATTACAACAGATTTCAACTAGATTTACATTCTAACATTTTTTTGACTTTGAAATCATGTCTACACGATAGAATTTTATTAAGATTTTGCAATTACAGTGTAATCTGGACCTACGCACTGGAGATTAGAGCAACCTTACATTTTATATATACATATGCACATATATATGTATACATATACAAGAATATCGTAGTTATGCCTAACTCATCAAAGCCTCCGATCTAAATCTTGGTACCTAGTTTGAATCGGGGCTACAGCAATCTTGAGTCGTTGTACCTCGTTCCTCAGTGCGTCGTTCAGAGCTACAGAACGTGAAAACCCTTTTCGTTTATTTAGAGGATAGGTGAAATCATTAGTTGCAAAAAAAAAAGAACCAAAACTAGAGAAAACATATATACCTTCTCTCAGCTGTGCTTGCTGCTCCAAAGCCTGTAGCTTTAGTTTGAGTTCCTTGTTCTCTGCTGTCAATCCACTACTATCTCTCTGCATTAATCGTATAGTAATTCAATAATTTACAAGGTAAATGCTGTCTCATTACATTATATGATAATGCTTAGGTTTCTTGTTCTCCTATGAGTTCAAGCAATTTGCACAAGAAATAGTAATCCTCATGTTATTCATTCCTCTGCATTTCTCAAGAATGATTTTATTTTCAAGAACTATCATAATTAAAACTGCATTTTATATTTGATCATTTTTCAGCAATTCATTAAGAATTAGTACAAACCTGCAACACTGTGATCTGAGCTGAGAGTGTGGTTGCTTCAGTTTGCAGAGTCTGCACCTTCCTCTCGAGCTCACTCGTGTATCGAGTTTTTCGTTCTTTTGATCGTGCAGCTGATTGTCTATTTGCAAGAATCCTGCAAATTAAAGATTTCAACCCTCTTAGAGTAGCAATTAATCAGCAAATGTAGATTCAGGTTTACAACAAAAACTATGAACAACAAAACTACTACATCATATAACATAGCCTCTGTATTAAGTACTACAAATCAAAACTCAAAAGTCTATAGATCATGCTCTTTCTTATGTGTTTCTACAAATCAAAATATCAATAAAGATAGTGCTAATTCAAGCATTTGAATCTAATCTTGAATACATTTTCATAGTACATCCCATATATAAAAAAATACTCTTCTTCTCTAGCATCACATCATACAACAAAAGGAACTCCAGTTTCGAACTCTGTCCAAATAAATCATTACAACAATCCAAGAATCATAGAATTTTTCATGTGAATTTTCTTAAAACAGAGAGAGAGAGAGAGAGAGAGAGAGAGAGAGAGAGAGAGAGGGAGAAAAAAGAACCTTTTAGCTCTCTTGGGGTCAAGCAGGGCAAGCTCGGAAAGCTTATCGGCAGCCATGGCCGCCTTCTTCACGCTCGTCTCCATCTCCGATGACGTGGCACTCGAATACCCATCCATCGAGTTGCTATGCCTATGCCTCGGCCGCGGCCCCACCTCCGCCGCCGCCGCCGCCCGATCGTCCAACATGAGCCCCTCAAAAAAGTCAGCCTCCACCGACAAACTCCTCAAAGGGGCTCCGGGCCTGGAACCATCACCTGTCTGAGCCGGCCCATTAGGGAGGAGCGACGGCGGCGTCGGCGGCAGGTCGAGATTGAGCTCCACCATGACGTCGTCGTCGAGAAGAAAGTCGTCGAGCTCCGGGAATCGGAAGTGGGTCTCCGACTGGGCGCGGCGGTGCTGGGCGCGGTGGGTCGGGGTGTCGGGCATCTGGTCCAGGTAGGCCCGGCCCGGGAAGAAGTTAGGGTCCATCATTATAACTTATAAGAATTGATTTGAGTAGTGCAAGAGAAGGGAGAATTTATTTATGGGAGAAGTGGGAGTTTGTAGGTGAGGATGGGGAAAGGAATTGAGATGTGTTGACGAAAATGGAGGGGGGAATGGGGCCCGCGACGCCATGTTTACGCAAAAGGCATGTGGAACCCAGTCTATTCACTTGGATTTCTAAAAGACTTCTGTTGTTTTACACACCCTCCTTTCTCTGTCTTCTTAATTAAGCTATTCCGGCCAGACAGCCAGACCGGTTTTGATAAAACCGGTTATCAAAACCTTGCGTTGATTTTGTAATTCTAATGTTTTAAAAGTCGTTAGGCGTTAGGCGAGGTGTATTAGAATCAAAATGTTTATTTTTACTATTTTTATATCATGTCATCATTTACAAACTATACCAACATGTAATATTCATAATTTTATTGTCAAATTTATGATAAAAACATAAAATATAAAATAATTAATAGTTCAATTTCATAAACTTCACAGTCTTCACGTATAATTTTCAACACAGTAAGTATATCTATTAAAATATAAGTAGGGGTAGAGCCCAAAAAAAAAAAGGACCTGAGTTGGGGCTACATATTATAAATTTCGCCCAATGTAGATCCCAAATTGTGGAATCTCTCCCACTTTCCGGTGGGAGAGACCTCACATCCAAAAGTTGTCCCAATGTAACGGGATCTCTCTCGGGATCTCTCCGATTTTTTTTTTGATTTTTTTATTCAATTTCTTTTTATTAAATAATTTTTTAATCTAGATTTTTATTTAGATTTATATCTCGATTTTTATTTCGATTTATACGTCGATTTTTATTTTGATATTTAATTTTTTTAAAAACATTTCATTTATTAAATTGAAATATGCAACATTACATATTGTTAAGCTCGGTCTACGCAGCTCGACCCAACTAAGAAAAAGAAACTTCTTCACCAAGGCAACCAAGACTCCTACATCGACTACAACTCAAGCTCCAAGAGAGATATAGAAGCTCGGATGCCAACCCATAAGAGGAAGATAAGCTCAAAGAGTCCTTATAGGAATAGACTTGGTATTATAGTCGAACTCCATATAATTATCTATAAATAGGGGTTTAGAATAGAATGAGAGAGGAGAACAATCTTGTAATCAATACTCATACTAGCAATAATATTTACACTCTTTCCGCCCCGTGGACGTAGATCTATTCCGATAGATCGAACCACGTAATTCATGTGTGTTCCTTTTACTTTCGTGTTATTTTATTCATTATTGGTGTTCACTAAATTACTTACGAAAACAAGATCGATCACTGGCGCCGTCTCTGGGAACATAAATTTGTGATTTCCGATCAAAAGTTTTCTAGGTAATCTATTGCCATGACATGAAGACCAACACGATCAACCGCCGCTGCTGCCACCGCCAATAAGGAAAAGGAGAATCAGCAAACCGGGTAAGGTACTGCGGCAGCCGAGGCCAGTCAGGCGCAAGATCAGAATCCTACAACACACCGGTGACCTGGGAAGGAACACGCAAGAAGCCAAACTCCCGACGGACATGTTGAACGCGTACCGTTGGATAAGTATGGCAATCCAACCTATCCCGAAGGAGAAGGCCGTAATAGATGCTAGGAGGAGGATGACGTCCATCTCCGACCGAACGAGTTTGACGATGCTGTAAGGGGGTACCTTGCACATAACAAGCAAGACTTTCTTCAGTTCGCCAAACTGCAAAAAGCTCTTAACCGCGACAACGGCCAACCCTCGCGCAACGATGGTGGAGAGCACGAAGTTTCATCCAGATCGCAGCATCGGCAAAAGTCCCCTAGCGTCAGGATCGTAGGCGCACGGGACGCCAGTATTCCTACTAAGAGATTTCTTGACAATCGTCAAGAGGACCACCATCGCATCTCACCTCGGCGCAACATCGTCTCACCTCGGCGCGACGAGGACAACTACCGAGGAGGGAGGTTCGGCGTATACGGGAGGATCGCTACCCCTTTTACCAACTGGATACTCTACATTCCTCTCCCAAATAGGTATAGGGTACCGCCTATCAAGCCATACAATGGATCGTGCGACCCGAGGAATTTCCTGTCCCAATACCAATACAACATGGTCAACCAGGGACTCAGCAACGATATCTACATGTGTAAGGTCTTCCCAGAATTGTTGATAGACAATGCACGCATGTGGTTCGATAGTCTACCACCTCGCAGCATCGGATCGTACGACGAGCCAATGGATGCCTTCGAGCGAAGATTCTTCCAGAAAGCCGAGGCAAAAACCACCGCGGCACATCTACTTACGGCCATAAGGCAAAGGCGAGGCGAACCCATCAGTAACTTCATGACTAGATTCAACGAGGAAAGTCTAAAAGTCGAGCGGCTGACTGATGAGGTCCTTATCTCTGCCTTTCAAAACGGCATCCTACTTGGTGCCTTATACAAGGAGATCGTCAAGTACGAGCCCAAGACTGCCTCGGAGCTTTGGTGTATAGCAGATCGGTTTGCAAAGGCCGACGAAGCTGATAGGAGAAAATGCGAAGCTGATAAAGCCGAACCTTCCGACAAAAAGAAAAGAGAAGATCGAGGAGACCAAGGCTGAGGCCGACGCAACGCCCTCGAAAGATCATGTCTGAAAAGGTTATGTGTTACGTCGTCCATTTAGGTTTTTTTTGTTTCTTCTCTATTAATAAAATATTTATTTTTCTTTTATACCCTTTCGAGGATGACATAAAATCCTAACGAGGATGACTAAAACCCCAAAATGGGGTCAACTATAAACGCGCGTAAGGGGACCACCCTTATCGATACTTCTCGACAAATAAGGAACCTCGAGCCTACCTTCGTTAAAAACAAGGACGAAATACCTTTGTTTAAAATGAGGAGGCACTACCTTCGTTAAAAACAAGGACGGACTACCTTTGTTTAAAACGAAGAGGCACTACCTTCGTTAAAAATAAGGACGAACTACCTTTGTTTAAAACGAGGAGGCACTACCTTCGTTAAAAACAAGGATGAACTACCTTTGTTTAAAACGAGGAGGTACTACCTTCGTTAAAAACAAGGAACGAATTACCTTTGTTTAAAACGAAGACGAGCTTAACCTCGTCTCATGATGAGGATGAGCTACCTAAAGCCTAACCTCGTCTGATGATGAGGACGAGCTACCTAAAGTCTAACCTCGTCTCATGATGAGGACGAACTACCTAAAGCCTAACCTTGTCTCATGACGAGGACGAGCTACCTACAGCCTAACCTCGTCTTATGACGAGGACGAGCTACCTAAAGCCTAACCTCGTCTCATGATGAGTAACCTCGTCTCATGACGAGGACGAGCTACCTACAGCCTAACCTCATCTTATGATGAGGACGAGCTACCTAAAGCCTAACCTCGTCTCATGACGAGGATGAGCTACCTAAAGCCTAACTTCGTCTTTTGGCGGGACGAGCCGAACTCGACTTCGTCGAATTTATTTTTCGACGGGGCAAGGCCTTTTTTACCTCGTCTTTTGACGGGACGAGCTGAACTCGACTTTGTCAAATTTATTTTTCGACGGGGCAAAGCATTTCTTTTTTACCTCGTCTTTTGACAGGACGAGCCGAACTCGACTTCATCGAATTTATTTTTCGACGGGGCAACGTACTTTATACTACACTATTCCTACCTCAACTATTTCCCCTAAGTCACACCTTCGCTTCTACATCTTTTTGGGGGGGAATGTGATATGATACGGCCCAGCTCATAGGCCCAAGCATCAGGCCTAATATAATTGGACCCTGACAGTTAAGCTCGGCCTACGCAGCTCGGCCCAACTAACAAACAGAAACTTCTTCACCAAGGCAACCAAGACTCCTACATCGACTACAACTCAAGCTCCAAGAGAGATATAGAAGCTCGGATGCCAACCCATAAGAGGAAGATAAGCTCAAAGAGTCCTTATAGGAATAGACTTTGTATTATAGTCGAACTCCATATAATTATCTATAAATAGGGGTTTAGAATAGAATGAGAGAGGAGAACAATCTTGTAATCAATACTCATACTAGCAATAATATTTACACTCTTTCTGCTCCATGGATGTAGATCTATTCCGGTAGATCGAACCATGTAATTTCTTGTGTCCTGTTTACTTTCGTGTTTATTAATTCCTTATTGGTGCTCATTAATTACCTTACGAAAACAAGATCGATCATATATGATTAAAATTAAAAACACGAATTAAAATTCTTAATCTCAACCACTACTGATTCCACAATTCCTCGATTAAATCGTTGATGAGGTTTCCATGACGAGTCGAATCGTGCATATTGGATGTCCGTTCAGCGTAATCACGAAAGGACGCCGTTCCTCCTTACTCCACTGTAGGCCCGCTGCTGCTAGAAGCATCATCTTCAGGAGGAGCCCATTGCGTTGCCATTGGCCCTTCGTTCTCGATTATCATATTGTGCATGATGATGCAAGCATACGTAACATCTTGCATATGATCACGGAAGTACAGTCTCGACAGGCTTTGGATGATTCCCCACCATATTCGCAGTATGCCGAAAGCCCTTTCGACGTCTTTTCGAGCTGACTCTTGCTTTTCTTTGAAAAGTTCAACTTTCAGGTCGGCCGCGGCAGTTGGGCTTGAGACAAAAACGGGCCACTTCGGGTATATCCCGTCGGTGAGGTAGTAAGCCATGTTGTATGCTCGTCCGTTCACCGTGAATTGAATGGGCGGAGCTACCCCATTCACAGCGTCGCTGAAATGGGTGATTGGTTGATGTCGTTGTTGGAGCCAACAACTTCGAAAAAAGCGTGCCAAACCCACAGATCGTGAGATGCGGCCGCCTCTAGGATGATCATGGGAACCCCTTTATCGCCATGAACGTATTGACCTTTCCACGCAGTCGGGCAATTTCTCCAACTTCAGTGCATGCAATCGATGCTACTTAGCATCCCCAGAAAGCCGTGGCGTTCCTCGTGCATACACAACAGTCTTTCCCAATCAGTTGCATTGGGCCGCCGCAAATAGTTGCCTCCAAAAATAGCAACAATTGACCTACAAAATCGTTTCAGACAATCAATGCTCGTCGTCTCTGCCATGCGCAGGTACTCGTCGAGGTGGTCCGTCGGGCAACTGTTGCCGAGTTGACGCAGCGCAACAGTGCACTTCTGAATCACTGTGAAGCCATCCCTTCCAAGAGCGTCTGGACATTGCTAGAAGAACAGATCGCGCTCCTCGAGTACTTGGACAATGTGCAAGAACAAGGTTCTCGACATACAAAATCGACGTCGAAAGGTTGCAACGCCGTAGGTTGGTCTATCACGAAATAATCCGCCATCAATTGGGTGGAACCACCGACACGATCTCGATCTATGAAGGCCCTCAGTTGTGGAGCGCTCTTGGCACCTTGTCGGAGTCACTTGAAGATGTTGACGATGAAGATATATTTTTTTTTTTTGTAGCTGTTTGAGAATGAAAAAAAAAATGGAAAAATTGAAGATGAATTGAGAAGATTTGTGTGTGAAATATGGAGAATTGTGTGATAATTGTGTATGAGTTGAGGTGTATTTATAGGAGAATTTAAAAAGAGAACGTTGGGGGTGGCAACGGCTATAGCCGAATTTTTAATTTTTTTTTAATTTTTAAATTTTTTTCGCTGAAATTCAATTTTTTAAAATTAAAAAAAATATATATAGTGGGGCTGACGTCATAATGACATCAGCATGTGAGATCGGTGTCTACACGCTCGAGCGCTCCCTTCCTTCCGCTCTCATTGTCGCCAACGCGTGCCCGGGATTGGTCCCGGGATCGCTCGCGCCGGAAGAGAGACCGATCCCGGCGCGTTGGGACAGCCTTAAATATTGACACGCGCTTAAACTTGATTTGAGAATATTTGGGGGAGAAAGGTTTTTTTGAAAGTAAAAAACATTATTCTCAATTGTACCGTTTTTTTTCTATGTACGTTATTCATGTGATCATCTAGAATTTTTTTGAATTTTTCATTTTTTTTAGTTTGAGAGACGAGAACGACGTCGTTCCGTGTGAGGTGGAAAAAAAAATGGCCACCTCAATTCTAGCATAGCTGTCCGACGGGTCCAATTAATTTTCTGATAAAAAAAAAAAGAGCCACTTTTTGCAAATATTTTCAGGGTTATGATTTTTTAAAAGAAAAATGAAGGTTATGGCACAAATCATAATTTGACAAAAAAAATTTATTCTGTGTGTCGTCTCTAAAGATAATAAAACAAAAGAAAGAATGTTGAAGTCTGAAGTCCATTTAAATTACTCAGAATCTCGACTCCCAAGTTTCGCTCTCCAATTTCACTGGTGGCCTCAGGCTCTCGCTGGATCTCGATTACCCACCGGCCAGGGACGGAGCCAGGAATACGTATATGGTCGGACGAGATTTCATATGAGGGGTACAAAACACATGGAATGAGAAAAACTTCAATTATAAAGGGACTAATATACAATAATTGGCGGACAAAAAATTAGAAAAATAAAAATTAACACTATATATTATTCAAAAAAAAATAAAATTACCCGGCGACCGCCTAGTCGAGCCCGGTATGTGGCTCCGTCTCTGCCACCGGCGGTCGAAGCATTATATGTGCGTGATTGTGTGTATGGGCTACATTATATTGTGGTATTATTATGGGTTTTAAAAAAATAGACGGAAAAGGGAGAGATACTTGCGGAATCAAGAGGGTTTGTGCCATCTTTGATATTTGATATTTGATTTTTCCTTTTTCTTTTTTATGAGAGAATGCCTACATAGCATGGTTTATTCAGTCGTGTTATTTCTATTTATCATACCCAAATTCTGTTTTTTTTAAGTCGTGAAATGTATGCAAGATTGATGATGGATGCCTTAAAAAATTACGTAATTATTGAGGGTTGTTCATGTTTCCACAAATGCATGAAATTAATGATGTGTGAAACACTTTGCAACTTTCCGAATATTCGCAGATGTTTGATGATACAAGAATGCCCTCTTAACTTAATACGGTTGAGTTTCAAATTTTTTTGATAGTTGAGCTGGCTTTTGTTTGAATATTCTGTGGAAACAAAAGGGGCCCATCGTTTTGGAGTTAGAATTTTTCATTGACTGTGTTTACTCTGTTTTTGTTTTGTATTCTGGAGTCAAAATCAGAAATAGCCCCTTTTCTTTTTCTTTTTTATTTTGTTTAATTACAGTGACTGTAATTCTTCCTATACTGAAGCAAAGATTGGCCTCATTGTTGATGAGCTATATATAGAAATAGAAGCTATTAACTCGACTAAAAGATCATTGAAATGAGTTCATATTGAAGAAAAATAATCTGGTTCTAAATGGATTTCAAATTGCTTATGAATGCCTTATGTGCAACACATGTGTGGATTAGACCTAATTAATAGTGATGAATTGGTTGAAACTAAAGGATTTGCCCCACATATATCTTTCAAAAATTTCACCACTCTCACTTGTGTGGCTTTGAACTTTAATTATTTAAAAGTTGTGTCGAGTTAGTGTAGACTTCTTAAGATATATTCATCTTTTGACTAGAATTTATATGCATGTTGTTAGTACTTAAAAAGAAAAACTGTGGTCATTCAATTATACTTATTGTCCTACACTTAGACTTCAATTTTCCATGCTAAAGCTTTTGTACTTTGGCAATTGCAGTTATACTCGGACTTGTTCTTAGACAAACTTGGTGGTATGTATTCTCACTCTACTTTGCTGGTTTATGAGAGGGCTATGGATTTCGAGATATCTATTATTGGAATCGTGAAATATGTCGAAGTAGTTCTTTTAATTTGTGTGTGATTCAGTAGTAGTAGTAGTAATTAGGTAAGGTTATGACATAGGAATATCTTGCAGTATTAGCATACAAATATATATGCTAATATGCAGTTATGTCCCTCTTCCTTCTAGTGCATTTCTTTCTCTGCTTGTAACTTGCATTATGCTTGTTCTAGTAATTAGCTTCACTATCTAATGGAGTTTCATGCATATAGTATTTCCTTACTCAAGTGTATGTGCATCCACTCTACCTTTATATCTTCATTCTCATAACCTCATTAGGCTTGCTCTTATATTTTCCAATCGTGGTGTATACTAGGTCTTAATATACTTCTTTTGATATATATAATGTAGTTAAATCATGTTTTTAAACATAGTCAAATTTTATCTACTTTGCTTGATTACTCATGTTTTCTAACGAATAATTAGTCATGTTTTTTTTAAGATTGGTCATGTTTTTTGATATAGCTATTGTGATTAGTCATGTTTTTTAAAGATTAGTCAAATTTTAAAGATAGTTAAATCATGTTTTTTTAAAGAAAGTCAAATTTTATCTGCTTTAATTTGATTGATATTTACATGGATTATGTCTAAAAATCATGTAATTTTGTCTAAAAAGTAGTGCATAACCAATTGGTTTTCGTTTGTTGTATTGATCTGCAGAAGAAACAGTTGGTGCAAAGTGCAAAGTTACCTTTTTATTATTTTTTTAATATAGAAAAATATATTATTATTATTATTATTATTATTATTATTATTATTATTATTATTATTATTATTATTATTATTAATATTATTATTATTATTATTATTATTATTATTATTATTATTATTATTATTATTATTATTATTATTATTATTATTATTATGCATCATCTTCTAATGCTTTTTTAGTATTATGTATCTACTATATATTAATATTATATTTTAAATTTAATTCAATAAGGATAAATAATTTATTATAAATGCACATTAACTATTTTTAATAAATCAAATGTAACAATAGCATAATTTTTGGTAACTTGATTAATTTATATTAATAACATTCCTAATTTCATACTTTTTTATATCTATATATATCACAATTAGGGGTGGGTCGGTATGGTATACCTTCACTTTTTCGTCATACCTTGTACCTTACCTTAAATTGCGGTATGCTAAATTTCATACATTTACCTTACCGTTACTTTCGGTATACCTTAAGTCGGTATACCTTAGTTTCGGTATGAAGTCGGTATACCTTAAAATATCATACAAAGATTAAATTCCAATATTATTCACATCTTATCAAGTACTCCCTCCATCCGAAATCAATTATCTCATATTTTGAATATATGTGAGACATAAAATAATACAGTGAGACGATTGATTTGAGACGGAAGGAGTAATTTTAAGACTAAATAGTTGAAAACAAAACTAAAAAATACAAAAGTTTACATCTGTAATGGGCCCTTGTAGATTTGTGTAGATTTAATGTGTGTTTTGTAAAATAATGAACCAAATGAACCTAAATTGTAGAGAGGAAGATAGAAAAGGGAGAGAATGAGAGAATAATAACTTTTTCATATCCGTAATTATTTCGTAAACAAAATGTTGAATATAAAATATAAATAGTTTTACGGTACGGTATACAACGGTATATACCTTTACCTTACCTTAGTTTTACGGTACGGTATGATACCTTACCGAATATTTTGGTATGCCTTAATTACGGTATTTTCGATAATTTTTCGATACGGTATGAGCGGTATATCGGTTTTTCGGTATTTTCCCCAGCCCTAATCACAATGGGTGAAAGACATAAATAACCACTTTGGATAGTTGTATATGTTTTATAACCACAAGAATTGTTATGTACTACATCCGTCATTTTCAAGTTGTTACACTTTTTTAGCAACTTGTTCAAGCGTTTTCGAGCGTCTTGATGATGAGTTTTAAAATAAATTTTTAAATATTTTTTCCTTTTATGGGATAATATAAGTGTTGTAGTATCCCGTAAAAAAAATAATTCTTTAAAAATTTATTTTAAAACTTATCATCAAGACGCTCGAAAACGTTTGAAAAAATTTCAGAAAAAAATGTAACAACTTGAAAAGAACGGAGTAGTAGTGTTTTATAGCCACTTTTCACTTAAAAAAAAAACAAACTATAATACCCTTATTTTTTTGGTCAAAAAGCAAGGGTTTGACTTCTTATCAAAAAGAAAGGAATATATTTATTTGTTTTATATTTTTCAATTAATTTTAACAATGAAATAGTCTATTTTATTGCCTGCAACTACCTCCAAAACGTGAGAGCCGAAAATGGTGGGAAAATATTTATTACCATTCTCATTCTTGGCAAAAGGTGAAGAGAATATATCACTTCATTAATTTCACCGTAAGATGGGTTGTTAGCTAAAAATTTAAAGCACATAAAATATACAATAAATGAAGACAAACAAAATAAATTATGCACACTCTCATATACTCCCAAAATTTTCGAAATTGAAAAGAGAAGAGAATCGTGCAAAGAGGTGTTGTGAATGCTCTTATAGAAATATGGACTTTGTTTGCTTAGAAGTTGAAGGTATGTTTCGCATCATACGTTATATTATTATTTTCTTTTAAATCAAAAATTAAAAAGAAAATATATGATGTTCTTCGATGCACGGTCGATATTATAGGGTGAACGTTTCCACTAAAATATGTATATGATCTAATCGAGGGTGCATGTTTGAAAAAAATAATGAGTTTTCGTGTTTTGTTGTTCTTGAGTACACGTTGTTAGAATCCAAGTGGTCAGATAACACACAGAGGTGCTTACAGAGTTTGCTACAAAGACAAACTCAAAAGCACAAACACAGCGGAATTAATTTGAACGAAAAACTGAAGTAGAAAAACAAGAACACACGAACAATTTGTGCAAGATATCGTGAAGATATCTTGCGCGCCTCAAGGCAAAACAGATTTATTATAACTCAAAGACGAATTATACACTAGAGTTGAGGAAAAGATCTATGAAAAATTACTAACTCTCAAGCTAGTATTACTCAACTCAAAAAGCTATTTGGAACTCTATAATCTCTGAAATAAATTCTCTCCAAAAAGCGTAAATGATTTCTGCAGATTCGGGGAGTATAAAGATAGACTCCCCTCATCTTCTTCCCACGTTCTTGCTTCCGTTTCTTCCCACGATCAGAACGTAGGTGGTGGAGTCTCTCACGTATATCTCCAGCCACGTCACCCATGATCCCCGTTTGACCTATTCCACCTCTCCACTTATATAGTGCTTTAGTAACTAACGGGCTTCTTGCTGCAGATCCAACAGAGCTGAAGCCCATCACTCAGCAGCCCAACAACTGGATCTGCGTTGCTCCCCCTTGCTTCAGCCCAAGTGCTGAAGCCCAAAATCTCCTTCAATCTTTAATTCAGCCCAACAAGCCCTAATCCAAATCCTGCACAAACAAAGATAGATCCAACAAGCAAGTGAAGAAAGACAAAAAAAAACTAAGGAGAATATCTTTCAACAAACTCCCCCTTTTTGTCTTTCTTCACAAAACCAACAGCATCTCAAAAAACAATAGACACTTAAGAATGCTGAAAACCAAAATGCTAAAACCAAACAAGAAGTTCATAGCATTAAAACATTAAAGCAAATCCACGGATCATCAAATAGAGTGCAGAGTGCAGGAATATGTCCAAAAAAAAAACGAAAATAACAAAATGTTTATCACTTAAAAACATCCCATTTCAACTTCAGAGTTCAACATCTTCACTCTGCTTCACTTGCAGAGTCTTCAACATAATCATCATCGTCGGCATCCTTGGCGCTTGCTGCATCGGAAATGTCTCCAATACCAGCATCATTATCTCCCCCTTTTTGTGAAGAAAGGAGATCATCCAGCTTCTGTTGTTGTTCCTTAGCAATTGTGAGCTGTGCAGTGAGCGCTGTAAGCTGTGACTGAATGGACTGCACCAGCTGATCAACAAAGGATTTCTGTTGAGCCAACAAGTCTTCAGCAGTAACCACTGACGTAGAAGGACCAGCAGCAGCAGCAGGAGAAACTCCATTCCAAGGCAAATCCTGATAATGAGAGGGCTCGGCAAAACTTGGACTTACAGTCCAGGCACGAGTTGTGACTCTGGGCTCACCACCGAGTATGGGTACACCTGCATCTTTCAAAATACCAAAAATCAAGGATGGATAAGGTAGGAGAAAAGTATCCCCTTTCTTCTGTGATGCAACTTTCCCAATTTCTTGAAAGATAATCTGCCCAAGGTCAACTGGTGCTCCACTCCCAATTCTGTACAGCAGCTTCATCTGAGGCAAGGACACAGAGGTAGAATTTGTAGTTGGAAACCAGTTTGCATCACACAATTTGTGCAGTGCTGCAAATAGTGCAGTGAGATAGACAGACCTACAATTCTGATGAGTCCCTTTCCCAGTGGTTGACCACAGGTGAGCCTTATTCCTAGTGAGAAGTTTTGCCATAGTGGCAACATCATCAAGAACAATACAGTCCTCCTCAACATCAGTCCGACGAAGAAACTTGTTTATAACAGATGGAGTAAAACTAATCTTCTTACTCCTAACATAAACAGCTCCATACTGTGGTGATTGCGGATTGACAAAATGCCGAGGCAAATTAACATAGAACTCCAGAACAACATCCAACACAAATGAGGTAGGATAAGTGACAGCACCAAGTAGTCCAACACTTTTCAAGAATGCATCTAGATTGTACTTTTTCAAGTCAGACAAATCGACACACTTATCAGGCACTACACCACGAGTCTTAAATTGAGACCATCGTTCACTAACCTTTTGGGTGTAGAACTGAAAGTTGTAAGCCTTTGAGGGATCAATCTCAGTATCGGAAGATTCATCAACATCCTCAGTCACCTCTTCAACCTCTGCATCATCAACAGCAGGATGTCGGGCTCTCTTCTTCACTGAGTGTTGCTTATCTCTAGACTCAGTGGTGAGATCAACGTGTGCTGACTTCGCTGCCTTTGTGGAAGTGGCTCCGCTCTTAATTTGATATGATCGGCGCTGTGGTTCAGCCACCTCCCCCTTAGCTTGACCTGCCTTCCTCTTGTGGGCATATGGACCTTTATCCCTAGGTACACTTTGCTTCACACGCTTGAATTTCTTTGGTGCATCAACAGTTGGAACAGACATCGAGGTTTCAACCCTGCATGCAGCATCAGTACCTCGGTCTGCGGCACTTCATTGAGACCAGGTGTGCATTTGTTAACATTCTCCTGTGGCAGAGTGTGAGACACCGGAGTTGATTGCGGCGGAGGTACTGGAGCAGGCGAGAAGTCGGCTAACACCGAAGTTGCTGTAAGATTTTCAGATCTTACAATAGGATTGATGGATGTAGCGGATTCAACTGGAGGAGGAGTGATTTGCGCTGAAACATCTGGGAGAGGCAAAAACTGATTGGGGTTCGAAATTGGGGGAGCGGATGAAGATGATGGTGTGGCGGACGATGGAGGCTGGATGGAGGAAAGAGCGGCCAACAGAGTTTGCAGTTTCTCTCGATCCACTTGAAGAAGGGCCGAGAGTTGCTGATTGACGGTGTTGGAATCCATGGAGTCTGACGGTGAAGAAGACGAAGGGTTGCGAGAGTTTTGGAGAGAAAGAGGCGAGAAGTTTGTTTGCAGAAGGTGATTTTTTAAAAAAGCGATAAGAAGGGTTACTTATCACTTATCAAAAAAGATATGGAGAGAGAAGAATAAAATAATGGAGATAGGTACACACTAAATTCAAATAGTGATATATATCCATTATACCCCACAGAATATCCAGAGTCCTAAACAAACAAAAATTCGTCAAAGGATATGTTCCATAACAAACCCCAAAACCATGTTGCTGAGCTCTATACTATAAAATTACGAAGTAAATCTGGCTAAATGTTTTTTTATTTTTTTAATTTTATTAAATACAGAACCGTTTTTCAAGGAGGCACTTATGCAGAATCTTTGAGACTAACTGTGCTCCAAGTTATACGTTTTTTTTTTTTTATATATATATATAAAAAATACATTAGCCAGAAATTCGAAGTTTGCATATAGAAGAGTACAGAGCTAGCAACATACCACCAACTTTTCACATGGAACACATCCCGAGAGAATTTCTTAGTTTAGAAAATCTCTCGAAATCAAGGGGTTTAGTTAAGATATCAGCTATTTGCTCTTCAGTATTAAGATACTTTACCTCAAGTATTTTCTTCTCAACCAAATCTCTGAGAAAGTGATAGCGGGTGTCAATGTGCTTGGTATGACCGAATTGAACAGGATTTTTGGTGATGTGAATAGTGCTGGTGTTATCACAGAGTATTGTGATACCCTCCCCCTGAAGTTTGTAATCCTCTAGCATCCTCTTTAACCAGAGCAACTGAGTAGCACAACTCCCGGCTGCAACGTACTCCGCCTCTGAGGTCGACAGTGTGACACAATTCTGTTTCTTGTTGTGCCATGACACAATGTTGTTACCAATGTAACAACATCCTCCGCTTGTGCTTCGCCTTCCTTCAAGGTCTCCTCCCTAGTCTGAATCTGTGAAACCTGTCAAACTCAAGTTAGTATCTTTAGAAAACCATAATCCCAAGTTAGTTGTACCAGCAACATAACGGATAATCCGTTTTACAGCTTTTAAGTGAGATTCTCGAGGACTAGCTTGGAATCTGGCACAGAGGCAGACACTGTACAGTATATCAGGACGAGTAGAGGTTAGGTATAACAGGCTTCCAATCATTGAGCGATATACAGTAGGATCCACTTCAACACCAGCATCATCCTTAGTCAGCTTTTCGGATGTTCCCATTGGTGTTTTCATGTGTTTTGCATCTTCAAGACCAAATCTCTTCACCAACTCCTTGGCATACTTTGATTGAGAAACGAACATCCCATCTTTGAGTTGTTTGACTTGAAGTCCCAAGAAGTTGCTCAGAGTTCCTACCGTGCTCATCTCAAATGTAGTGGACATCCCTTTCACGAACCTTGCAAGAAGATCATCATTTGTTGCTCCAAATACTATGTCATCTACATAGATTTGAGCCACAATTAATTAATCTTTCTCGATCTTGATGAACAAGGTTTTATCAGCTTCTCCCCTGAAAAATCCAAACTCAAGAAGATAATCAGTAAGATGACTGTACCAAGCTTTGGGAGCTTGTTTAAGACCATACACAGCTTTGTGAAGTTGATAAACATGATCAGGTGCATGAGGATTTTCAAACCCTTTAGGCTGCTCAACATAGGCCTCTTCCTCAAGAACTCCATTCAGAAATGCGGCCTTCACATCCATTTGATGCAGAGGTATCTTGAGGTAGCATGCTATGCAGATGAGCAGTCTGATAGACTCAATGCGAGCTACAGGGGTAAATGTCTCATCGTAGTCAATTCCCTCTACTTGAGTATAGCATTGAGTAATGAGTCTTGCCTTGTTCCTCACAATGTGATGGTATTCATCCGTCTTGTTTTTGAATATCCATTTTGTCCCTATCACATTTGTGTTTGCTGGTCTTGGAACTAAGGTCCACACCTTATTCCTTTCAAACTCAAGTAACTCATCTTGCATTGCTTGTATCCAAAACTCATCTTTCAAGGCTTCCTTGACATTTCTTAGTTCCACCTGAGTGAGAAAATTGACAATACCAATTTCACGACAAATGGAAGAAAAACACACCATATTCACCATTTCTCGATAGTTAGGTATCTCATTTCTTCTAGTTCTGACCCCCTCATTTACATTACCAATGACATTGCTCAATGGATGTCGCTTTAAAATATGTGTGGGAGGATCTCTCTGATTTTCCGAAGCTTGGACCACATAATCATTACCATCTTCAGTCAATTCAGTTTCTAGTGAACTGGACTCCACTTCTGGTTCAGGTTCCGGTGATGTTGGATTCGTTGTATCAGCCTCTGTGGGTTCTGCAACGTTGCTCTTACCCTGTTCAATGTATCCTTCGACATTATCCTCCTCAGTTTTCCTGCCAATTGTACTGTGATCATCAAAGACAACATTCATACTTTCTTGAATAGTTTTAGTTCGCAAGTTAAACACACGATAAGCATGACTATTCAATGAATATCCTATGAACACAGCTTTGTCACTTTTAGAGTCAAATTTATGTATATATTCTCGATCATTCAGAATGTAGCACACACAACCAAAGACATGGAAGCACCTCAGATTTGGTTTCCTACCATACAAAATCTCATAAGGAGTCATAGTAGTTCCAAGCCTAAGATAGACTCTATTACCAATGTGACAAGCAGTGTTAATAGCATCAGCCCAAAAAATCTTTGAAAGACCACTGGCATATATCATCACATTGGCCATTTCACGAAGGGTTCGATTTTTCCTTTCAGCAACACCGTTTTGCTGTGGTGTTTTAGGAGCAGAGTATTCATGAAATAAACCAAGTTTAGTGCAAAACTCAGTGAGCATATCACTCTCAAATTCACCTCCGTGATCAGTCCTGATGCGAATCACATTAACACCAAATGAAGTTTTTAACTCAGCATGAAGTTTAGAGAAAACCCCCCCAAAAACATCAAGTTTTCACGAAGGAACCTTACCCATGTATATCTTGAGAAGTCATCTACAATAACAAAAATATACCGTTTACCTCCAATGCTTTCGACTTCGACAGGTCCCATGAGGTCCATGTGTAGTACTGTAGCTCAAGACACCCTATCGTAGTGAAAGGTCTTACCGATGAGATGACCTCTGGATGAGAAGCTCTAATCTGTTTCCCTTTCAAGCAGCTACCACACACAAAGGTTTCGTCAATGCTGATCTTTGGCATCCCTCGTACTGCAGACACATACTGAAGCTTCACCAAGTTCTGAAAGTGAGTATGTCCTAATTTTTGATGCCACAACTTCCCATCATCAACTGCAGCAGTGAAACATTTATCGGTGTTGATGAGATAGCAGTTGTTTGATGACCTCTTTCCTTGCATAATCAAGGTTTCTTTCCTGTCATACACCTCACAAGAATCTTTGTTAAATTTTACAATAAGATCATTATCACAGAGTTGGCTAATGCTTACTAAATTCGCAACCAAACCTTCTACAAAGCTCACATTTTTTAGCTTTGGGAATCCAGCAACATTGAGAGTTCCTATACCAGAAATCTTACCCTTTGCACCACTACCATATGTCACAACACCACCATCGATTTGTTCAAAGTCTTCAAGCTGATCCCTTAGTCTAGTCATGTGCCTGGAACAAGCACTATCAAAGTACCAGGCTCCCCCTACCTTTGAGCTAGATGCTGTGAACACAACATTACACACCGTCTTGCCTTTACTCTTGGAGTTAGAAGCACCTCCAATCTTGCTTTTGTTCCCACTCTTTATCACTTTTTCTTTGAGCATCTTAACTTTCTGCTTCTCCTTTAGCCAGTCTCTACAGTAAGGCTTAATGTGTCCAGCTCTGTGGCAGTGATGACATTTGAAAATCCTTCTTGATGACTTCACCGGTTCATTTTCCTGCAAGTCAGATTTTGATCTAACAAATGGTCTCCCATTTGTTGATAGCACATTAGAAACAGCAGGTTTTGTTACCTCAACAAATCCCAAACCTTTAGACCCTATTTTTGGTAACGCAAGAATTTCATCTAACTTTGAAGAGCCAGTATTCAGTTTGTGAAATGTTTTCTTAGCTAGATCAAGTCTAACGGCTTGCTTACCTAACTCAGAATCTTTTTATGTGAGCATTACCTCTAATCTCACAAGCTGAGTCTTGAGCTCATCATTCTCCTTTGTCAGGACCTCATTTCTTCTGACTTGCTTCTTGAACTTGGTCAGCAACTCATCGTACGAACCTTTGAGTTCCATCAACACCTGGAGTGAATCATCAACGAGTTCCAATTCCTCACTTACTTCCTATACAGGTTCTACAATACTTGTTAGACAAAACAAATCAGAATAATCACTAGAATCATCAATGATCGATGATACTGTAGCCATCATTGAGGGCTCCTCTATGATCGGTTCAGGAGTCTCTGAAGCAGGTTCAACTATTTCATCATCACTTAATGATATGAAATTCACAACTTTACCTCATTTCCTGAATGTGTTAGCACACTCATTTGCATAGTGTCCATACCCTCAACATTCATGACATTGAATTTTGGAAAAGTCTCTCTACTTGAACTGCTGTGGGTCTGACAAATTTCTTCTTGGGGAAACAACATTCTTTTGTGGTGATGGGGGTTCTGTAAGGGCTACAGAGTTGCCAGCTCTCCTATTTGGATCTGAATTTTTTTGACCCCTTCATCTTCCTGCAAACCTATTGAAATTTTTAAACAAAGCATTTACCTTTTATGTTAAAAGTGCCATGCTTGGTTCCTCCATGTCATCAAAGAAGACATCATCATCAGCTTGTTCAGATGGGCTCGCCCTTGGTGGTGTGTACACTGAGCCAGATGATGAGGCTTGAAGAGCAAGATTCCTTTTTGGTGTGTATCCTTCTGATGCCTCCAGATCCATTTCGAACATCTTGAGATCATTCATCACGGCTGTGAACTCAAGGGCACCAACATTCTTCATAGTAGTGATTGTTGTGACCTTCTGCTGGAACTTGGGAGTTAGTGTGCGCAGCGCCTTTGACACCATCAACTTGTTGGGAATGGGTTCTCCAAGATCCATGCACTCGTTGGCGATATCCAAGATTTTGTTGCAGTAATCACCCACCGATTCATCACTGTTCATCCGAAGATTCTCTAACTTGGTGGTGAGAATACGTACCCTTGTGTCTTTGACAGCAGTGTCACCTTGGCAGTGGAGTTCCAAGATGTCCCATGCTTCTTTGGCTGACTCGCAGTTCTTGATGAGCTTGAACATGTTGATGTCCACCGATGAGAAAATGGCATTTAGGGCTTTGTCGTTGAATGTAGCAATCTCATTCTCATCCCTTGTCCACTTGCTTGTAGGCTTTCAAACTGAATCTCCCTCTTCGTCAGTTTTCTTGGGATGTGACCAGCCATACATCACATGAGACCACGCTCTAGCATCGATTGACTTGATGTAGTGTATGATCCTCACTTTCCAAAATGAGTAGTTTGTACCATCCAACACAGGAGGTTTATTGAAAACCGTATTGGTAAGATCCATCTTGCCATACCAGGACCGCACTCAGTGTATCGAGTGTCGGCTCTGATACCACTTACTAGAATCCAAGTGGTCAGATAACACACAGAGGTGCTTACAGAGTTTGCTACAGAGACAAACTCAAAAGCACAAACGCAGCAGAATTAATTTGAACGAAAAACTGAAGTAGAAAAACAAGAACACACGAACAATTTGTGCAAGATATCGTGAAGATATCTTGCGCGCCTCAAGGCAAAACAGATTTATTATAACTCAAAGACGAATTATACACTAGAGTTGAGGAAAAGATCTATGAAAAATTACTAACTCTCAAGCTAGTATTACTCAACTCAAAAAGCTATTTGGAACTCTATAATCTCTGAAATAAATTCTCTCCAAAAAGCGTAAATGATTTCTGCAGATTCGGAGAGTATAAAGATCGACTCCTCTCATCTTCTTCCCACGTTCTTGCTTCCGTTTCTTCCCACGATCAGAACGTAGGTGGTGGAGTCTCTCACGTATATCTCCAGCCACGTCACCCATGATCCCCGTTTGACCTATTCCACCTCTCCACTTATATAGTGCTTTAGTAACTAACGGGCTTCTTGCTGTAAATCCAACAGAGCTGAAGCCCATCACTCAGCAAGCCCAACAACTGGATCTGCGTTGCCCCCCCTTGCTTCAGCCTAAGTGCTGAAGCCCAAAATCTCTTTCAATCTTTAATTCAGCCCAACAAGCCCTAATCCAAATCCTGCACAAACAAAGATAGATCCAATAAGCAAGTGAAGAAAGACAAAAAAAAACTAAGGAAGAATATCTTTCAACACACGTTTGGTAAAAGCACAGTTGGTAATCGTAGAGACACGGTTGATGAATATATTTCCGACCGTGTTAGTCACGGTTAGTTCAACCGTGTTAGTCACGGCTATGTCACCCATGTTAGTGACGGTACTTCAACTGTGTTAGTCACGGTTACTTCAGCTGTGCCTAGCACGGTTAAAATAATCCTCTAACACGGTTGAATTGTGTTGTCTGACACGTTTGATTGCTCTTATAGGCACGGTAGAATTTTAATCGTTTGAATTTTTTTTTTGTGGTTTGGCAGGGATGTCATGGCAATGCTTGATTATATATCACAGTGGTCACTGGGAGAGATCGGAGTACATAGACAGAGATAAAATTCTTTTGCACGTGCCTATTATGGAATTAGCTCGTGATAGACTATTAAAAGAGATTTGAGAACAAGTGAGCATTTCGGAGTGTTCGTTGTTCAACTTGACGAGCAGAAACAACGGAGGAAAAATCAAAGTTGCTTTGAATACAGATGACGCGATCGTCGTTTAGCCGCAATCAATAAATTTATAAAGCTTATGCACAAACTCCTATAACTAGTATAGTAGTGGTAAGCACAGGGTCGATCCCACGAAGAGTTGGTTTATCAATCCTTTCGATCTTATTTGTCACGTTTAAAGGGGTGGAATCTGTCCAAACAGAACTGAAATTAACAAGGAAAATAAAGAGAGCTATAAAAATAAACATTTAAAATAATAATTAAAAGGTAAACCTATCCTGGGCAAACTCATCAATTGCGTATAACTTGACTCGATCACAGGTCTTAATATATTCACATACCACACATGTCAATCGGTTATAGACACACCAGTCAAGACCCCCTAAAGTCACGCGTCACGTGCCTTGACTACTATGCCCAATCCACCCTTACAGCCTAGAGTTACTATGATGAGATTCCCAACACGCACTCCCTAGTCTAGACTTCAACACGCAAGGTTAGTTGGCATGCCTCTGCCCATATAACATTAAGATTTATGGTGAACCCGATATAGCCAGAGCAGGTTAATTAACCTACGACCACATACTGAATGCACTAGTTCACACTATATGGAGCGAGGTCTTCCTTCACTTATTGCCTATTTATTGTTGGTAATCATGCTCGATTAGATTTGATACTGGCCACATACCCAACCCGACCTAACATGAATTGTAGAACAGAACCTAGTACATTTGGAACACATAGATATGTTATTAAGCCCAGACCTTGACCTCACTAGTGTTTAAGTTACATACAATTAAGTCATCTTGCTCAAGACAGGTTTATGGTTCTAGTCTAGCATTCTTCGAAAGTAAATAACAAAAATGTAAAAGGAAGACATAATTAAACTAAGTATGAAATAGATTAATACTAAAATAAAGCCAATGTAAGGCGGACTCCAATGTCGGCCATGAACATCAAAACATAATAAAAGAGTTTGCCCGTATGACTTGTTTCTTCCTCACAACACTCGAAAGCATAAAACGGTAAAGTATAAAATGCAGCTCCGTGAATGCCGTCCATGTTTGTCTCAAATGATGCTTGCATATTTATACTTGTAGATTGGATCGTGGACCAGACCCATGAGTTGGCGGCAGCTAGGGTTGCTTGAGAGACTTGCCTTGTTGCACAGATTTTGTTTCCATACTTGACCAAACTGAATAAAGAAAGAATTTTCAAGTAAATCTCCTTCTTTTCCAGCTCTCTCTCTCATCCGTCATGCCTTCTTTCTTGATCATCCACTTCTATCTGCCCAGATGTTGCCCAGAATTGCCCAGAATCTCCAGTTGTTTGCCCTGCGTACCCTACAAAGTGTGTCATCCCAAGCACAAGACACTATACAAAATAGATTCTACTATACCTAATTGCAGACTTAAAACAAACAAAAATAAGAGCACAAAATGGGCTCGTCACACCCACACACTTTACTATGCTTGTCCTCAAGCATGCACGCGCATCTAACCGAAAAGAAAAGAAAAGAAAGAAAGACTCAAAGAAGAAGTGGAGTGAGTTCCATCCTTCTTTGTCTCTTGACCAAAATTCTGCTTCTTAGTTGGATTTTTTTTTAAAAATCGGTTTACTAATTCAGTTCCGAGACTCCAAAATGTACCAAATTTCACATTTTTATTATGTCATTTTCGTTGTTTTTATCCTATTAATAGGTTCTTGTTATTGACAAATTGGTTTACTTATTGTTGATGGCTTCTATTAAGCAGAAAAAATTCACAGATAACAGCAGGATCGCACAAATACAAACTCATGTGAAGGCTTTCCTCAGCGATCGCTCAAATGGAATATTTATGGCTTCATCACTTTACATATTATTGAAATTAAATGTTTTTTTTTTTTTTTTTTTTGGATTTCTAATACACAATTCGCTTTGGCCCAATTAACATCAAGTAGTTGTGTGGCCCAAATTAAAAGGAGATTATGAGAGCCTCCTGTTCTCGACGGTGATGTCAATTCATGTCCCCTTCAAATCTAATTTCTCTATCTCTCTCTTCTCCTCACCATCATCGCTACAAACTACCGTCACGTTCTATCCTCTTCTGCATCTATGTATACACGAGAACACTAGTTTAAGAATACACGATAGAACTCGTGTATTTTAATTTTGAAATGGTCTCCTCCTTTCAAATATGTCACCTCTCCAACAATCATCATTGACGTCGCCTCCCTTGCTTTGCCGTTCCCACGTCCATTTCAGACTCGTGTTTTTTTGGAACAATTTCATCGTTCAAATTGCTTGCCTTTCCGGCGATCACGGCTACCGACGTTCTTTCCCTCTCCTAAGATCCCATCGTGCATCCGCTCATCGTGATTAATTCAAATCTGCTATCTAAATACACAACCAACCAACGAAAACACAAGTAAAGTTTAAATCGTACGTGTATTCACTGGCAACGACATATCAGTGATCGTGCTCATATATACGGCAACAAGGTGGCATATTACCCGAGCTCATTTTCATCAAACTTGGTCACTCGTATAATTAAGAGGCCGTGAACAAAAACTAAAACAAGCGGATTGCAATTTACACAAGCTCATGAGATTGTAATGTTGGGGCTAGTGTAATCTGTGACTACGTTGTACATTCTTGAAATTCTCAATATCTTCCATAGCTTTGATGGATGGATGCTTTCTTTGCCAAAACTATATAAATGGCTGAGATTTCAACCAAATAGGTAAGACAAGTCGACCGATCGAGGGCTTTGGCTGAAATGGAGGAGCCGGCCAAAGAATTCACAAGGAAGAGTCCGACGATATGCACGAGAGTGAGGGGATTCTGTTTTCACTTGTTTTAAGTATTATTATTATTATTATTATTTTTTACTTTTATTTTGTAATTACAAGATTAGAGGAAATTTGGTTGTGTGGCTATATTTTATTTTTTCATAAAAAAAAAGGCTAGTTTTTATCTTTGTTTCATGAAATTGGCTATTTTAACTTTTTTTATACTGTGGTGATTGTGGTGGAGTATAATGCCAAAAAAAAAAAAAAAAAGTGTAAATTATTTGAGAACATACATAAACGGAAATTTGTGTAAATATATATATATATATATATATATATATATATATATGAGACGTAGAAGAATAAATTAAGTTGCAGGGACAATTACTATACATACATGCACGATGCACATTCATGATTCAACACAAACTCAATCTTTTTTCTTCTAACGTAGTAGCATGCATGATGCACATTCAAATCCACACACATGTTACGGTAAATATGCATGGATTCTTGGGTGAATATACACTCGCAGTTTGTTTAATCGTCTTTGATTTTTTATTTTTTTGAATCAATATGTTAATTTAAAAATTTATGGTCGTAATGTAACTTAAAAGGGCATTGTGGATTAAATTATTTTTACGACATTATGATTAATAAGTCCCTCGAGCTGGAGTCAAAAGTCAATTTGTATAGAGTGATAATTAAGAAGCAAACTTAAACGCGTTATTCAAAGATTCTATCAAGGACCAGTTGTGAATGCAGACCCAACCCAAGTGATGTAATGTAATTAGGGCTGGAAATCGGTCACAAGAAAAACGGTATTTTTCGAACCGAACCGATGACCGTCAGTTACCGATAACCGCTAAAACGGTAATCGGTTTGGTAAATGGTAAGGATATTTTCTATAATTTCGGACCGACGGTAATTATAGAATTACCGATATTATTAATTAAATTATAAAAATATATTTTATTTATTAAAAGCTTTAAATAATAAAATAATAAACAATAATCACTTAAATTATTAATAATAAAATAATATTGTAAACAACAGTCATTACTATAAGCTATTTGGTTGTTTTTCTTTAAAAGCTCCATGCATGTTTAGTCATCTAATGTTGGCATGTTGCTTCCAAAACTATTGATATAAGAAGCTAGATTGAGTATATAGCAAATAGTTTCGGATTTGGGAGACAACGGACTGAAAAAAAGAAAGTTAAAAAATAAGAAAAAAAAACGGTTAAACGGTTAACCGATATTTTTACCGAAAAAATAAAACGATAAATCGGTTTTACCGAATTAAAATACGGTACAGTAAATGGTAAGGGTTTTTTAAAAAAACAGTAACGGTTAACCGAAAAAAAAACGGTAATGCCGTTACCGTACCGATTTCCAGGAATCAGAAATCTCATCTTTCTTCATTGTAATCAATATGTACTATGTGCTCTACATTTTCAATTAAAAAAGAATGAATTGAAGAAAGAGCAGTGTGATTGATCATCATTTGGTAGGATGTGATGATGTCAAGGAATTACGACAACTGGGACAGGTTGGTGAGTGGAGTTGTACGGAAGGAACGAGACAAGCAATTAGCTTTGAGCCATTCCAGGATAATAGCAGCAGCAGCTCAACGTCTTCTTCGACCTTTTCATCATTTTTTCAATTCGATCACGACTACTCCGACTTTACCCTTGATCACTCCGACTGGAAGACTATGCTGCCACTCCCGCCCATTAAGCAGGAACTAGCATGGAGTTCGGCTTCTCTGGTAATACATTTATTAATTTCTCTTGATTCTTTGAGTTCTAAGACAATTTTGTAACACGTTTTCTTTCAAATCAACATGGGATGATCGATCGGAACAGATATTTTTCATTGATCCAAGGACTGGAAACAACTGTTTCTTGCTGGGAGCTTCAAGACTTGCTATGTCATGGGGTGATGCCTTCAAGGATTGTTGGGTAACTAAATTCAACCCCAAATCCAGGTCACTCAATCTGTATTTGACACCATCTTTTACTTAAAACATAATTGCAACGGTGGAAAAGGGTTTTGTAAAGTTGGACAATATCTTTACAGATTCTCGGAGGTAGCTGAGCTTATAGATTCTCGGAACTTTTTCATCCAAGCCCATATCAAAACAAAACTGATATCCCCACAGACTTCATATGCTGCATATCTTGTCTTTGGAATTTCTGACAAGTATGCAAAACTGCATTCAGCAGTTTCGATCATCAGGAGTTTTAATAATCAAACAGAGTTCGACTGCCACGACGAGCAAGCAACGATAATGCAGTTTCAGCAAGGCATGGGCAGGGCAGATGGTTGGCTGGAAATAAAACTGGGACATTTTTATGTTGGTTTAGAAGCTGGTAGAGGAGAGTTACAAGTGCAGCTGTTGAACACGAGTCGATACAGGAGAAGCGGACTTATAGTCGAAGGTCTTGAGTTTCGACCTTGCATATGAAGGTCTTTGGTACTTTTACCTTCTCTATTTCACTATAATTTTATTATAGGAGCATTTCATAGTCAAACAATTGCTCCAAGTTGATATGTATGGGATTATTGAAGATCATGCTTTCAGATTAATTTGGTATCTGATCTTCTCGTTTGCTGAAACAGATAAAGATCACAAAATCAAGGCAGAAAAAGAGACGAATGCATTATTTTGTTAAAGTGAAATGAAATCACAGTTCAAGCTTGTACAGGCTGAACTAGTAAAAGCGTGCATCGAACTCTACTTCAATGTTTCAGCATGTAGTATCACCTGTCTACTTTTTCTGAGGGAGTTTTTCTAACAATTCTGGTATGATCTCAAAAAGGTCACCCACAAGTCCATAGTCAGCAACCTGCAATTCCAGCATATGTCAAACTCACAAACATAATCAGCCTCAAAATAAGCCTCAATTCGATACTTATAAAGGTTCAATAGTTCAAGCAATCAGTTGGGGAAAGTATGAAGCATACAGTTTTGTTTTAAGAAATCATTCTTATGTAAATAATTATGGAACATGGAAACCATAATGACGCTTGGTTAGGTTATCTCCATTCATTTGCCTCTTATTTAAAGGATTAAGGTGCATAAACAACTACATTATTTACACTTATCCACAAATAAACCATTAAAGCATGTTTTGGACCAAAAAGTTCCAAACATCCAAGAATATAAAACCCAAGAGTTCAACAGTAGTTATTGTCTATTCACAAATATTTTTGCACTATCAACTTCTCAATCCAATTACTTTTTTGTCTCACGTCCAATCATTAAGGTGAAGAGACTAAGCTCGTGACCGAATCCTTCTAACGCTACCCATATTTCCACATATCCTCACTGGAGGCAGCCTAAAATTGGTGGAAAAAGTCATACACAAATGTGAACGTGGCAGGCCAGTTTCACTAGCTTTCCATCTCTATCTTCAATTTAATGATAGTGGGAAAATGTTTGCTGATTCTTGGGTGTAATTGCACCATTAATTTGGGGTTTCGGAATATTTTTGCGCCAAAAGATACTTCATGTGTTTTTTTTGCAAACATTGAAGGCGTTTATCTTACCCCTTAATCTAACTATCCATTTATGACAATCTCAACGTATGCCTGACATGTTTGCTTTGCTTTCTTCTTGTCACAGTTAGATATTTGGGACAGAGAAAGGAAAAGATACGAGAGAGATAGTTTGATGATGACCTGGAAAATTGGTGCATCCGCATCTTTATTTACAGCAACAATGACCTTAGAATCTCGAATGCCAGCTAAGTGTTGTATAGCTCCAGAAACACCAAAAGCCATGTATAATTCCGGAGCAACGATTTTCCCGGTTTGGCCAACCTGGTAAGGACATCAAAGCCACATCAGCTAAAATTAAAAGATTATCTAAAGATGGATTATAAAAAAAATAAAGACGACTTAAAAAAAATAATAATAATAAATAAATAAACCAAATTCATAGTATCATTTTGGAACCATGTACATCTTATATTTCAGAACTGCTCCTCATCTTACCTGAAGTTCGTTTGGAACAAATCCTGCATCAACAGCAGCACGAGTGGCTCCAACTGCAAGAAATTGGACATTAGATTTCATTGAAAAGTAATGTGAAGTAAAGAGAGTAAGAATCCTGTAGTTTGATAAGGCAGAATTCACACAGAAGAAAAGAAATTGAAAAAAATCACAAAAATAACATCATACTAAACTTTTATCCAGAACACATATGCAGGCATCTGAAAATTTCTCTCGAAAATGTTTTATGAGTCTAAGCTACTTGAGAATGACCTGCAGCACCAAGTTTTTCCGCAAGCTTCTCAATCATTTTGAAATTCTCGGCACTTTTTAGAGCTCGCCCTCCACTGACAACAACTTGTGCATTTCCCAGATCTGGGCGTTCTGTATCTTGAGAGGAAAGGCTTATGTACCTTGATTTTCCAACTGCATCATCTGCAACGATTATGACACTTCTATATTAAAATTCCACGGTGAGTTAAAATTTGATGTAATATCCAAGCTTGCCAATTCACAATAGAGTAGGAAATATATGCAGTCACCCAATTTCTTCTATGTACACAACAGAAATAGGGAAAACCGAGAATAGATTTGTGCATCAAATATCTGACAAACCTTCGTCGAATGTGGAAAGATCAACATTCTCGATACATGCATCATTTGAAACTGGAACCGACACCACTCCCGTAGGAAACGAAGTAGACCTAATGGTCAGCATGCAAGGGTCCGAACCAGTGTAGCGCACTGTACTAAGAGCATTGCCAGCATATATTGGCCTGCTCTGTGAAAGAATACGCGAGCAAAGTACAATTAATCACTTCTTTGTAACAAAAGAAGTTGGTTCTCTGAATTCCGAAAAACAATAGATTACCTAACAAAAAGAATGGACCCATTAATCTCTGTTACGTCAGTGATAGGTGAAACATCTAGAAGTGCTGCTGCACGAGGTAGAACATTCTTCCCAAAAGAACTTGATCCGCAGATTATGTGCGAGTAGCTACCTTTCTTCTGCACTAGATACACCAGTTTAGCCCATGGTTCTGCTAGAGCATATTTGAACTTCTCTGAATCGGCTAGAAGGACCTGCATAGAAAATAAGTATCCGCATTTAATATCCAAAAGACTAAAATCATATACATCCTCACGAAACTGCACTGATACATGTTGCAAAAGATAGTCTGCTAATAATAACTTGATAAATTCCAGCATGATTGACTTCTACTCCCTAAAAATGTTTATTCCCCTTACGGCCTTACTTTTGCATCTAAATTGAGACAAATCTACATACTAGCAGGCTCAGACTCTCCCATTCAATAGAAAAGATAACAACAAATATTTGTTCAAATCAAAGAAACATTTCTTTCCCGTTCTAGAACGCAAACCTTTGGTTCCTATGATTCTTATTGACAAAAGGGATCAAAATTCACAACATATTCTACTTCAAAACTTTATAAAACTACAAATTCCGAGCAATATGCTTCACAACCATACCTCACTAAACATATAGGACCATAAGCCCTTGAAATGGAACTGAATACACACCTCTTCGATTATTCAAATAAAATCGAGAGTAACACAAGGAATCATCAAAATTACAAAGGTGGGAATACCTTAGAAATGGAAGGATGGCACGAAGCAGCATGAGCAGCAGCCTCCTGTAAAGAAGAACCTGAACCAGCAATCAACAGAGATACAGAATTGTCTACCCCCAGACGCTTAGCAGCCTCCACTGCACTAAACGACGAAGCCTTAATCGAGCCCCCCTCATGTTCCGCCAAAACCAGAGTGCTAAGCTATGTCAAAAGGGGAGCAATTAATCCATAACAAATCACAACGTTTCTTTAATTCATTAACTGTCGATTTTCCCAATTGATCGAGCAATTTTTGCATAAATTTCCGATTTTTTAACAATATGTGAAAAACTAAAAGGACAAAAAAACAGTAGAATCCGAGCAGAACCCAACTGATTTATTCATCAATGAATAAAGAAGCAAACAAAGCTACTATCGACGACTAAGGTCATTGCATAAGAATTGTGGATAAACCTAGGCGCCCAAACAATCTGTGAACGACTAAAAGCACCAAAAAAACAGTACAATCCGATCACAACCCAACTAATTCTTCATCAATTGTTAAAGAAAATAATATACTGATAATTCCTAAAATTAATTAAACTAACGGTACCCAGAAAGAGCGAAATGAAACTTGGGTTTCTTTGCAAGTGTGAATCATTTTCTGGTGAGGAATTCGAACTTACAAATCGCGAACAAGGGGCAACGCGAGCAACGAACGAACGCTTCCCAGTCGCTCCTCCGAGCAGAGCTCGAATACTCATTTTCTCCGATTAAATTGTTTATTTAATTAATTTCTTCTTTTGCAATGCAAGTGCTACAGCTGCAAAGGTAGTTTGGACAGGATAAACTGCCAGTGACACACGCAATTTGTGTGTAATTGTTTTTTTTTTTTTTTTTTAGTAGCGTGTGCAATTAAAAAACGATTATAATTCTGCTACCATATTAATAACTCTCAGTTTTTATTTTATTTAATTTTTAATCAAAAAACATCTCATTATCTTTCTAAAGTCTATGGGTTACTCCTCTTATACGGAGTACTATTGTAATTATTGTAGAACAAAAAAAATTGGACACATGAATTATGGAATTTGATTTTAATGTTAAAGTGTAGTATTTTATATTTTAATATTTATTTTATTATTAAGAACATTATAAATTCATACAACACATTTGATAATGGATTTTAAAATTAAAAAAAACGCAAATTATTAATTCGACATAGAAATTGAAAAAATTGAAAAGCAAACGAGTAAAGTAGCATAAATGAAAATCTCACAATTACAATTATATTTGAGACATATGAGAAAAATGTAAATTTAGTTATTAAATTAATTTAACTTGAATAATACTACTAACTTAAATGTTTTTATAATAAGAAGTGAGAAAAGTACGGTAGATAATCCAAAATAATAAATAAGACTATTATAATTGGACGGACAGACTATGGAGTATTAGACTCGAATATAAGAAATTACTAAAAACATGGGAAATTATTAAAATAATTTTAGTATTATTTCCCCATAAGTTATTATAATATCTAATCATTTTTAAGAGATAAAGTACTCCCTATGTCCCGTGCTAAATGACTCGTTTTCCTTTTCGGGACATCCCACGTTAGACGACCCATTTCCTTTTTGAGAAATAATTAGGGTTTAAATGGTACCATTAGTAAATCTATTATTACACTTAATATTTCCTAATTAAAAATCTCATTATTCACTCACCTCTCAACACGTATTTTAATATAATTTAAATTCTAAAAGTTTAAATTATCATAACTTGTTTGTTTGTTCTCCGATTTTTATAATTTTTATACAAAATTAAAAATCAGACATCAATATGTTTTATGCATTTATGATGCTCTAATTTTAAATTTGATGTCAAAACCAAATGAGCATCTAACACGGGACGGAGAGAGTAGTTTACTGCGATCCGCTAAGAAAGATTAATATTGTAGACTAACATCAATTTGGTTATTCAAATCAAATACTTACATCACTAAAATAATAGTTGGGCCGCATATAGGATAAAAGGGCCAAAATTCGGAAATAAAAACCAGACTACTTTCTATGCTTATCGAGGGTCCCGTCCAAAGGCAAATGTCTAGCCAATCCAATTTTTGTTCTTACACAGAGATCAAGATAAACCTCTTTCGATAGAGCCTCCTTTTTCATTCATATGCAAATAATAATAAAATAATAAAAGGATGCTCTTTCGACGAGATGAAGGAAGTATAATACAAATGACGGATGTGTCCTCTTTGATAGAAAGGAAGATGGGAGATTAAAAAGAGATAAAAAAATATTATCTTATAATATGGTCCTCAACTTGTTGTATCGTATGTTCTCTAAAGTGAAAAAGATGAAAAAAATATTATCATTTCAAATGGTGAAAAAATATTATCATGATTTAGTGTGAAAATATACGATAAAGGAAAAATATTCTTCTTGTCCGGGGACATTTATCAATCAAAAAAAACAAAAGAAAGAAAATGGTATAAATTTTTTATTTTTCCTCATTTTACATTAAAGAGAAACACTCATATAGTAAAAAGTACATTAATGTGATCAATATTCGTGATACTGATCACAAGAAGTTGTTAGTAAAATATTAAACTTGATTTAATTACACCAAGTCGAGATGTATGGATTACATTTTTAATTAATTACAATTTTATTTTATATCGAGTTCAGAAATAAATTTCATTACAAATTTTAATTAATAAACTGTATTTCAACGAAGTTTGATTGAGCAAGAGTGCAAGACACCAATTAAACTCAAGTAACGTAATGGATTGTGGATACGTATTAGTCAAATAATAAAATTTAAGTTTAAAAAAAATAGTCAAATCAAATTCAATATGTGCTTCAAATCTTATTGGAGGGAATAAAAGCATCATGAACCTTGATTTGTTATATTTAAGAAAAGTAAAATAAGATTAAGTGTAAGTATTTATCCTATAATCACTCATTGCCTTTCTTTATCATGATTTAAAAAATAGCTAGATAGTGGGAGGTGGACCCATTTGTTGTCCAATTTTATCCAAAACAATTTCGTATCAAACGAAAGTTGGTCTATTTATTCATAATTTGGAGCATAAGTGGGAAACCAAATGCCCCATTAGTGAAATCCCACTTTATATTTGGACCCAAATAAAAAGCTGGAAATATTTAATGACATAGTACGGTGGGATTCGTGTGGAATGCACACTCCTTGAAATTTTATACTATTTACAAAAAAGTTTTAATATGATTTGTTTTATTTTTTTAGTGTTTTCCTCTTCAGCATCCATTTGTTATCTTTTTTGCCACTCAACAAAGTGCAGTAATTAGGTTATTCTTCAGTCACGATCGACACACGCTCATATATATTATAATAACTTTAAGGGAAACTTATACTAAAATTATTTGACTCCCCAAAAAGCAAGAAAATTAATTACTTTTAGGTAGAATTTTTTCGTTCTGCAATCGAATATTCCTTTTTAATTTAAAAAATACTGATGGATTTTTAAGGGTTTCAACTAAATGCTGAATAGATGGAAATGGAATGCATAGCCAATTTGGTTGGTCGCTTATTACTTGGCTAGTGAAAACATTTCTATCGTAATACAAAAATAAGCACATTTATATTACAAAGTACTGTACTACTTCATTCTTTCTAATAGTGAAAACCATTAGATTAAAAATGAGCTACTGATCATATTTCTCCATTGTGATAGATAAAAAAAGGGTTAATTACAAAAAAAAATCCAAATTATTCATCTTTTATCAAAAATACTCTGAACTATTGAAAATACCCAATTAAATCCTAACTATCAATTTGTTATCAAATCTACCCTATGTGTAATTCTTCTCATTCAGACATTTTATCGAACATATGGTGTGCACCTCTCTTCTCTTTCCCTCTCCTCTTCTTCTTCATCCGACGATTCGAGTCTCTGAATTTGGTTGGTTGGCCGTGTGGCGATGATGGGGATCTTCTCACGGTGGGAATCGGGGTCATCCCATTGTACAATGTTTGATCTATGGGAATCGGTGGGAATTGTGGTAAATGTTTATAAAATAAAATAGTGAGAAAATCAAAAGATATACATTTTCTTTCTCTCTACACTAAACCGCAGAGCGTCTGAATCCAACAAAGAGAGCTCTCTAATCTATGCCGACGATATTGAAGTGGTACAAGCCCTTGTCGCCGTTCCGCCACACCAAAAACTTTCGCATTCACCTCAAAAAAAATTCATTCCAAGATTAAATTCCGCTTCGCAATTACTCTGCAATCAATTGCAGCTACAAGTCGACCTGCTACAAGTCGACACCATCGCCACACAGCCAACCAACCAAATTCAGAGACTCGAATCGTCGGGATTGAAGAAGAAGAGGAGAGGGGAAAGAGAAGAGAGGTGCACACCATATGTTCGATAAAATGTCTGAATGAGAAAATTACACATAGGGTAGATTTGATACAAATTGATAGTTTAGGATTAATTGAGTATTTTCAATAGTTCAGAGTATTTTTGATAAAAGATGAATAGTTTGGGGTTTTTTGGTAATTAACCCATAAAAAAATTGTAGCAAATAAAAAATTCACATATATATGTAGATATATACGGTAAAAGATTACAAATGTGATATTTAATTTATCTCAATTTTGGTGTCTTGTACGTCCCACATATTAACTTATTAATAAATCATATAGACATTTATAACTAAACATTGAATTATAAGAAATTATATGCACAAATTTTAGAGTTCATCACTCTAATTTAACTAATAAATAAAATTTATACTAAAATAATTATAAACTCTAGTTAGATTACTCGTGTACTCTAGAAAATAATTATAAAAATTGCACATTATATTTTTAGAATAAATAGTAAATACGTACATGCATGACAGAACATAGTTGATAGTACTACTACGAAATGATTTATTCATCGGAAAATATATATGGGCCTTAATTAAATTTTTTTCCATTTGTATACAAGTGTTCGTTTGGAACAATGAATCGATCAAACAATTCAGGCACGAAACGAAATCCAAATTTGTCCTTTGTTTCCATAAATATTATGCGTGCTTTCCTCATGATGTTCCTTCAAAAATCAATATTCTGGTGTAACTGCCTCTAAATTGCATCACTTTTACGCTTTAATATCCAGCACTCTTGACTTTTTTTAAAAGGAAAACGAATAAACATTTGGTTCAAGAGTCATTTACGTAATGTTGTTAACTTTTTTTAGTTTAATTTTAATATTGCCGTTAATCTAAGCTGTGTATTTATCGAGAGAGAAACATTGTAATTGGTCAATATGCATTTTCACATTAAGATGATCGGTCATCTCACATTTTGATATAAATTCTCGTTTTGTGTTATTTTTTTTATTTTTTTTTTATTTTTAACTTTTAAGGGAATAGATAGATGTTCCAACATTATACACTCAATTAAATTCGGTAAATCGATCACGTGTCTTTTTTTTCTTTTCTTAATACTATAATGCAATCAAACAAGAAAAACGAAGATATTTTTAGGATTGGAGTGTAGCGCTCATATATAAAATATAGATTCATTTTTGCATTAAAATGGTGAGTCCAATAAATACAGATAACACATGGAATCTTATGTACTCATCGTACCAAAATCGATTGTTATTGATTTTGTTTTATTTTTTTCTTCAAGTTTTCGATATTATGATTTTATCTAATTTTACACTAATTGTCTAGAGTTCACTAGTCACATTAATATTTTTTTATTTAACATTTAATGTCAATTTTATTAGTTAGTAAAATAAAATTAAGTTTTAAATAAATAACTATATATCAAATTAGATTAACGAACCGTAAACTAAATCATATTACGTGAAAATTGAAGAAAAAATGAATAAAAAAATAATTTTACGATTGGTAAATAATGTATATCATGATATTAGAAATGGACCATTTCACCCCTTAAAAGGCTTTGTAAGGGGGAAGGGTCATCCAATCTATATGTAAAGTTCAAATCTTATTTCAAGTCGATGCAGGACTAAGAGTGACTCTATAACACGCCCCCAACTCATTATCGTTCTTAGACTGGCTCTGATACCATATTAGAATTCATGAACACTACATTGGAGTATTATTCTATATATATAAGAGATATAATAGTAGTAGTACTTCCTACGTTTTGTTTCGACTCGACTCATTTATATTCAATATATGAAGTATAAAATATAAGAGTGAGTCAAGTCAAAAAACAGAGGGAGTAGTATTTATGTAATGAAACTTTTGGAGGTTCACGTAAAATTGTTAAAATGTATAAATTTTCTTCTTTGCTTTTGGGGTGAATATTTATACTATATCGTATCCCATTAATTAGTTAAACAGTTATACGACCTTTTTCCCATCTATAAATAGGCATTTATTGGAGGCCTGTGGCCACCACACTCTCTTTGCCCTACTCGATCCATTACTACACAAACAAACACAAACCCTATCTTCTTACATTAATTTTTCCATTTCCATCCATGGCCTCCAACACCAAGCTCCCTCTCGCCACCTCCGCGCCTCCTCAAACCGCGCTCGACGTCGAGCACGACCAGGAATTCGACTACTCCAAGCGCTCCCAGTGGCTACGCGCCGCCGTCCTCGGCGCCAACGACGGCCTCGTCTCGACGGCGTCGCTCATGATGGGCGTCGGCGCCGTCAAGCAGGACATCAAGGCCATGATCCTCACCGGCTTCGCCGGCCTCGTCGCCGGCGCCTGCTCCATGGCCATCGGCGAGTTCGTCTCCGTCTACTCGCAGCGCGACATCGAGCTGTCCCAGATGAAGAGGGAGAAGAAGCGTGCTGAGGCGGCGGGATTCGACGGCGGGGACGGCGGCGGCGAAGGGGAGGAGGGCCTGCCGAACCCGGTGCAGGCGGCTGCGGCGTCGGCCCTCGCGTTCTCGGTCGGAGCGATGGTGCCGCTGCTGGCCGCGTGCTTTATAAGGGAGTATAGAATGAGGGTGGCGGCGATAGTGGCGGCGGTGACGGTGGCGCTGGCGGCGTTTGGGTGGTTAGGGGCGGTGCTGGGGAGGGCGTCGGTGGCGAAGTCGGCGGCGAGGGTTTTGATCGGAGGGTGGCTGGCTATGGCGGTAACATTTGGTCTCACGAAATTGATTGGATCGAAGGGACTTTAATAATTAATTGAATTAATATTGGAAATTGTATCTAAATGTTTTAACTAATATGTATGTATTAATTTTTCTTTTTCGAGTTGTGATTAAGTTTTCTTTTATGTTGGCTTTTATAACTAACGAGCTGAGTATAGATATATGGAATTTGTGTGAAGGAATCATATTCTAATTTGAGCGCAGATAAAAGCAAAAATTTAAAACACAAATTTATAAAAAAGTTTAGCACTTTTAGTTCCGTAACTATGAAGGTTTTTTTTATTTATTTTTTTATTTTTTATTTTTTTTAAAGGAATCAATAATGTTTGACCATTTTCTCTAAGGTGACTTGAATCCCGAAACTTTTAAAAAAAGTTATTAGTTTTGAATTTGTCAATCCTAATTATATGGAGTAATTAATTAAAAAAAACAAATGTAAAAAAATAATTATAAACCCTAAGGGGGCGTTTACTTTGGACGATTAAGCCGGATTGACTAATTTTATCCAACCTAATCTCGTGTTACCTTTTTTTTTTGTCAGTAAAGAAGTTTATTAAGAGAATGAAAGAAGAAGAGGTACAAGATGTACCAGATTACACAAAATTATCCTTTACCCGCAAATCGCACAATTTGTGATTATTCCACATTTCAAAACTACAGTTTAAATCCGCCTCGCCTCTAACCAAGCATCAACTTCAAAAGCGACACTTTATTTCTTCTTCGATCATTCCACATTTCAAAACTACAGTTTAATATCGTGTTTACTTTGTAGCATTAAAAATGGAGTATATCCCAAAGTTTGGTATTGGGCCGCACTTTCTCCCTTAATTGGTTAATCATATATGGGATATGAATCTTACTCAAACATGTGAGATTAGAATAATCACATCATATCACACGTTTTATCCCATGATAATTGAATTAGCTAACCGTAAAAAATAATTACAGCATTAAAACATAATTATTATAAATTAAAATTATTGAAAAATTAAAATTTATAAAATTAACTAATATAATTTGAGATATAAACAATATAATTTGAGATTTAAGACGACACAATAGGTCCAAAATGTGTTTAGTAATTTTTAGTAAGAGTCGGTTGTTTTTAATTGGCCTAATACTAATATTTATTGAGAGTTTACTCCTAATATTTTTTACATCACACGATTTTCGAACAGGATTATATATTGTCCTAGAATTGTGTCTCATCCTTCGCAAGTACTGTAGCATGTATTTCGTATGGCCAGTGATCCTCTATTGCCTATTGGTGTGGCATCTTCTATTGTATTCGTAGACGGATGACACGTGGCATAATCATGTTTGTGTCATCCGTCTACGAATGCAATAGACGATGCCATGCCAATAGGCAATAGAGGATTCAATCCGGTTCGTATGTCACCAATTTTCCTCTTTTTTCTTTTAATGGGTAATTATTTTTTGGGTAAGAAGAAAATTTTCCTTGCGTATCTATTTTCCCATCTTTTCACTCGAAATAATAATAATATTTCCTTACCTATTTAGAGTGATAATATTTTCTCATCTTTTTCTTATCCATCCTTTTCCTTTTCCATAAAAAGACACATCCTAAATATTTATCAATTTTGGGCTTTTAATTTTGTGAATAATTCATGAAAAGAAGTCGCCAAAATCACGTCCGAGTTGCTGGCGGAAAGTCCTAAAATTAGATTTTTTATGCGGAAAAGAATGTAAAATTGGAGAAAAGCTCAACATTTGCACGGTTTTAAAAAATTGTTATGAAATTATGACCACTTTACTAACAACTAAAACGGTATCATATGCATATATGATTATGAGATCAATTTCATATGCTCATAAAAAAACAAATCAAGACAATAATAGCTCGATCTTTTTTGGTCAATATATATATTGTGTTCCAATAATTAATTATATAGATCGTGGTTGCGTCGCAAGTCATAATAAGTGAACATATTTTTCGTTTTTATCTATCCATCAAAATTGGATATATGTACCTTTCATCTTAAGAGATGTAGACTTCACAAAAAAAAAATTATAAAATAAAATAAAATAATAATAATAATAATAATAATAAATTACATTATAAAATGAAATTTTAACATCCATTTTGATTTGAGGGACTATAACTTTCATTACAAATTGTTAAAACTCGTACCGACAAAATGGTGTCTACTTATTGAGGACTGAGGGGCTCTAACTTTCATTTGGTAAAAGGAAACTGAATATAATTAAATCTGAAATGCCAAACAAGACAAAAGTCGTTACCCATATAGTTATGGAAACTTAGATTTCCACTTAACAACATGAAAACGAAACACGGCGTGACTAGATCATGCCATGGGCAACAACCTTCACGCCTCTAATCTATATCCCCAAAATCTTTAATTTTCATTGGTTAATTAAAAGGCACATTTTCAAGTACTACAATCATGTCATTTTAAAATACCGTTTTCTGACAGTGTTTTGAATTCGCGGGTCAATTATTGATAAATAAATATATTTCATATAAATTAAAAGTTTTTAAGCTTCTTTTATGATTATCGATGAATATATATTGCACAAAATCATGATACTAACTGAAAATAAAAACCCGGCCACATAAAAATACAGAGAGAAAAAAAAAAAAAAAAAACTATATGACGATTAGACGAGGAGGAGAAATGGTAAATTATGATCTGGAATTTAGTTTTATGAATAAGATTTTCTTGTTCAAAATAATATGTGCTTTTAGTTTCATGCCAATATATTTGCCACGTACTGTATTAGCATTCAATATAAGGATCTTGTAAAAATAAATATTGAAATATAATGACTTAGAGAGAAACAAAAAATAGTACGTACAAGGATAAATGGACACTCCGTAGTTAGTTCGGCGGATAGTATTCTCTGTCCCAAATTTGATGTCTCAACCGTGTATCAAAATTTAATTTCTATTTGTTTTATATTAAGTATTTTATAAAAATAAAAAGTATTATAACATACTAAATCATGGAGTAATAGATATTTATAAGTGAAAATTAAAAATTTAAAAATTATATAACCTAATTTTGAATTGATCAACCCTAAAATAATTAATAAAAGTGAAATTAAATGCTAAAAAAGATAATTATAAACCCTAATCGAATGGGTGAACCCTTGAAAATAATCATAAAATTAAACTAAATTATTATAAAATAAATTTATTGAAAAAATAATATAAAACTAATAGAAATCACAATTTAGGACACGGTTGAGATACCGAGTTGGGGATAGAGGATCCTGAGTCGTAGTTCGGAACTTAAAAATGTAGAAATAAAAATAAGGAAAAAATACAAATTAAATCGTTAACTTTGTCTGACATTGCAAATTTACCGCTAACTTTCAATTTTTTCTAACAAATCGCTAACTTTTTAAGTAGTTCAATTTTCCCACCGATTAGGTTTCCGGCAAGGTCGGAGCTGACAAGGCAGTACACTGTGGCAATTTAATAATACACGTAGCATTTTAATTTTAAATAAAATCATTCGAGTATGAAACGACACAGTTTTGATGTGATATCAAATGATGTCGTTTTGTGTAATACAGAAAACGACGTCGTCTGGGTCAGGTCAGCCCTAAACCCCCTAAACCCATTCGCACGAAAATCAGTTCTGCAATCTCCAGTTCTTCATTCAAAATCTTAACAAAAATTCTCAAAATCAACTCGGAATCTTGTCGAAATCCAGTAGAGATCTTCTGTGAAAGGAGTTCACGAAGTTTGGAGGCGCGATTCCCTCAGTACTTGGCTGTTGTGAAGTCGGAAAAAAGGAAGAGAGAGTCCGCCGTTGCCTCGATTTCTTTCTGTGAAATGGTGGTGGACATGTATGGAGTTTTCCTCAATAATTTAATTGTAATTCGTTGTTTTTATTCTTGAATATGGTTTAGGGTTGATTGTTAAATGATATTGTTTGGTTTTAGGGTCTCTGGTGCGAAAATTAGGGATTAGGAATTTTGGTACAAAATTAGGGTTTGAAATGTTTGTTTTCATGCTCTCCTATTCTGGGTTGATCAGTTGAAATGTGTGGGTTTTTTTTAATCTTTGCTTTTTTATACTTGCAGTATCTTGTTCTCTTTGTATGTACACTATCGTGGTAAATTCGTAGAAGCTGGAGGGGAAAGGTATTATTTTGGGGGCCAACATGTAGGGAAACATAACTTTGATACTGATATGTTTGGGTATTTTGATTTGGCTAGGGTAGTTGAGGACATAGGTTATGAAAGTTGGAAAAACATTTCTTATAAAGTGCCTAAAACATCTGTTTATAAGTTGATAGAAGTAGATAAAGATGTTAATGACATGCTTGCTCATGTATCTGCAACTTGTAAGGTATTGAGTATATATGTTGAGGGAGGGAAGAAGAAAGGGGAAGGGCAGGGGGATCCAAGTGGCTTAGATGATAACCTTAGTCTGGAAAGAGGAAGGAGAAGGGTAAATCTATTGTGCAGAAGGTTAATACTAATCATGTGAGTGATGAAGAGGGCAGTGAAGGGGCATATGAGAGTGAGGAGGGAGGCAGTGAGGGTAACAATAGTGATCACTCACATGAGGAGGTAGAAATGGGTAGTGAAGGGGAGGATGAAGAATACATAGAGGCTAAAAGGAATTTAAGGCAATGGCAGGGGGTGTTAGAAGATGAAGAAGAACATTTGAGTGACCTTAATGCTAAGTTTGTCTTAGAAGATGAAGAACTGAGTGATGTCTTATCCGACTATGTGGTATCTGATGAGATTGTAGATGACTCTACAGGTGATGAGGGGGATTCCACTTTTAGGAGGTCAAAAAAGGTTGTCTATGATCCTAAGTGTGACCGTAAGGAGATGAATGTAGTTCTAGGTATGAGGTTTGAATCTGGATTTCAATGTAGAGCTGCTTTGAGAACTTGGGCTATTCTGAATGGCCACACAATCACATTTAAGAGGTGTAGTAAGACTCAAATACAGGCTAGATATAAGGACCCATGTGAATAGAAATGTTGGGGTAGCATGATGACAAGTGAGAAAGTTTTTGCTATTAGGTCCATTGATGAGGCACACACCTGTCCCTTTCATGTCCATAATAAGCAGGCCAATTATAAGTGGCTTGCTAGGCAATATTTGGAGGATTTTAGAGTAAGGCCTGACATGGGTATCAATGAGTTCCAAGAAGATTGTAATAGAAAATTTCGAGTACAGCCATCTAGAGCAAGACTGTACATGGCTAAAACATATGCTATAGAGTTACTGAGAGGAAGTGTGAAGCATCACTATGATGTACTTAGAGATTATGTTGCTGAGTTAGTGAGAGTGGATAGAAAGGGTAGGTTTCAGTTACTGCCAGGTGATGAGGCAGTTTTTCAGGGAATTTACATAGGTTTTAGTGCACTTAAAAAAGAGTTTATGGCAGGGTGTAGGTGGTTTATTGGTCTAGATGGCTGTCATTTGAAAACTCATTTAGGTGGTCAGCTTCTATGTGCTATAGCAAATGATGCAAATGATCAAATGTATCCAGTTGCTTGGGGTGTTGTGGGTGTTGAAAATGAAGCAAATTGGACATGGTTTTTTCAAATTCTGACAGAAGAACTAGGTATCAGAGATGGAAATGGAGTCACTTTCATGAGTGATCAACAAAAGGTTAGTAACTGCATTCTTTATTACTAATGTTTGGATTATTCTGCATTACTAATGTTTGCTTTTTATGATGTAGGGGCTGGTGAATGCTGTTCAGAAGCTTGCACCATATGCCGAGCACATAAATTGTGCAAGGCATGTGTACAAGAATTGGAAGAAACAATTCAAAGGGGACATCTTGATGAACATATTCTGGAAAGCTATCAGGAACATTGATAGAATGTGTTGCCCAGAAATTTACTAACTTAATGTTTAGAATAATGTTTGTAACACTGATTGTAGACTTAAAGTTAAAATCAGAATTACTACAGTAGAAACATTCATACACAGCGGAATTAAAACAAAACAACACAGTTAATTTTTTGCAGGTTCAAAACCTACGAGTGCCTCACGGCTTAATTCACTATGTTGAATACCTAAACTATTACAACAGAGTGATAAAACAATATGCTCAAACATTTACAGACTACAACTACTGCCTAATGATTTGAACAACAAATCTACAGTTTACTTCTACAAGAACTAAACTAATAGATACAAGTAAATTACCTTCCAGACTCTATACTGACAAAGTAATCTACAAAAACATAGATCAATCGTCACATACGATTAATCCATAGATGTATTGTTTGCTTTCATGTTAGCAACACCACTGTCCATCATCGAACATTGGTGTTGCTTCACTCCTGTAAACAACGCTGACGACCTGGTGGAATACTTCAGACTCCCTCTGGTTTTTCTTCTCCCAAAGTCGTCATACCAAAATGAGTTGTCTACCTTTGTGTTAGCAACAAATCAATATTCGACCACCAGCATCCAATATTGATGTTGCTTCACTCCGGCATACAGCACAGATGGCTGGATGAACCTTCAGATGATTCTCTAATTTTTCTTTTCCAAAAGCCGTGAGTGAAGAAGAATGAATTCTTCTCCTTTTATTAGATGTTTCGCCCGTTGTAGATTTTCTCCAACTGCTCAGCTTTATTCTATTGGAAACCGTCTCAGAAACTGCCACGATCTTTGATACAGAGGCTTCATTCCTAGGGTCTCTTTATTGTATACGAATCTGCCCTATGAATTGTATAAGATAAACAAATAATAAAGAATGAAGAATAAATAATTAATAATAATAAATAATAAATAATAAGATAAGAAATAATAAGAAAGGATAAATATCGCAGGAATAAAAGATTAAAATAACCTAATTATCAAGTTCAAAGTGATACTGAGAATGTTGGTAACACATCAACCAACATCTCCTTTGAACTTAACAATCTCCCCCTTAATCTTTTAAATCCTACGTTAATAAAATAAATATAATAAAAATATAATACAAAGTATCACAGGAAGGAAATATTACTCAAATATATTCATTCTTGTCAAGTTCAAACTAATATGAGAATGTTGGTAACGCATGACCAACATATCCTTTGAACTTAACAAGGAGCACATACCAGCAAGAATTTGATGTGTCAATGGAGGAGTTAAAGGCAGAAAATGAGGCAGCTCATGTTGATTTCCTTGCAAGAGACCCAAACAGATTTTGTAAGACTTTTTTCTCTACTCTGCCTGTTAGTGATGCTGTGACTAATAACATAAGTGAGACATTTGATGGAATGATTGTGAGGGCTAGGGGTAAGCATATTATTCATATGCTTGAAGACATTAGAAGTCATCTTAGGAAAAGACAATATTTAAAGATGGAAAAGATAAACAAAGTGACTGACAGATTGTGCCCTAGGATAAGAGAGAAGTTAGAGGAGTTGAAGCAATTTAGTAGGTACTGCATTGCTGAACCATGTTTGTATGGTGTATTTGAGGTGAAACACAAGGGGAAAATGTTTGTTGTGAACTTAGGAGAGAAATCATGTACATGTAGAAGCTGGAACATTACTGAAATTCCATGTGTACATGCTCTAGGTGCAATCCGCTACATGAAACATGATGCTGCAGACTATGTGAGTGATTATTTCACAGTTGAGGCCTACAAGAGGATATATTCATTCAGTCTAGGAGCACTTAATGGAGAGCAAATGTGGCCCAAGGCCGATGGCTACCCAGTGCAGCCAGTTATTGTACAAGTTATGCCCGGAAGACCTAAAAAGAACAGAAGAAAGGACAGAGATGAAATGGATCCTAAGAACCCTACGAGGCTTATGAAGCTTGGAGTTCAAATCCAATGTTCAAACTGTCAACAAATAGGTCATAATAGGAAAACTTGCAAGAATGAGAAAGTTCCAAAGCCTGTGAAAGTAACATGTTTTTAATTTCTGATTTTTATTTCTTTAGATAATAATCTGCTACTTCTTTTAATATGTGTTTTTTTTTTGTTTCACAGGGACCAAGAGGGAGACCAAGAAAGAATCCTATACAAGCATCAGAGCCTACCAATGTAGATGGATCCTCCAATCCCACACTATCTGCTACTCAGAGAATGGCTATTCAAAGAGAAAAGGCAATTGCAAGTTCAGCTTTTGGTGTCTATCATTCAGAAGTCACTGGGAGTTCATGGCTTAATGGGGTTCAAGTTAATGAACCTACATCTGCAACTGCTTCAACTAGTGGGAGAAAGAAGCAAGGAGTGAGAAGAGGTGGTCGTACAAGAAACAACAACACTAGTACTGATGCAAGAAATGCAGCTCCAACCCAAGAAAGCCAAGTGCCTTAGCTATCAAAGTTGAACTTTTTGAATATGTTGAAGTTGTTGAACTTTTGTAACTTTTGGAATATTGGTGTAGTTTTTAGATTTCTGATTATTGTCCAACTTTTGCTACTCTGAAATCTGGATTAAATGAATGGAGTATTTCTTGGCAATTTTTGCTACTTTTGCTTCATTTGTTATACTTCAATTATACTTCAAAGTGTTTCAAATTTACATAACATCAAAGTGTTTGAATCTATAATCCAACCATCAATATCTTCAAGGAAATGTTACATTCTAAATATCACATCCACCCTTAGAAGATGCATTGAAAGATGATCATAAAACATAGGAATGAAGATGCATTGAAAGAACAATCCTTACATTAATCCATTGAAGAAATTCTGAAAATGCAACAATTCAAGAACTACATCCATTCCTACAACAATTCAAGAACTACATCCATTCCTACAAACATTTCAGATTATCATAGCTTAAATGAGATCAACACCGTGAACAAAATGCAGACCAAAATGCGCCAAAATAGCAGCTCTTTCTTCATCTTCTTCTTCACAATCTTCAATTCTTGTTGTTTGACCTCAAGATCCCTTATTGATGCTCTAAGCTTTGCACACTCACCAATCCACATATTCATGTTCCACCATTCCCTAACAGTATCAACCTTAGGATCTGGGTCAAGCCCGAGGAAGAACTTGCATTGGGAGCCCTTCAATCACCCACAGAAAGCAAGATTTCAACCCCAAAAAAAAAAATTAAAACCCAAAAATCAAACAGAAAACCGCAAACATATAATTAACATTGGACATTTCTAAGATTTGTAATACCATCATCTTAGGGCAACGAAGGTACCGCCGATTAGGATTCTTGATAGTATTTGAAATATCAACTTTCACCCTTAGCTTGCACCTACACGCGAATCCATACCCATAGCAATTGAAAGAGCCGATGGAACCATCGCTCGTCATCGAGGACGAAGCCATTTCTTAGAAGAATCGAGAGAAGAACAGAGGATCGATTTTGCGAATAGGATTAGGGTTTCGATTTCTTTCGCCCAATTTAATAGGGCTAATCCCTAAACCCAATTAAACTCACAAAACGACGTCGTTTACTTTATTTAAAACGGCGTTGTTGAGTTAGCCGGTCGGATAATTCCAACTCATAATCCCGGCTGCCAGATCAGAGGGACGTCAGCTTCGATTTGGGGATAATTTGAATTTACGGGAAAATTGAACTACTTAAAAGGTTAGCGATTTGTTAGAAAAAATTGAAAGTTAGCGGTAAATTTGCAATGTCAGACAAAATTTACGATTTAATTTGCATTTTTTCCTAAAAATAAAAATAAGTTAACAAAAATCGTCATATTTTAAGAAATCGCATCTGTTGTCTTTTCCGACTTCTCTGCTCAACACTCTATACATTACAAGGAAAGGAAAACACACACAGATCTGCTTATATATCGAATTTTGAATCTTTGATTTTACTTTCTGCTTATTTTAGTTGGAGAATCATCGATTTTTTTTTTATCAATGTAAGAACATACGAAGCGCTTACTTGCTTATTCTGTCAGCGAATATTATTATTATTATTATTAAAATTTGATTTGGGTATAATGTTGGTTGATATTGGAATTTGTTGTAATGTGATGCAGGGATGAAACTGGGGATCAAAAGAGGATGCTTGAGGATTCCTGCAAATCCAAATGCACGAAGCCTTATGTTGAATACAAGGTGATCGATGAAATGCCTCCAAGCTCTTATATTTCTAATTTCAATAATATGGCTCTTATAATTTTCTTGTGTTATCTAGGAGATTTCTACCTTTTAGTTGAATTACTGTGCAGCAATTCGCCACTACTTTATAATAGAGTGCTAAATTCTTGATAATTTATGATCAGTGATTTACTAGGATTTAAGGGTTTTAGAACTCTCTAAATTGTGTGATGGGTGGTGCAATGAAGGCTTGTGTGTTGTTAACATGTGTTTTTATTTGTTTGTTTGCGATATTAAGTTACGAATCATTCGAAGAAAAGTATGTCTTAATTTGCCTATATCTATCATCAAAGTTTGTTTATATATATATTTTTTATGTCCTATCATCTTTTCTGTGATGGCATCGGGTACAGTCGAGTAGTGGGAATTTTTTGCTTTCAGCCTAACAAAAATGCCTCGCACTGGCAGCTCTTAATGGAGTAAGGAATTTGATCAACCTTTAATCAGCTTGTATCACAAAAAAGAAAAAATGGTACGAGCAGCAATAATGGAGTAAGATATTTCAGTGAACTTTTATTAGCATGTAGTACAAGATAACTGTGAGAGGAAGAGGAAAGAGTATTGAGTTATATCCTTGTCACCTTTCCACTTTAAGTAATGCTGTCCAAGAAGGCAGGACGCGACTTCTGTTACAGTAGAGGTGAAATTATGTTTAAGAGCCTTGTGCGATTTACACACTTTTATGACTATTGAGTGTTGATGCAGCTGAGAAGAGAGAAAGCAAAGCATTAAGACTGAAACTACCTTCAATACTTCGTTAGCTAACATTTAGTACGGGAAGATAACTCGGAATGACTTCTAGTTTATAAGTATTAGGTAAAACTGTATGAAAATATGAAGTGGAGTTCTTCTTATGTATGAAGACTTATTACATGATATAGATGTGCATTTCTCGTGGCAGATTGTGTTTTTGAATGTTAAAAGGGGATGGATAAAATTGGTTGCTATAACTCGTCTCTTCGATCTAGAAATCATGAGTTGTCACGGTAAATAGTTAATGTCTCTCGTTGTTGAAGAGTTTATTTATACTTCTGTTCATTTTTATATGTATCAACTATCTACTAACTTCGTTGGGCTTTAAATTCGATATGGATCCTTCTATCCGTATGATTCGACTGTAACCTAGTTTCAACTCCCTCCGTATATATGGGAGCCTTTTGTACTCGTAGAATACACACGATACATCTTTCGTTTCCTCTCTTTTACATTTTTATGACAAGAAATTACTCATTTTCACAGCAATGTGTTAAGAGAGTTGATGGCGATGACTCTGGACAGAAACACTGCACAGGGCAATACTTCGACTACTGGTCATGCATCGATAAATGTGTAAGTTCTTCGAATTCTAATGCTTTCAAAGTTTAACGCCCCGATTTTTTTTCAATCTATGGTATTTGATGTATTTTTTCTTCTTCTAAATGCCTCTAGGTTGCACCAAAGCTCTTTCAGGAGCTGAAATGAGTGGATGGTTTCCCCACTCCTTTCTCTCTCTAGATCTTCTTCTTCTTTTGAAATAAAGTTTGGTGTATTTGTTGAAAACATTACCTTATTACACTTTGGAGTAATGAAATAATGATTGGATCAACCATCAGTTTCTTTGATCATAACATGTTGTCTTAGTTCTATGTATCATTTGAATTTTGATGATATACGGGCTATGATTGGAAAAAAAAAAAATCTAATTCGAGTAATAATTTGTTGTTGGGCCGATTTCAATGTATTGGGTTCGTAAATCATTGTCTAAACCAGTTATCTCTTGTTCTAATGGAAAATCATTTTTTTTTTCGATTAATAGATAATCTATTTGTAATGTGCACAAACTGAACTTGACTGAAAATAGTAAATTAACTGAACCAATAAAATTGTATGATGGGTATCTGGGTCCAACGAAGATATTCCAAGTTTGTTCTCTTTTTCTTTTTGGTTTTTTTTGGGGAAATAAAATTTGCTTTATTTAATCTAACTAGAATTGTACACCCGCATTGCCGTGAAATAATTTATAAATATTTTATATGATAAAATATAACTTCAATAATTATATACAAAAAATAAAAAATACAAATTTAAATGTTCAAATTTTATGTTGTAATTTTAGCATGCATAAATGTTTTTGAATTGTGATTTATTCTTGAATATTGTAGGCAAATTTATTAATGCAAATAATTTTTAAAGTTGTTACTAACTCCGGAGTTTTAATTAATGTAGATAATGTAGTTTTGGAGTGAAAATTTGAATAAGACTATTACTTTAATGTAATAATAGATTACTACAAAATAGTATAGTACTACTATTTAAGAAAAACAAACAATGAAAAAAATCATTAGTGAAAATTATCTTCCTAGGTAGTGAGCTTGGGTTACTTAAAATTTAATTAATGTATTAAATTTTAATGAACAAATATAAGATTTTTCAAGTATTAAATGCATTATAGAATTGCATAGAAAATGATAACTTAATAAAATATGAATAATTTAATAAAATAAGTAATAAATCTTACATATCAAGAATTTTGGAGGGAAACTATCCTATTTTAGTATATAATATAGATGAGTCTAGAAATTGGAGCTGGTTATGTTCAACAATAAGAATTCAAAATTAATATTGAATTCTAATAAGGCTCTTTTGATTGGCATAAAAATAAAATTGTTAAGTAATGTGATTCTGCAGGAAAATGAATCAGGAAAAGGAATATGATTATGTGGATTGTCATTTTCAGAAAAATGAATCTAACAAATTTATAATCCAATATTTGGAAAACAGCCAAAAAATCTATTAGGATTTTGAATTTTAATTTAATTTTTTTTAAAGTAACGCAATTTTAAATAACATACAATATGTTTACTAATGTCAATAATTTTTAACAATTATTTAAAATTTGAGAACATGTATATAAAGATTAGAAAAAAAGAAAAAGAAAAAGGTGAACAAAACAAGTAATTCACGTAAATATTAATAATCATAGTTTCCATTAACCAAAAAATATCACGAGGATAAAAATGCACAAGTAGGGTAAATAGTCAATGTCAAAAGCAACGAAGAGATTCTAATTGAAAATTTTAAACTAATTTATTCTAATAAAACACAATCTAATTCTATGCAAGTATATATTTTTTTAGAAATCTCTCCTTTTCAATATCATCATCCAAAGTCCTTCTCAAGTTAGTTCGATTTTTTTGATTTATGTTGGAGATAGTACTCATTTTTAGTATTACTTTTCCAAATAATGTATGATCGTTCATTGAATTATATACAGGTTGTGAGTTTGCCTTATCCCTCGCCCTCCGGGTGCTTTAAAAAAAATTCATCATCCAAAGTGAAAAGGTAAATCAGTAAATCTGGATCCCACACGAGTTTCATTGCAGCCTCATGTCGTTCGTCATGCGATAAATTGAGTTAAAAATCGACCTTCAGAATTAAAAATAGACATTGAATTGTCTCATAGTCTTTAGTTACTAACTTTCATAATCGCTACGCATCAATCCACTTCATTAAGACAATTAATGATGTTATTAAATGAAAGTTACCTTTTCCACTACGTTGTTTGGTCACCTACCACTTTCAAAATATATGAGTTCCCTTTCAAGCTAAGATTTTGGAAAAATATTTGCGAATTTCACAATTTCTGACTTCGCACTCAATTGCTTCCAACCAATATTAAATATTATTGCTTGTTCAAACAAACTCAAGATTTTCAAAACCGTTTTATATTAATATTTCATTGCACTTAATTTTAAGTTTATTGAGTAAGTTTTTCTTTGAAACGGTATGATGTTAGATAGAAATGATCTCCTACCTACGGTGGACACACTTAATGTGCCCACCGGTGATGTGGCAGTGCCACGTCTGCAATTTTTCTTTTTAGGGTTTAATTTTTTATATTAAGATTTAATTTCTTTATAATAAGGTTTAATTACTTTTTGTAGGATTTTTATTAACTTCCTTATATATTCCAATATCACGTCATCCGTAAGCACATTAAACATGCCCACGGTAGACATCGGATCATTACTCTGATGTTAGATACTCCGTAATTTATTACTCCCTCTTGTCCCACTTATATAACTTCAAAACTAGATCGTACTAAAAAAAAAAAATCATATTTAAAAAAGTTGACAACGTGCCATATAACAAATGCACATCATCCATACTAACATGCGCCAGTAATCAAACATAAATTGTGAAAAGAGGATTCCTGCATCTGCATGAGATAGATTTCTTAATTCTGAAAAGTATGGTCCAACTCTAAAAAAGGCTGATAAAGAAGAGTAATCAAATGAAGGGAGCTAGCTGTAAGGTTAGACTATACAGTAATTAAATCTTACACCTGAATAAACTTCAGGGGCCACAATTTCACTTCACAATAATTGTACTGTATTACATTCTCAAGAAATACTTTTGGATAAACAAAATCAAGCACTAAAAGAAAGAAAATGAAGAAGCAAATTAAGACTAAATCCATTCCATTCCAAACATGATAGCAGCGAAAGACAGTAAGAAGTTCAGCGCCAGACAAAATATTACAGTGCTGAGGTAGATGAATTTCTACTAAAATTCACAAGCAAAACAAAAGTTAAAAAGAAATAGAAAAAGATAGATAAACTCTTGACATGATATCCATGGCTAAGACCTTACAGAAACACTTCATTCTCTCAAAACTCCAATCCAATTCACACATACTGCATCCAAACTTTAACCGACACGAAAAACATAACGATACCATGATCAAACGCTTAGAAGCACTTCCTGTGAACAATCGCAGGTCCAGATTCATCATACTCTGCCTTTGCTATCCACATCTGCAAAATTAAAAAGCAAAAAAAGTCAGAGAAAAAACAGATGACGCAAAATTGAGTGGGAAATTCTTAAGGACTGAATTAGAGTCATGAAATGATAGTTATATGAAGAGAGTGGAAAGATTTTGTAACCCAAAAAAAAAAATGCAATTACCTGCTGGAAAGTACTGAGAGATGCTAAAATCGATCCTCCGATCCAGACACTGTACTTTCTTTCAGGTGGTGCGACCACCTTAATCTTCATGCTACTCGGAGCAAGAGCCGTTATTTCCTTGCTCATCCTATCTGCAATTCCAGGGAACATAGTCGATCCACCACTAAGCACAATGTTTCCATACAAATCCTTCCTAATATCCACATCACACTTCATGATGGAGTTGTACGTCGTTTCGTGGATTCCAGCAGCTTCCATACCAATCAGTGATGGCTGGAACAACACTTCCGGGCACCGGAACCTTTCAGCGCCAATCGTAATAATTTGTCCATCTGGAAGCTCATAGCTCTTCTCCACTGAAGAGCTATTTTTTGATGTTTCAGTCTCCTGCTCAAAATCAAGTGCAACATATGCAAGCTTCTCCTTCACATCACGGACAATTTCACGCTCTGCAGATGTGGTGAACATGTAGCCTCTTTCCGTCAGAATCTTCATCAGATAGTCAGTGAGATCGCGTCCAGCAAGATCCAGCCTCAGAATAGCATGGGGAAGTGCATAGCCTTCGTAGATAGGAACTGTGTGGCTCACACCATCACCAGAATCGAGCACAATTCCTGTTCAAGACATTTAAATTTTAGAGTAATTAGAAAGAAACACTTGCAACTCTTTTTACAGGGTGTTTTGATAAATACCTGTTGTACGACCACTAGCATACAACGAAAGGACAGCCTGAATAGCAACATACATAGCGGGCACATTGAAAGTCTCAAACATGATTTGAGTCATTTTCTCTCTGTTTGCTTTTGGATTGAGAGGTGCTTCCGTGAGAAGAACAGGGTGCTCTTCAGGAGCAACACGGAGCTCATTGTAAAAAGTGTGATGCCAGATCTTCTCCATGTCGTCCCAATTGCTCACTATACCATGCTCGATGGGATACTTCAATGTGAGAATACCTCTTTTGGACTGAGCTTCATCTCCTACATAAGCATCCTTTTGTCCCATCCCAACCATAACACCTGTGTGTCGAGGACGACCAACTATGCTAGGGAAAACTGCCCTAGGGGCATCATCTCCAGCAAAACCAGCCTATAGCAAAGAAGATAAAAATTGACGGACAATTCAGTAAAGCTAAACCCATTGCTAGTCCTAATTAGATAGTCAATATCAGCAAATCAAGAAGATAAATGAATGCTCACCTTGACCATTCCAGTGCCATTGTCAACAACAAGGGGTTGAATATCCTCTGCTTCTGCCATCTCGACTTAGTTCTGTAAAATGAAGCACATGAACGAGCTAATTGTGCTAAAAACCAGTTACACTTGACATACAAAAATTTCCAAATGTGATAAGAGCAATGAAATAGCATATTTCAGTAAAACAAGAATATAAACAGAACAACATCCATCACGACTTTGCACTGAAAAGTCATTATGTATATTCCCTATTCCACATTCAACTTCCAACTTTAAAACAGATCTTAAGATAACTTTGTAGAAATCCAATCTATTTTTCTCAGCATGTCTGAAAATCCAACCTCCAAAGAGCCTGGAACAGAATATATGTTGGAATTCGATACAAAAACACCACTAGAGATGGGGATGAACAATACTGTAACAGTAATGATGGGGAAAAATTCACATATGCCTAAATTAAGAATCACGTATAATAAAAGATTTTCTAAATAAGAGAAACTTAAAAAAAAAAATTAAAAAAAATCACCAGAACAAAGAAACATACGTAGACACAAAAGCCGAAGTCCAAAAAAGAAGTTCTAACAAATAATGAATTTAAAAATAAAAATAAAAATCCCCTCGCCGAAACAAAACTCAACACTCCAAAATTCAGCCGTCAGAATACATGTTCGGCTCAATCCACGACTTTAAACAACAAAACACCAATTACTTACTAATTGTATGAAATTCTGCCAGAAACAATCTGAATTAAGCAGATAAATTCATAGATTCAGGCAAAATAAAAATCAAAACACTAAAAGCAATACGCTGCTCCGACTGAAAGGGATGAAGCAGAAATCAAGTGATCGAACATGATTAAATGAAAGAGAAACGATCGAATTATAACTTACCCCCGATCTGCTACCGAATGTGGGAGAGATGAAGTTTTGAATGTGTAACTGAGAGCACGAGAATTTCGAGAGAGAGAGAGAGAGCCAGACAGAGAATTTCGGGGAGTGAGAATGTTTCTATATATTCGGGTTTGAATGTGTGCTGAACTGAAAATGAAGTAAAATGAAATGAAATGAAGTTGAAATGAAATGTAAATGAGAATTCACAAACGTGAGGTGAAAGTGAAAAGTACATTAGCAAACTGCATTAAGTTAAGTTACTATTTACCCCTCTATTAAACTGTTATTACTTTCATTTACCCTTTCGTCACTCTGTGTAAGGTATTAGGGCTGTCAAACGGGAATCCGGTATTCCGGGATTCCCGGTACCGAACCAGATAACCTGATTCTGGTCCGGTAACCGGTTCCAACCTCAAGCAAAATTTCAGTACCCGGGTAACCGGTATCGAACCGGGTACCGGTTAATATTTAATTTTTTAATATATTTTTATAAATAAATTATATATTATATTAATATTAACAATTATTAAAAATTTTAAATACCCTAAATCCTTAATTATATATTATTATTTATATAAATAAATTATATATTATTATTTTTCTATGTTTAATCATTGTTTAATTTGTTTTAGACTTTAAAAAAATAGAAAAAAAATACATTTTGATTTTTTATAATAATTTTCCGGTATCTTAACCGATAATCCGGTATAACCGGTACCGGAACCGGGAACCGGCTAGCTTATCCGGTTCCGGTACCGGTTCCTAAAAAACATGAATAACTGGTTCTGGGTACACAAATTCCGGTTCCGGTTAACCGGAACCGGACCGATAGTCAGCCCTATAAGGTATCATTTCTCTTGAACAAAACAAAAGTTATCATTTATCCTTTTCTCATATTAAAAAATTAAGATATTCGGTATAAATAAGTACCAAAATTAGCTATTTTAATAAAAGAAAGGCAAATTTTAGCTATCAATAAAAAAAATACGTAAATTTTATCCACTTTATTATATAATGGCATATTTGCCCTTATGTCTTTATTTTTGTTGTTTTTTTATTTATAATTTTTTTTTCCTTTTTTCTTTTTTGTAATATCCTTTATAATTTAAAATTGTCATCTAATACATATCGAAAAATCATTTGCTCACCCATATCAAAGTTAGTACTGAGTGGTGGTGTGAGGAAGCATCAACAATATTTTCCGGCGGAGGAGGCGGCAGCATTGGCGCAGCGGTGACAATATATATATATTTTTCCCACATTCTTCTTTGAAATTATGTTGTTTAATGTGTTCAAACTTTTCTTTAAATATTTGTATTCAGGAATCATACATGTTGTAATTCATGTTTCTTATTTCAATTTTAGTCATGAAATGGGTTTTGAAGATTCGTTTGAGTTTTTTTATATGTTTGTTTGATCTCGTCAATATTTAATGGTTATATGTTAGTATATTTATGCTTAGAATGCTTATAACATCAATTTAGTTAATATGTTTTCAGATCATGTTTTAGATTGTAAAAATCGAACTTATATTTTTCTGATTTTTAATACACGACCACGGCGATTACAAAACCACGGGTCGTGTAAACTTGGTTGTGTATTTCGGTGGTCCATCAACAAGTGGGCCAACAACATGTTATGCGGGTAATGCACGACCTCAATTACACGACCATTGGTCGCCCCATCACCAGAAGCACGGGAACTAGCCCCTGTTGGGCGCCATGTGCTCGACGTTGTGAGTTAGCATGCCGGGAGCCCCATCAGCCGTGGCACAGGCAACAGTCCCCATCGAGGCTCCGTGTGTCTGACGTTGTGTGTTGGCATGCTAGGGTGCCCCGTCAGCCGTGGCATGGGCACCAGTCCCCATCGAGGCTCCGTGTGCCCGAAGCCGTGCGTGCTTAGTCTTTCGTGAATCATATTTTATGGCTCTTATTAACTTAAAAGACTAGATTAGTTCTATATTATGAGAAGATCATTTTGAATCTTTCCTCAAGACTTTTCATGTGGACTGTCTGAATAAAAATAAAAATAAAAACAGAAAGCAGAAACATATTTGAACTCATTACTCGGAGAGTAATGGATCTTCCAAGTGATATACTCTCCCCACACATACCAAATCTTATTCTAATTCGATACTCAAGCAAATTACATTATATGACCATATAAAATCCTTTAATAGTGTACCTTTTCAGATCACATTAATTGGATATATGGATTAACTTAAAACAACTATGCACCTTTCAATTTAGTATATATTTGTCCACATTAGATTATTATCCAACAATTTTCATATTTGATGCATTCATGATCTATTTATTACTTTTTTCAGATTAAATGAGCATAGTATGACCAAGGATTAATGGATAATTGTTGCTTCCATTATCTGTACAAAAATTACTAAAATATCTCTCTCTCTCTCTCTCTCTGGTTTGAACGCCACTCCTCTCTGAAGATCGTTTCACAATTTAAGCTTTCCAAAAGAAGAAGTTTTTGTAGCTATTGAAATGAAGGACCTGTATCAATCAACAATTACAGCTAAATGACAGTGAGAAGATCAGACACAAGGAATTATAAGGTGTAACTATTAATAAAATTTGAATCAATTAAATTGTTAAATCTTGACTATATATATTTTCAAATTATTTTATCATTTGTGGAATGTAACACAACACGTATTACATGTTTCATTTTTTTTCAAAGAAGAAATAAATGATATCAATGAAAGTTTATCTTTCTCAGCTTTCAATTTTTGTTTTACTGTATAATTATAGTGATTTTTATCATTATTGATCACCTCTTTAGATTATCAAAAACTAAACATGCAAATCAAATACTAATTCAAAGAAACTAAACTGCACTTTCCCCTACCAAAACTTATTCAGACACAAGCAAAAATAAATTAAGCTTGAAAAAGTGAAGTGGTTTAGTAAGCTTGAACTTACAAGTGGTCACTGCGGAGGAGGAGGAGGAGGATCACGGGAGTGGAACTCGTGCACGAGCTCGACCATCCGGGCAAAGGCACTTTGAAGCTCGCGCATATCGTTCCGCAATGAAGTCAATTGCACGTCGAAGCCCGCCCGTGTCTCTCGGAATTCGTCTCTCATAGTTGCGACCGCCTCCTCTAACGAGGCGAGGCGATCATCATATGATGCCTCACTCTCTCGGCTCCTTCGCCTCGTCGAAGATTCGGGAGATGAATGACCGTTCGCCTTGTGGATTCCGTTACCGTTGGAATGAATAAGGGGTCGAACGTCGTCTCCTTCCGCCATCCAGACTTAGTTTCTGCAGACCGAAGGATATGAATGAGTAATACAAAACACCTAAATTTAATGTTAAAATTGTTAAAGAAAACACACAAATTTCATAAATGTGTGGGAAGGGCAATGAAGTTGCATAATTCAGTAAAATGAGAAAAAAAATTCAAAAAATAACCGATAACTATTACACACTCAATTTAATAAGCTTTGATTTCTTCATAGCAATCGGAACTATTTTGCTCAGTAAATCTCAAAATCAAACCTCCAAATAGGAAATGAGAACAGAGACTAGAACTACTCCGTATTATGCAACAGTCATGAATTTGGGGGCAAATTTCTCAGATTAAGAATCACATACATTTATAGATTTTCTCAATCAAAAACAGCAAAATCATCGAAACACATACACTTGCTGAATCGAAAAGCAGACACCCAAACCCAAAGCAGTACATATCGGAATATTTATGAGATTCTGCCATAAACTTTCTAAATTAAGAATGTAATTTCATAGATTAAGCCAAAAAAAAGCAGAACAACAGAAATCAGCAGATCGAACAAAAGTAAGTGAAACAGAAACGATAATCTCGAAACCATTACATATTTTGGATTATAACTCACCTGGAGTTTGAATTTGTGAGAAAACGCTATAAATTTGGAGCTGACTATTTGAGTGAGAGAGAGAAAAGAGAGAGATTTGCATAGGGATTTTAAACATTGCCCCCATTCCTCTCCATATACCCCCAAAAAGAATAATAAAAAAAATTTAGTGCACGGTTCAAGTAGGTAAGAGAAATGAAATGAAATCAAGTCAAGAAAGAAAACGGTAGTAATAATGGTTAATTTTATTGGGTGTTTGAGTTTAATAGTAGAAAGAGAGTGACTTGTGTGAGGTTTTCTCTTTCTCCTTGTTTCCGCTCTTTCTTGAAGCGTAACAATGTAATGGATTGAGTTACTCCCAATATAATATAAGGAAAATGGATAACCTACTACTCAAGCCAAACAAAATGTAATGAAATCAATTACTTAATTCCATTTTCAAACCCAAAAAAATTTGAACCAAATATGAGCATAACATGTAATGCCCTATTATACCCTTATATAGCCACCCCCAATATTACATTTTTATTCAATTCCGTAGCCTCCACTGCAGCAACTGCAAAATCAATATATAAAGAAGTATAGCCCCCTTGAAGAAAACGATGGAAGCAGAACCTAAGCAGAACGAAATTAGAGGAAGAATGATCATGCTCCAAAAACTCATGAGGTCGCATTAGTATTATTGAAAGATGCAGTTTCAAAAAAAAAAAAAAAATTATAGAAAGATATATGCATAGAGCATAGATATGTATGAACTTAAGATCACAACACACATGCACACATTGTTTGCATTCTATAGAGATATGATTGTCGCGTTTACTTCATAGCACTTCGATCAAGGAGGGGGAAAATACCTTCTTCTTCAAAATCCTGTGTGCACCAATCCTTCCAACAAAAAATTAAAAATCAACTTTTAAAGGAGTTGAAATTCTCAATCTCCTTGCAAAGGACACCGATCGACCACTTTGACTAACTAGGCTTTGCTTGACTCTTCTCTGTGCCGGACTGCCCAAAGATGAAATCATCGGACTTGAAGTGATATATTATATATAAATTAAAAAAAAAAACAGTTTCAAGCACCGCCAACTACAAAATAAGTTCCAAAAGGTTGTGCCAAAGATGATAAGAAAATTAAAGAGATAAATTCACCCACCATGTATATGCAAATTACAAGATATGTTTTCCTCGATTGTTGTTCTCGAAAGACAACTTAATTTCTCTATGAATTTTCCATCTTTTCACACTATCAGCTGAAATGCATCCTTCTCTTTCGAAGGATACTAAAATACGGTGCTCCAGATCAGTGCGATCCTAGTTCTAGTTCACTCATTTTTTATTTTTCGGTTGCAACAAAGATTATGGAGTTATAATTTTAAATATATTTTGTTAGAAATTTGATGCTAGGCTACATGAGGGTATTAGAGCATCCACAGCGCAATGGAGGAGGGGGGCTCGCGCCTGCCTGCGAGCCCGGGTCGCGAGCCCTAGCCGCACTGGCAAGCCCCGTCGACGGCGAGCCCTTCTCCTACATCACGCTGATGTCATTATGACGTCAGCAATCAATATATATATATATATATATATATATATATATTTATATATTTCGAATTTTGGTGATTAAAAAAAAATTAAAATTGTGAAATAGCCGTTAAAACCCAACGGCTCCCTCCTCTTCTTCAACTATAAATTCTTCTTCATTTTTCCTCACATTCACACAACATTCTACTCATCACTCACACTCTCAAATTTAATTTTTTTCAAGCTCAATCTTCCAAAGAAATTTTTTTAATTCTTGTTATGGATGATGAGGCGTTTCTCGCTTTGCTACGAGGTGAAAATCCCAGTGGTTCTTCCTCTGAATATAACAACAATCCGTCGCTGCCGCCGCCGCCGCAATCCGACCTCGGTTTCGCTCTCTACGCAAATACTCCCCACGGAGTGATGGCTCCCGTTATCAAGACGATTATCCGTCCGTCTTCGCTCAATTCCAAACTCCGCCGTCCAAGGGCAGTCGAAGTGCGACGCAAGATTTCGAGGGCTAAATCTGTCAAGCTCCTTCGAGTCAGTTTCAAACTTCCCTACCCCAGCCAAGAAGAAAGGGAAGGACAAGCCGACGCCATCTCAGGCTGCGCCAGAATCGACGGAGAGGACCAAAGCCGTGTTGTACAGTCCGGAGGAATTGGCACATCTCATCAAGGTTTGATCTAGCATTTTCGAGGACCCAGTTGTTGGCGATAGATAGAAGGAGAAGATTTTCTGGGGCAAAATCGTAGCTAGATACAACGCTACGATTGGAAGTATATGCTACAAGCCTAGAAATGTGGAACATCTTAAGGGGCATTGGTAGCGAATCATGCCCAAATGCAACCTCTTCCACGGCTACTACACTCAAGGGAAGAGGGACTGGCCAAGCGGGAATGACGCACACGACATATACAAGCAACGGGGAAGCCTTTCCAATATGAAATGGCCTATGGGCAGTTGCAGCTTCTGCCAAAGTATATAGATTTTTGTTGTAATAAGAAGCAGAAGGGCACTGATGGTTCGTCCAACTCCAGCAATCCCGACGCAGTAGAAGCGGAAGATAATGGATATTTTTCTGAACGCAGCTGGCCAATCGGGACCAAACATGCAAAGGCCCAAACTCAGAATAAAGGAAAAGGCAAACAAGGTGGGGAGATGAACGATTTGGACCCAGAGCCGGAGGGAGCCGAACAACAATTTTTGCAATCAAACTTGGATGCTGCTCAGACATACGTATCTTTGGCATAAAAGAAAGCTCACGTCTTGGAGAGGAAAGCCCAAGCCTATAAGGGGAACCTCATGACTTCGTATAGCAAGTTGCTCAGCATAGATACGAGCAACATGACACCAGAACAGTTAGAGCAACATCAGCTCTTCCTAGCTAAAATATGGAGCATGATCGAACATTAGCTATCTACATTATTGTAATTTATTTTTTTTAATTTTAATTGTTGTATTTCGTTTCAATTAAATAAATAAAAAATTCTAAAAGATTGTGTTATTTTTTAATTAAATAGAGAATTAAATAAATAAATAAATAAAATCGAAGCGAAAATCGAAGTAAAATAAATAAATCAAAAATTGAATAAAAAATGAATTAAAAATAATATATTAAATGGAGAGAGCCCGGGGAGAGAACGTTTTTCGGAGAGAGTCCATCTCCACCGGAAAGTGGCCGCAAACCCTTAAAGCGGGCTTGTAGCTGGAGATACTTTTAGAGCACTTGTGTGAGCCCTCCAAAATGGAGGGCTCCCAATATAATACTAATATATATATTATTACTTAATTCAAAATGGAGGGCTCCCATTTTTCTTGCAGTGGAGCCCTCCGAGGGCTCTTATTATTTTATACTACGTATTATTTAATTTATTTATTTATTTAATTACTTTTTTTGATGATTTAAATAAAAATTAGATTTTTTTTAATTCGATTGTATTGCACATTTGAAAAATTATATACTAAAGAAAACTAGAAAAAAAATATAGTGAAAAAATGAAGTAGGGAAAAACTAGCGATGACCGAAACGTGTCCAAATTTCCTCGATCATATCCGTTTCGAGGTTTTCATGAGCGGTTGCATCGCGGAGGGAGGCATTCCTTTGCATATAACGTGCGAAAGAGACATCAACACCTCAACGCGCTTGCAATGGATTAGTTGTAGAGCTCGATGCCTCGTCGTCCTCCCAATTTTCGGCTACTTGTCCTTCATCTTCAATTATCATGTTGTGCATGATAACACATGCATACATGATTTCTTTTAAATTTTCAATATAATACAGGCGGGCGCGGCCTCGTACAATCGCCCATTGTGCTTGGAGAACGCCGAATGCTCGCTCGATGTCCTTCCTCGCAGCTTCTTATTTCATGGTGAATAGGGCTCTTTGTGGATCAGTCGGGCATGGCACCGTCTTCACGAAAGTTGTCTATCTTGGATAGATGTCGTCGGCAAGATAATAGCTCATGTTGTACTGCTTGTTATTGGCCGTGAAATTTACGGCCGGCGCAACACCTCTTAGATAATCGCTGAATACATCAGATTGATTCAACACGTTAATGTCGTTGTTAGATCCGGCGACGCCATAAAATACATGTCAAATCCACAGGTCGGTTGAGGCCACCGCTTCAAGAATTACCGTTGGAGTTCCCTTCTTGAAATTGGCGTATGCAGCCTTCCATGCCGATGGATAATTCTTCCATGGCCAATGCATGCAGTCGATACTCCTGAGCATGCCGGGGAAACCGTGCTTCGCTTCGTGCATTTGGACGAGCCGTTGGACGTCACGAGAATGTGGTCTCCTTAGGTACTCATCTCCAAAAGCAGCAACGACGGCGCGGCAAAAATACTTTAAGCAATCTCGCCCAGTTGGATCGGCAATGCGCAGATACTCATCGAACTGATCCGACGGACCGCCATATGCAAGTTAGCGCAGCGCCATCGTGCATTTTTTAAGGGGATGAAGCTCATGTCGTCCAGTTGCGTCTGAGCGTTGTTGGAAATATGGATCACGCATCATCACGTTGTCGACGATTCGCAAGAAGATATCTCGTCGCATGCGGAATCGGCGCCGTAACATGGTGTCTGTATACGTCGGATTTTCGGTAAAGTAGTCGTTGTAGAGTTGCTCGTACCCCGATTCACGATCACGCTCGACGTATTGCTTCTTTGCCTTTGACAAGCGGCGTTCTTCACGACGCCGATTTTCAGCAACTTCTTCCTCCTCTACTTGGAAATACAACTCAACAGCTTTACGTGCTAGCCTTTCTCATTCCTCACGATTCATTTTTTTTTGGAATGTTGAATGTAGGATTTTGTGAAAAAGAAGTGGAAATTGATGGAAAGAAGAGAGAATTTGAAGATGAAATTAGTGTAAAAATGTAAGCAATGGAGTGGGGTATTTATAGGTAAAAATAAAAATAAATAAATAATTAAATTCGGCCAGTCAACGGTCAAACGACCGTTGACCAACCAGCTACTGCCACATGGCGGGCAAGAGCAACGGCTAGATGGGCAGAAATGAGCCCGGGCGGGCGCGCCCTCGGAGGGCCGCATCAGCCACTCCCGGGTGCTGGAGCTGAGTTGGCGGCGGGCGGGAGGGCGGCGTCCCTCCCGCTGCGAGTGCTCTTATAGTACGTTTGGAATTATTTATATTATTATTTTATTTTGGGGGCTATAGAGAGAGAAATGAGGGCTATGTTTAAAGTCCCCTTTGCCCTGGGAGTTTTTACAAGGGCAGTCGACTATCGTACAGGCTATTGGGTTAGTAGGTTGTTTTTTTTTTTTTGGGCTGGAAATATAAAAATATATCCACGTTCCATTAAGAGAAAATATTTGGACATACGTAGTATGAATAATCTTTTTGAGACCAAAAAAAAAAAAAAAAAGAGATAAATATCTATCTAGGAAAAATACTAACTTTAGAAAAAATATGAATTGATAAATATTTTCAACTACAAAAATATCTTCACGAATTTTGTATGTAATAAACGAGGAATGCTCCCTACCATTAAGGAATATTATGCTAATTAATACCTCCTCCGCCCATTAATTGTTGACCCAAAATTTTGGACATGAGTTTAATATATTTTGATGATGTATTAATAAATTAAAATATTAAATTAGAATAATTGTAGACTCATTTAATATTTTTAATTATATTAAAGTGTTAAAAAGTAGAGTGATAAAGTGTTAAAGTGATTGTGGGGCTTACGTCCCAAAATGGAAAAGGTCAACAGATCGTGGACGTCCTAATATAGTATTAATGTCAACAAATCGTGGACGGAGAGAGTATAATTTATAAACATAAATCATACAAAAAATACTCCCTCCGTCTCAAGATCATCGACCCCTTTCTTTTTGGTACGAGAATTAAGACGAGAGTGTTAGTGAGTAAAGTGTATTGTGTATAGGGGGGTAATGTGGTTTATGTATTTAGGCATATTTTAAAACTAGAGTATCATAGATGTATAAAAACATATTGATATATGATAAATGAAATATCGTATCAAGACCTTTAATTTGGTATAAAAATTATAAAAATCGGAGAACAAACGAGCAAGTTATGATAATTTAAACTTTTATAATCTAAATTATATTGGGATACGTACTCAGAAGTGAGTGAATGGTGAGATTTAATTAGAAAATATTAAGTATAATAAGGGATATTTCATATTACTAGTAAATGTAACGTGCGTTGCACGTTTATTACTTTTATTTTTATTTGATGAATTCAGATTTATAATTAACTTTGATGGTTAGGTGATTGATAGGTTTGAATGATGTCTCATCTCGATGTAATGCTCTATCTATCCATTAAGTTTGTGCAATTAATTTCATTTTAGGATGACCACATAAAATGTGCATTTTTCATTTTTAGAAATAAAAAATAATATAACTATCATGAAAGTCTAAAATTTATACTCAATATATCTATATTTAAATAATAAAAATGGGTAATTTTGCAACTTCCTTATAAAAATGGGTAATTTTGTAGATACATTATGAAAAGTGAGTATTTTACCACAATACCACCGAAGCATGTAGGTTATGAGCCTTTTGTATTTTTATTCACTATGATATTTGTTCATCACCCATAAAAATAATCTTATAACAATTTTTTTTAATTTTATTTTAGGAAATAATGTGCATATAGTATATAAATCACTTTGATTCTTTATGAAATTCAAAACAATTACAAGAGACCTATAATGAATCGAAAAAGATAAAGTCTAAGCCCAAAACTCTCCACATAATCAATGTTAAGTTCACTTATGCATCCAATCTAAAATATTAGTTTATTTATGAACAATGTCATTTAACAAAAGCTAATAAAGTTGGTACGTATCATTATGTATACTAATATGTATATTCTAATACACCAATATATTAATGGATATATATTAAATTATTATATGTCATTAGTTTTGTGGACGGAGTGAGTATATCATTATTGTGCATGATAAATTGGATAATGGAGAAAAATAGAGTAGTTTTATTTTTGTATTAAGTTCACCTATAAATCTCATTAATCTAATGAAAATGTTTGCTCATGAACAATGCGTGACAATCAACAAATTAGAGCTAATACAATTTGTAGTAGCATCTTAAATATTTTGGCACAAACTAATTATTGTTTGATAATGTCACTAAGAATATATGTATTACAATAACTACAACTATATCAATATAATATATATATATATATATATATATATATATATATATATATATATATATATATATGTGTGTGTGTGTGTGTGTACATGTGAATTAAATATCCTTTTATATAATTTCAACCCTCAAAACCAAGTGGTGCTTATAGTGGCCATTTATATTAATCTTAACAATTAAAAAAAACTAATATAAGAGATTTATAGCGAAAAAATACATACTATAATTTTCCATGTATATGGTGGAAGGTGGAAAAATTGCTTTGACATGATATATACTCAACAATCCACTAAATTTTTGTAACTTGTAAAGCTAACTATCATATAATAATTATCCTTATACTAATATTTATCATACTAAATGTTATTGATACATTTAGTAAAGAGTTTCAATTACTGGTAGGGAATTTCAGAACTCTTTTCTTGATCTTCATGTGAATTATCTTTGATTTCAGAGAGGAAGTCTCGAATTGCAAGATAAGTAACTTATTCTATTGTCATTCTGTCAAATTTGTTTTTAACATTAATCATATAATTACTATTGCTTGTGGTAATTAAATTAAACGCTAATTTAAATAAGATAACGAGGTTTGATGCAAATTGGCCTATTGTTTTCTTTTCTTTTCTTTTAATTTCTTTTCTTTTTCTTTTAGGGAATAATAAATTTAAAGAATAATTACAGCACGGGCGGAAGAAATAAGAAAGAGATAAAAAAAATACTTACAAAGTCTATGTCAAATTTAAATTGATATAAGACAATTTTAGGAATCGAAACATGTGAAAGAAAAATCATAATATAAGAGATTAAAAATTAAAAAAAAAAAAAGCTAGCCATGAATTGTAGAAACGTCATTAACGAGAGTCTATCACCATCTACAAAATCTAGGTCAAATATGAATTGCTAAAAGTAAATTCTGTTTAATTCCATACAAATTATTCATTACGTATACATAAAATGTCATATACTCCCACTATCAATAACTAAGAAATGAAACCAACTAAGGATACGTATATTTCTTATTTAAAGTTAAACGCTACTCATACAAAAATCAATGAGTTAAATAATTTTGTTGTGATATTTATATTGATTTATTACTTTTAATTTGAAATATAGAAATTAAAAAAAATAGATGGGAGTATTAAATATAAGGAAAATATAGTGTAATTTGTTTAAGTATAAAATTGGAAAAAATAAATATTGCATATCTAAAATTAACGAACGAATATAGCAATAAATCTGAAAAATATAGCAAACCTCATATTTATCATTTACCACATAAGATAATTCATAATAAACAAACGCTCAAAAATCACGTTAGCATATAATCTAAGATTCACCACATTCCAAATATTTTAAAATATAATATTTTATATTACTTTATTACCCTTAATTTAAAACATATTATAAGAATATTTTAGGCGATGTACATTTTGCCACATGGCTCTATGTTAATTTATTACTCTTAATTTGAAATATAGACATTTTAAAAAAATAGAAAGGAGTATTAAATATTAGGAAACTATAGTGTAATTTGTTTAAGTATAAAATTGGAAAAAAAATAAATATTGCATATCTATAATTAACGAACAAAATAAAGAAGATATAGCAATAAATCTGAAAAATATAGCAAACTTAATATTTATCATTTATCACATAAGATAATTCATAATAAACAAATGCCCAAAAATCACGTTAGCATATAATCTAAGATTCACCACGTCCAAATATTTTAAGAATATAATATTTTATATTATTTTATTACTCTTAATTTAAAACATATATTACTTTATTACCCTTAATTTAAAACATATTATAAGGATATGTACATTCCATAAGGCTCTTTTTTATATAGGTATAGATAGTTATTTTTACTTTACAAATATTTCTTTCAGTATATTTTTCATTATTATATACACGTGAAAAATCTTTTGACTTTAGAGTTGTTATATGCCACAAATCTAGGGTTAATGAGAAGGAAATTAGGAACAAATATAGGAGTAAATTCCATTCAATGGGCAAATGAATGTAAACTGATTTATTTTTATTTTTATAGAGTGAATGTAAACAAATTTGGGCAAGCATGAGAACAACTACTACCTCCGTCTTAGGATTTTTGAGTCTTTTCGTTTCGGCATGCATTTTCCATGCTTCTCGATAAAAGATTTTGATTTTTTTTTTTTTTTTTTTTAAATTTTTACGGGATTGTATGAGACTCAAAAATCCTGAGACGGAGGGAATACCTTTTTTTTTCCTGCCGAAAGCGTTAATCCCTTGGCCCCTACTTGAATTCGGAATAGTCAGAATTATTGCACCGGCCAAATTAAACCATCATTCCATTTTTGAAATCACTACATCCCTTTGAATTTTGAATGGGCACAATAAATTAATGTCATTACTCAAAATTAAAAAGTAAAAAAGAAATTCTATATATCTCCTCTATAAATTAATGCATTAACCCTTTTTCGTATATGTAGAGTCTGTAGACGGAAGGTGTATGCAGTTATAAATTTTAGAGAAACATCTCTCCATATTTTTAGATTTAAGTCCAATCCAATCATCCCTTATAATTATTGTGAAAGAGAATCAACCTTATACCCCGCTCCAATCTCTTGTAAATGTAATGAGACAATAGTGCGGGAAGGGTTTGCTACAAATAATTTCATTTGTTTTTTTGAATCTGTATGTAATTTTTAGGCAAAAATGCAATAAAATACACTAATTATGCCTGACCTCCGTCCTTTAACCGGAGAACATGATCGGTGGAAAAATCAAACACGGGCCAAAGTTCGTGAATTTACAGAAAAAATTGAAAATTCGTGATTAAAACTGTATGTTAGACATAGTTGGTGTATATAATTACATTTTTGCCTAATTTTTATCATATACGCAAGAATGAAATTTAACAAAAATTGAATAAATTTAGTAATGGAATGAAGATATGAAAAGAATAAATCAAGTTATTCAATTTCTATAATTGGCATTCACAAAGAATGAAATGATTATTGTTTTTAATTAAATTATAGTATTACTTATAATATAAAATATCAGACCAGCCCAAGCCCATTGAACTTATAGACCCAGCTCAGCCTAGACCCATTACCATAGTGGGCTAGACTTAGGTTAGATTTTTTTAGAAAAAAAATGCCTTAATACGGGGCTATTTAAGATTTTTTGAAGGCTTCGGTCCGGCCTGAGTTAAGGCCTGAAAATAGACTAGATGGAACATATTTCAAGAAAAAAACTCACCAGCCCAGCACCTCTAAACAATTGAGTTGAGCGAGTGTTGGCCCGTAACAGGCCTGTGCAGGCCTGAACCGGTCCAGATTACTTAACAATTCTAAATTTGTTCATTGGTGAAGCTATAAAATATATAGTTCGAGCACATTTGACTGTAAGCATGTTGGGATCAGGACGGGTGGATTTGACTGATATTTTGCCACGTTTATTAACTAATAGTGCCAAAAAAAAAATCACTCGAAAATCGTTTGGGTCGAATTTCTTAATTTGACTTAGTGAGCCCAAAGCGGGCCCTACTCAAACCGACTCGACCTGACAAAGTTTAATAAGTCATACCTAAATTATAATTAACAGTATTTTTTTCAATAATAAAAATAAATGTCATTCCTAACAGCAATAGCTAATATCAAGTGGAAGGAATGACTAATCTCATATTCATAGAATTATTGGCTTAAACAAGAATGGTCTTTCCTATTTATAATTATGTACGTACTAATCATGAGAAAAAGAATGAAAGCAAAAAATCATTTCATTCCTGATCATATACTACGATGCATGCCCTAATTTAATGTTTAAACTTCCTTAACACAAATCCGAACCATCATGTACTATATCTATAACGTTTAAAAAAGGCAAGTACAGACATTCTATCTAGTCTAGCTAAAAATTAGGGGTGAATATTTATTTTAACAGGCACTCATTAAATTATAAATTCAATTTAAATTATCGAACAAAATATTCCTAATCCGTTCGTCCAACTCCAAACAGTTGTAAACTTAAGAATTAAGACAACTATTTTCTAGAAAAAGTAAAACTTGAGCTTTTGACTCAATTTATTGAAATAATATTATCTTTCATTTTAGGCGGCTTGTGTAATTATCTTAATTAATTGCTGATTACTACTATACTACTCGTATTGGTTGCTAATTGGTTATTACTAATAGTATTAATTTCAAATTGTACTAGTATTTTACATTTCATTTCAACGCGTCATTTCATTTTTTCCTTGAACACAGTTGAAAGTTTGAAACCTCACCCCAGTATTTATAGTAGTAGTACTCTCTCTCTCTCTCTCTCACTCCCTCTCAAAACAGTTTGCAGTGCAGTCATTCCCAATAAAGCAACTCGCGTTCCACCACATCATCATTAGCTAGCAGGAGCAGATCGAAAGGTGAACTACAGTTGAAAGTTTTATCGTTATTTGATTAGCTATTTATGCTTCAATCTTTTGTGGTTTGATCTGTTGATCTACGGTGCGTCTTCTTTTTTTTTCACTGGTTCTGTGATGGATATGTGCTTGAATATGTTTGATTACTGGCTTAATTTTGTTAATAATTACGGATTGTGAGTCTTGTGACTGTTTTGATGATTTTGTTATGTATTAAAAACTGACCGATCTATTTGGATTAATGGTGATAAAGAATGAATTATTGATATGTTATTGCCATATATAGTTACAGTCTGAGCAAAAATATGTACTGAATTTAGAGAACTTCTAATTGAGAATTGGTGAAAGAAATTTCATTTCGGTTTTAGGTTTGATTATAATTATTTCCACCTTTTTGTTTTTTTATGACAAGAGATTAGAGTTCTTCTACATGCATGAATGAATCGACCTGTAATCAGGTTATTGAAATCGTGGTTCTGAAAATCTGTCATAAAAGAGAATTGATTTTCCATTTTATGTTATCTGATTTTTGATATTAAAGTAAAGGTATTAATATATTGTGTGGATTTAAAATGCTTTAGAGTAAGGAGTAAATTTTGACTTACTATTGGCGAATACACTCTTTAATAGATGACTTTGAGGTGATCATATGATCTGTGATAATCTCATGTTATTTCACTGTTGTATCATGCTCGAACGTATTTGTACATATTGTGTCACTTAGCATAAGCAGCTCATTAGCGCCTTTTGTTTTGTAGTATATAAGTTGAGATGGCTGAAGGAGAGGATATTCAACCCCTTGTTGTTGATAATGGTACCGGAATGGTCAAGGTGAGCAAATTTTTTATTTGTTCTATTACCTAATTTGTTTTCTAGGAATTTTCGTTGAAATTATTGATGCTTAGTCTTGTCTCTCAAGTTATATTTTCATTGGTATAGGCTGGCTTCGCTGGAGATGATGCTCCGAGAGCAGTTTTCCCTAGCATAGTAGGTCGTCCTCGACATACAGGTGTGATGGTAGGGATGGGTCAAAAAGATGCATATGTAGGAGATGAAGCTCAGTCCAAAAGAGGTATTCTCACATTGAAGTATCCCATCGAGCATGGTATAGTGAGCAATTGGGATGACATGGAGAAGATTTGGCATCACACCTTTTACAACGAGCTCCGGGTTGGCCCTGAAGAGCATCCCGTTCTTCTCACGGAGGCACCTCTCAACCCGAAAGCAAACAGAGAGAAAATGACTCAAATCATGTTCGAGACCTTCAATGTGCCGGCCATGTATGTTGCTATTCAGGCCGTTCTTTCGTTGTATGCCAGTGGTCGTACCACAGGTATATATTTATCCAGTCATGTAAAGAGTTGAAAGTATTTGAAATTGGGTATCTGAGTTTAGTTACTATAAATTTAAATAATAAATTTTTTTTATCTTGAATAGGTATCGTGCTCGATTCTGGTGATGGTGTGAGCCACACGGTTCCTATCTACGAAGGCTATGCGCTTCCCCATGCTATTCTGAGGCTGGATCTTGCTGGTCGTGATCTCACCGATTATCTGATGAAGATTCTGACGGAAAGAGGCTACATGTTCACCACATCTGCAGAGCGTGAAATTGTCCGCGATGTGAAGGAGAAGCTTGCGTATGTTGCACTTGATTTCGAGCAGGAGACAGAAACAGCAAAGGACAGCTCTTCGGTGGAGAAGAGCTACGAGCTTCCTGATGGACAAATTATTACGATTGGCGCTGAAAGGTTCCGGTGCCCGGAAGTGTTGTTCCAGCCATCACTGATTGGTATGGAAGCTGCTGGAATCCACGAAACGACGTACAACTCCATCATGAAGTGTGATGTGGATATTAGGAAGGATTTGTATGGAAACATTGTGCTTAGTGGTGGATCGACTATGTTCCCTGGAATTGCAGATAGGATGAGCAAGGAAATAACAGCTCTTGCTCCGAGTAGCATGAAGATTAAGGTGGTCGCGCCGCCTGAAAGAAAGTACAGTGTTTGGATCGGAGGATCAATTCTTGCATCTCTCAGTACTTTCCAACAGGTACAGTACATACTTTCTTCTTATCCCCTTTCTCTTCAAAATTGTAACCACTATTTCATCTTGGCTCTAGTCAAAGGGGAAAGCTGACTGCAAAATAGATGCCTTAAATAGCATTATGCTTGTGTTCTTGTGCATGTTATATACTATAAGCAAAATGAGGCATGGTTGGATTTTTCATTTTGGTAAGTTGTTTTAATTTCTATGTGCAGATGTGGATTGCAAAGGGTGAGTACGACGAATCTGGTCCCTCGATTGTTCACAGGAAGTGTTTCTAAGCTCGTGAACATGGTGTCATACGTTTCGTGTATTGATTACAGCTTTGGGTTTAGTTTGAGTTTTATGAACTGATTTTGCAAGGTCTTTTTTCCTGATTGGTATGCTAGAGTATGTTTGCCTTTCTCCATTTTTTTTTTTTTAAATTTAAGGTCTTTGGTTTATGTTTCGTAGAAGTTTATGATTTCCCTTATGCTGTAATATTTTGGCTGGCATTGAACTTCTTATATATATCTCTTATTATCTTCTCCTTGGAATGAAATGGAATTTTTGGAGTTACTATCTTTCGTGAAAATGGACAACACTTCATCTAAACGAAATATGGAATTTTGCCCAAATTGAATCTTGTAATTTCACGAGTATTGGGACTTGGGAAGACATATATAATTCATATATTGACTGTATAGTATAATATGAGAAATATCATTAAGTAAACACCTCGTATCTCTCGATAAAAATAACAAAGAGAGTAAAATAAAACCCAGTTGTTACAAAAGAATTTTAGCGTCGGGAAAAAAAAAAAACTCGTTTAAATTACTCGTTTAAATTAACAACAATGAGAAGGAAAAAGGGAAATGACTCCTCATTTTACAACATCGGCATGTATAAAGTACTATATTCGTAAAAATTCGAACAAATTCTTCTCACTAGAAACATCACAGTTGCCAAAATTGTAGTCTACATATCTCACACGAACAACTTGTAAGCATTGCGAAACTCATGCCATGGAAAGCTCTCTTTCCCTATATGAATACCACAATTCACACAATGCTAGGTGCATCCCCATCCCAATTGCAAACCGAACGTGGCCAACGCGTTCGGATACAATCGACCAAAGGCGCGTGCTGACCAGGTGGTGGCTTCGAGACTTCACTCGAGTTCTCGACGCTGCTTGCTGAATCTTTCGTACCTGACCCGGAAGCAACGGGTAGATCAGCCATGAATTCTTCAGGTGTCCATCTTGGAGGAACTGAAACTCTCAGTTTTGTAATTCTAGGTCTTTGAATTGGACTTTCGTTTCCAAAAATTTGGCTCCCATTGGCTATTGATTTAGCAATCCCATTAAAATGGTAAAGATCAAAAATCTTCTTCCCCATCAGCCCAGTTGAATCCTTCATGCCTCCAAGATTCCTGTCTAAATCAAGAAGAATCTGCCAAAACTCACTCCACACTATGAACCCCGTGCTGCAAAGATGCTCGATTTTCTCTATTGGAAGGTTGATGTTCGTTTCTCGGATAACTTGATGGAAGCCTTCGACGCCTATGAAGCCACCGCCTCCGCTTTGATCCTGAGCATCGAATGCTCTTCGGATCTGTGATTCTCTGTACTCGAGCTCGTTTTCATCTTGGACTTTGGTGTCTAGGGCGAATAGAACTGTGTAATGAGATTCACTTCCGACTACCCATATTGGCCATTTTGGACATTTCAGATACTGGCCAACTTTACAATAGTTGAGAGACTCGAGAAGAGTGAGAAATCCAACTTCCACGGGTGTCGAAAGGCCCTTCACAAACATGCCTCCTCCCAAATCTATCTTCCCATCAAACACATTGGGAACAGCGCTCCCGGAGAGTAATAGGTTTACAATTTCCTGCTTGGCAAAGGACGAAGCTTTAAGAAAACGTAAATCATGATGTCCAGCATAACATTATGATTCATCATAAGTCAACAAATACCTGTGATGCATGGCCAAATGGAGCAGTAACTAATGGTTGAGTAGGATCATCTCTGTCCTCTTGGACGTTTTCCTGATAGTGAATTGGGCATCATGATAGATCAAAATTGACAAACATGGTAATGATAATTGAACACTAAATTCGAAAACACTGTCTGCTTTAGCATACTATGTACCAAAAGCCTTCAATTTCATCCATTAATCCGATTGAGAACATGTATAATAAGTTAATAACATGAATGAATAAGTGAATGTGCAAAGAGTCTCTTGGCTTTAAAAGGTTAGGATATCAAAACGCATATATTAAACACTACATATAAGTTAAGAGGAACTCCGACCTTTCACTCCATGCCATGAACCATCAACTATACATTTCACTCTACAATGGAATATTTCAGATTTATACTTTCTAATATTATAGTATTATTTATTTTATCTAATAATTATAGGTTATATATGTTTATATTGCATTTATGAGTAAAAATTAATAGCATTTAGTTTCAATTAATTCTTATGCAACCTAAGTTGATCACTAAATAAATTATTTTACAGAAATTTATATTAAAAATATTCAGGAATAGTTACTTAATTTGAACTTGAAATAGCCATTTTATTTCAAGAACAGAATACTAACATGTCATAATAGATACTTAAGAAACATAAATTACATAATGCGGAGTACTATTATCTAATTCTCTACATCTCAAGCAAGAGCTGCTGCAGTTGTAATTCTAAAGGCAGCATTTGGAGCTGCTCCAAGACACTAAAAAGGAGATGATAACATACCAGTCCTCGAGACAACAAGGCCGATATTAGAAAAAGCAATGCTCCCATACGACTTCGGAAAATAGGAAGCAAAGCTTCCAGCCTCTTAATTGCAGCTGCCGATGACGTGCAGGTATCAACACTTAGAACCTTCTGCAAGTCGGCCCCAGATTCAACAGAAAGACCTCCAAGTACTTCAGCAATAACCTGCATAAAAAGCTATAAATGAATCGGGAGAAAAAACTAATGAATGTCTAAACACGAGGCAACAATTGCAACATGCTGCATCATATTTTCTCACCACTGTAAATAGTGAACCAATCGCAAGAGTGATTATAGCCATAAGTTTGCCAAGCATTAATGAAGGTTAAAGTATTGATACAATAAGTTTCTTGAAGATAATAAAACACACCTCATCCTCAGAGCGATTTGCAGAATCCATGAAATCACTGTTGACAATATTCAGAGACACTATTACTGCTCTTTCACTGCGTCCACATAGAAAGAGTATCTCACTCATACTCCTGACCAAGGCTCTGTTGGAAGGTAAAAGACATTTTCTGTTGAGTAACAATAGAAGAAGCACTGACCAGAGAATTCAAGCGAGAAAGAAAGAAAGGGGAAAAACAGCAAGTAACAGGACCTTTCCCTAAGAAAGTTATGATTCTCAGCACTTCAAACTCTACTTGTCCATTCTTTAACTTATGATAATAAACTGGTTCAGGTAGCATTACATATTAACAGGCTTTACTTTCAACTTATTTACATATTTCAACACTATTTAAATCAGAATATTAGATTAGATCATGGCCGTGTTCATTTCACCAACAGTAGATAGTTGAGATAACCAATTTTCCAGGTACAGCTTCCAACTCCTTTTTTCTATGTATGCTGGAATGTAAAGACATGAATAGATCCCAAGTCTACATAAATAATACTCCCTCCGGTCTTTTCAAGTTGCAACACTTTCCTTTTTGGGCCGGTCTTTTCAAATTGCAACATTTCCTTATTTGGCAAAAATTATCCAATAGAGCACATACTTATTACAATTAACTATCTTTAATTAAATATCATCATTCACCCAACTTTCAGCACGTATTTCAATATAATTTAAATTCTAAAAATTTAAACCATCATAACTTGCTCGTTTGTTCTTCATTTTTTATGATTTTTATATCAAATTAAAGGTCTTGATACGATCTTTCATTTAAGATCAGACATGAATATATTTTTATGCATCTATGATGCTCTAGTTTTAAAATATACCTAAATACATAAACAATACTTAAAATAATAAACACTCTCGCGTTAAATCTCGTGCCGAAAAGAAGTGTTGCAACTTCAAAGAACCGGAGGGAGTAGTATAATAGAAGCTCTACAGTCATGTAGAGACTCTACACAACATGAAAAGGAATAGAAATATTGGAAGAATTTGGCAAATTTCAGCCTAAAGTGGCACTATAGTTTAGGGAAACAAGCTGCAAGTAAGTCTCGCATTGAGAAATGGTAGAAACGATTCATGACCTTGACTTTTTCACTTCTGAAAGTGACGAGAAAATATCCGCAGCAACAGATTCCTTCATGGGCACTCTTATCATAGACAAATTTGAGGACATATGCGTAGACACGTTAACAGCTTCTTCTGGAGAAAACAGGAGATACTTAAGTACAAATGCCTGCATAGCAAGGGAATCTGCTGTTAGGGGAAAATTTGGATCATAAAATAAAGATCCACACTAAACTGGAAGAATGAAATTAGAAACCTGATAGGCAGATCCATGTTCTCAAGCAAACTTAATGCTTCAAGTATGAAAAGGACTTCATCTGGGAAGTGTTTAATAGACAATAGTACTATATTTTTGAGGTTTTAAACATACATAAAAATTATAACAGGGTTTTGCCTAAGAACCCCAAACTTGAAAAGGGAAAATATCTTAAAGTTTCCCTAGTAGAGACTGAATACACACTAACTATCCATCTCCTCAAATAGAAGTTTTCAGATAAATGGCATAAGAAAAACTCGCAAGTCGACTTTAAGTGATCAGCAATATATGAGGTGATAACTCTAATGTTGTTTCTTTGACAGGTTCTAGCACAAAAACCTACTGAAGGGGACAAATACTCATTACAGGTTTTGTGGCATGCATGGCACATCCCATAGCATATACACTCAATACCATGCAAGTGATTGAATTCAGGAGCTGAATTGTAAGAGAAACTTTTGTATGTGTGTGTGTGTGTGTAACTTTTACATGTATAAGCAATGTGCACTCTTCAAAGTTAACGTGACAAGCACTTCTCCAATTTAGACAGAGTTTCACCACATCTAGATACCAAAAGTCAACTCCATTGATGTTGTGAGGGAAGACGTTAAAAGAATGCTATCAAAAAATTTGATCATGTATGAGTTATGATTTAATGTCAACCACTTGATGTTTAATTATATGAATTTGATCTGAAGTGGCAAGGTACTTAATTTGCTCCATGTTTAAACTATCAAAACATATTTAATACAAGGTAGTACAATATGTGAGGAGAGATAACAAATTCGACAGTCAACTAGCGATTTGAACAATCAATTACATGCATAACTTAAATCTTTTATAGCTTTCTTATACCCAGGTATACATACACGTGTGATCCTGGGAAACGCAATATGCAGGGAGAGATCAGCCAAGTAGGAAACTCCAGTGAATACAGCAGGGGAAAGGAAAGGGCAATCATATTCCAAAGGAAAATACATAAATAATAAATCTCTAATATGTCATTCTGGCCACATGAGTCCACAAACTTTAACATAGAACTATGAAGTAATTCAAGTACAACTTGATATTATATCTACAAGGAATGCAAAGAAAGAACACACGTGACTTGGAATTACAATGAGAATTGCACCATTACATAACTCTCAACTACAGATAGGCTAAAAATCTCTGGTAGTTAATTTACTAGATATTTAAGGCCATGAAAGGTAAGACTTGATGATAGTCGACAAAAGTGCAACGCATAATTTATGTTAAGTTTGTCTAGGGAGGTAAAATGAGATGAAATTGTTACTTGTATTGCCGCCAATACACCACAGGGCCCGCCCTCATGCTGCACAAGCCCCATAGATGTCTCTGGATCATCACTGAACCTGCAAAGGAAGTTGGTTTAAAAGAGCTACAGAAGACAGACATTATGCACTGATTAACAGATATGAAATAATTCAAATGGTAATGCATAAAGTTGATTCTAAAAATGATTAGGAACAATTAAAGACGCAACAACAGATAAAAGCACATTTGAGTTGCACCGGGAGCAACTCATCAGGGAAAAAGAGATGCAACTAAAACCAACAAAAAGAGAAGCCACGTCAGAACAAGAATTTTTGACTTAGTACGCATAGCAAGGAAGCACAGAAAACCAGCATGCTGATAAAATTAGATGATTCTAAATGCTATTAAATAATTAATAAATCAAAGCCAGTTCTTGTTTAATTATTACCAAAAATCTTTGAGGGGGCAACTGGTCACTGCATTCACAATAGTCTCGTTAATTAACAGCTTAGCAATTAAAGATATGTGAGATCAATGATTCCCGTAGGAGAATACCGTATTTAGGAAATTATACATAGATAGTTATTGCACAGGTGGTTCAAAAAAGGAGATTATTGACGATGGAGGGTTATAAAATGCGGTAATAAATGATAATTAACATTTATGTGTAAAGAAAACAACAACGAAGAGTTGATAGATTGCTGGTCTGAGATTAATTATAACTGTTTTAAAATTAGTGCAGCATTTGTCTGGATGGTCATTTCCATGGGAAGAAGTAAGTTTACCACCTGAGGTGAAACGAGTCAGGGATAGCATTATCGGTTTACAGAAATCAACATGGGCAGAGCTTAACTACCCCTTTTTGGCCCGGTAAGTCTTGTTAGTTGTAAGATGCCAGGCAGGCCTCGCAGCTCCTAACAAACCATTTTTAGTTTTTCATTTTTTTAAGTATGTGATCCACTGTTTCTTTGGACTAAATTCTGAAATTTTATAGTTTTTGATAGGAGTTTACAGTTCAAGAAACTCTGGAAGTTCTAGTATACACCTACATCACTACACCCATACTTACATCATAATACTTTAATGATATAAATTATATTGATAAATAATATATTGTGTGGGGTGGTGTAGCACATGTGCACCCTCAAAAGAAAATCCCAAGAAATACCGTAACTTAAAATGACAAGGGTAATGTATAACGATTTTCACTCCAATAGGTCCCAGTAACAATGATGATGGCGATGATCATGGTAATCAGGAATAGGGTGTCTGATGCCAAGAAATGCACGCATGCACTAGACTCAATGTGTTAGGTGCCAGTGGAAATCGATTTCTGGACAATAAGCACTAGCCTTGCGATTTAAATTTATCTGAGAGAAAGATTAGAAACATCTTTATTTTTTATCCATTGAAGGAAAAACTGCATGGTGAAGTTAATACTCCCTCCGTCTCATCCATCTTGGCACATTTTAATCCAAGTTGAGTCTATTATAATAATAAAATGTGCCAAGGCCCAAGATGGATGGAGCGGTGTACATTTTATGATTTATACATCATTAAATACTACTAACTCACAAATGATAGATCTTTTTTATGCCTTCAAATTTATCACATAAAATTACAAGGTCCGAGCAGAGCATAACTGCATAATAACATGCCACTTGCTCGGCCAATACACTAATGGTAAACATCATTGGTACATCCAGCAAAGCATCGTTCCGTCAAGGATAGAAAAGACACGATATAATTATATTTGTCGAACCGACTGAATAATGGTAATATCAGAGCAGGATATTTCTTTAAAACTCCCACTCTTCAGAGCCATATCTCCAGAAACCCAAACCAATTCCTTTTCCTTTGTTCTCCTCAACCAATTAACATGTTTAATGTTCTTTTAAATGAAATATACTATATCAAAAAGTAGTTTACAATCGATCATAACATGCCACCACCTTTGGTGGTGAAACAAGATTCAATCTCTCTCTCTCTCTCTCTCTCTCTCGCTCTCTCTCAACTCAATTCAAACATCCACTCCACAAAAATTGCAGATTAAAATTCAATCATAAGATGAAATTAAGGCTCAGCATTCAAGAATTTAACCTACCTGATACCCTGATTGGTCCACTGCGCAAGCACATCTTTAGTAACTCCGTTCCCAAAAATCATCAAGAAGAGCTCCTCAGCTTCCAACACCGATAACGAGGTGTCAGCAATTCCACTTGTACACTGAATTTTCTCCAGATTGACACCTTCACCTCTACTATTGCCCTCCAACTCCTGAACCTTCACATCTCTCGTACCCTCCACATTCTTCACTGTAATCGCCGCATCAATCTTTCTCTCTTCCAATCGTTTTTCTTCGAATTTCTCGTCCTTCCCACTCCCTACTACACACTTCCCCGCCACTATAGCAGTGCTTTTAGCCACCGCCATCCGCTTCTCCGCGGCAGCAGCCATCAATTCTCGCTGCGTACGCCGCTGAGCAGCCTCTGGCGACTCCTCCGACTGCGTCGCGTCCCCTCCGGCACCGGAATTGTCCCTCGGCTTGCTCCTCTTCGGCTCTGGCGATTCGTGCTGCTGCATGTTCTCTCTCTGCGCCATCTTCATATCCTCGTCTTCTTGATCGACCATCGACGCAGATCGACCCGAAATTCAATCCCTAATCCGAAAATCGAAGCTGCAATTTGGTGAATTGCGTCAAGCTCGCAGCTCCAATCGGACAATTAGGGCTTCCGTAAGAGACGTTGAATTCGGGCCTTCTATACAGCTAGCCGTAGGCCTTTAATGCGAAGAAGAAATCATCACTGAATTATCACAATCCTGAAGAAAATTAGAAATAATTCCCCATGTAAGCTAAAGTAGGGTTCTTAAAATCGAAAATCAAAAGGGGGAAATTTTCAGGTAGTTGGGGAAGAGGATACGGCGTCGTTACAGTGAACACTTCGTTAATTGCCACTTATACCCTTGCAGTGGAAAGTGAATTGGGACCCATTGCGGGGTAAGACGGTAATTACAATGGCAGTTAGTGTGGGCGATGTTGGAAGATACTTGTCCTATTGGGAGGGCAACTCCCAAAAAGCGGCCGAGAATCTTTTTTCGATTGGGGCTAATGGGAACATGATTGCTATAATATCTATCTAGGAATGACAATGGGTCGGGTTTTTACGGGTACCCGCCCACCCAAACCCTAATAAGACGGGTTTGGGTAAACTAAACGAGTTTAGGATGGGTTTGGGTAATAAAATTGATACCCGCAATGAGTTTGGTTGGGTATGGGTAGATAGGTTCGGGTACCCACTACCCAAACTCATATATATATGTATGTATGTGTGTGTGAATTAAAATATTAATAACTATTCATAATTTTAAGTTTCTTTTTTTATGTATCAAAATTAATATTTTATTGGTATTTATCTTGAAATTTGTTTTAAAATTTTGTTAGTTCATATTTGTAATAAGATTTGCATGTTTAAATAATAATTTTGACTCTCGATTGATATATATATATAGTTATAATTTTTGTTATATAAAATTTTAAAGAACTATTTATATTAATATTGTAGAGTTCGGGTTTTATCGGGTAATTAGTGGGTATTACCCGATGGGTTTGGGGCGGGTATGGGTATCAAAATTAATTTTTAAACGGGTTTGGGACGGGTATGGGTACGGAAAATTTTAATGGGTTTGGGTTTGGAAAAGACTAAATGGGTGGGTACCCGACCCATTGTCATCCCTTAATCTATCCAATTGCAATATGTTTTTTTTTTTTTTAAATAAGTAAACAAATAATCAAATTGCAATAATTTTATTTTGAGCGCAAAAGAAAAATGGTAGCTATGATTTCGTTTTTGTAGTAACACATAAAAATAGCCACTTTTGATAACAAAAGAATTTTTTTAGCCACATTCATAAAAAAAAAATTAGCCATTTTTATCCCAAGAACGACCTTAGAGCATGTACAGTCGGCCGGAATCAGAGGCTCTCGCCTACGAGCCCGGGGAGCAAGCCCCTCTCTCGCTGGCGAGCCCCCAAACCCTTTGCACCCGGCTCGCTCCTCTGAGACCACCTCGAGCCCGCCCCACGTCATTGCGACGTCATTATCACGTCAACATGATTTATTTTTTTTATTTTTTTTTAAAAACGAATTTCTAAAAGAAAAAAAATTAAAATTTGAAATTTGAACGTTGCGGCCAATGGCCAATTTTTTTTCCCTATAAATACAAATCTCCCCCCATTCAAATCTCACAAAATTTCATTCGAATCATCCACAATTTCTACAATTTTACTTCCTAAAATATTTTGATTTTCAATATGTCAAGCTCTTTTGATTGCTCCTCCTCTTCCGGCGAACTCCAAGAGATGTACGAGTACCTACAGAAAGACGTCGAAGCTTGGAATAAACATTGTCAAGCGAAGAAGAAGAAGGAGAAAGTCAAGGAGCCGACATGCCGTAAAAGATATCTGTCAAGGCAAATCATAGATCGAGATCGAGTAACCGGTGCAGTGCAATTGTTCAACGATTATTTCGCCGAAAGGCCGACTTACCCTAACGCACTATTTTGCCGATGTTTTCGGATGTCGAAGCAATTATTTTGCGCATCGTACAGGTGTTGGAGAGTCGCGACAAGTATTTCCAGCAACGCTGCGATGCCGGTTTTTAGCGACGTTGTCAATGGAATATCGCCTCCGATTCATTTCACCGCCAACGGAAACCTATATTACATGGGCTACTACCTGGCCGATGGGATATATCCAAAATGGTCGGTCTTCGTCGCAAGCCCCTCACACACCACTGATCCGAAAGTGGCTTGTTTCAAAGCATTGCAAGAGTCAGCGCTTAAAGGTGTCGAACGAGCTTTTGGAGTTCTATAAATACGTTGGACAATTATCAAAGGCCCATCACGACTTTGGTATCGTGACAATATATAAAATGATATGTGTGCTTGTATTATCTTACATAACATGATAATCGAGGATGAAAGGGCGAACACGACAAATTGGGCCCCCGATGAAGATGAGGCGTCTGGTAGTGCGAGTGGCCCAGTGAATCAAGGAGCAACTCCTTCGTTTCAAGTGTATTTGGAGCGCAATGCGACGTTACACGATAAGGCCAAACACGGCCGTCTTCAGGGGATTTGGTCACAGAATTGTGGGCACATTTCAGCAATAATTAGTATTTTAATTATTAATTTATATACTTTGTTTGTTTGAATTAAATAAAAAAAATTCCAAAAGTTGTGTTTTTTTTTTATAAAAATAAATAAATAAATCAAATCAAAAATTGAATAAAAAAAATGAATCGAATTATAAAAAAATAACTAAAAATAATGTATTAAATCGGAGAGAGCTCGAGAAGAGGGAGACTGTGGCCGATTTTGGGGTGGGGCTCTCTCCGCCGGAAAAATGAGAGAGAGTCCCTTATGCTGTAGATGCCCTTAGTTTTTTTTCTTTTTTCTTTTTTCCCTTTTCCTTTCTTTTTCTCTAGTGCTTCGTTATTTTGACTGGTTTTCTTTTTCTTCTCCTACTATAATTGCTTATCAATTTTTGTTATTTCACTAAACTAGTGTTGCACCGGTGCACGAGATATGAATTATAATGAGAGTAATGAATTATAATTATTTTTCTTTTTTGGTTTTCATTTTTTTTAAGATTTAGCTCTTAAGGCATATATTTATAATATATTATATATAATTAATTAATCGTAAGCACATTAATATAGTGATTTAATATAAAAATGGATATATTAGTAAACAATGTAACACTACTTGTTATTTAAAATATATTTATTACCAAATTCATTGGACAATTAACAACTCTTTAAATTAAATAATCTTTAAGAAACCATTGGACAATTGCTTGTTAATTTTGGAGGAAAAATGACATAGATGTAATTTTTATCAACTACTAGTACACCTACCCGTGCGATAACATACAAAAAACAAAAACAAACAAATACAAATATCATAGCTAAAAGTTACGATTAAATATTTTTAAAAAACAATACATTAGGTTACTGTATAAAAATACATAATATTATGTATTTTGGAACACTTCCTTATATACAACGTCGTAGTATTCTATCATTTCTATCTTCTCATAAATAATTTTTTTTATGGTCATTAACAAATGAGGAAGATTGAGAATGTTTTACTTTTTTGGTATGCGCTGCATCTTAATTCTTAACTTCAAAAAAGTGTATATATATATATATATATATTATAATCATATCATATATAAGTATAACAATTATATATTTAATCATTAATTATTTTATATTTACCCGTGTATATAACAATTACATCGAATAAAAATTTGCTTAAGATCATGACAATAGATGAAAAGAACAAATTTTTGATAACAAATTTTCTTCACACCTGACTCTTTTTCACAATCATTTATCAAGATATAACTTTTTTGAGTTGAGCTATATGTTTTTTTAACATAATGAATTTATTTATGTTTCTTTAATTATCGCTATGCCCGATCGTTTCAAAAAAAGTATACTCCATGTGTATATTATATATATGACAATGCCACATGGATTGATGGTACTGAATAGAGGAAAGATGATATTAATTGTAAATAGTTTTCACATATTTAAAATTAAAAGAAATACTGAAAATAACCGATCAGCATCATTTGTGTAACTGTATATTTAATATAACTGTTTAATATGAAAATGACTTTTTAACCCTAAAAATGGCGGCAATTAATAAGTCATTTTGGTTGTGAAAGAATTAGGACATGAAAGAATGTAAAAGACAAAACAATGATGATTCCAATAAACAAGTCATTTTAGCTGTGTATACTTAGGTTGGTTGAACTCTTTTGCCGTTGTAACTACAATATAATCCATCCGCTACCATCTTATTTTTCTAATTTGATTAAAACATTGTATCTATCCTCCATGGTATCATTTCTAGCAGAAGAAGATGCAAACCAAAACAAACACAAATTACCAAATCCCTAAAGCGAAATATGATAAATATTTGAAGCAAGATACTCTAGTTGCACAAGTATAAAATTATATATCAATTAGCTCTACTATGCGTTGATGGCAGATGTTTGAGGCTCTACGGTCAAATTCCTTACCTTATCTAAGAAAGATGGCAATTGATAGAATAGGTGGGCCACGACCATCCGTTGAGCGGGCCTGAAATCATCTTTCCGGCACGCGATGGCGGCGGGCGTGAAGGTGATCTGGAGCGGCTGGGAGAAATCGATAGTATATGCGATTTTGAGGGCGAACACTTTCTTCCGATTTATCTCTGATTCACGAATTATGCTCTGATGTCGTAGACAAATTTAATTTGGGACTAGGGTTCAAGAGGATTCTTGGGTGTTTTTGAAGGGTTAACGATTGCTGAATCGGATTGAGGATGGATTAATTGAAAAAAAGAACATGAAGGGAGAGGAAGGCGTGGCGTGAAAAAAAACGGAATAAAATTCTGACGTGGACTGTCGCTCATGAATCGCTCAGGAAAAGACGCTCAGCATATCAATTCTTATATATATATATATAGAGAGAGAGAGAGAGAGATATAGATGGGTTATATTTAATCCACCACATCAACAGTTAGAAACCACGATTTTAAAGTGAAGCATGAAAGTTATAATAGTTGAATCCTATAACATAATCATCATCAAAATTAATTTAAATATTTAGTATGAAACAATTTGATATTATATGGTACTTAATATAAATTAAACTTATCGTTTTGGGATCTTTGTTTCAAAACTATATGCCATGATTTTGTTTGTAAAGTACTCTGAACTCTGAAGACATAATTTTGTCTTTAACTTTTCCTCATTCAGTTTGCATTAGATGAAGGTATTAGCAAGAAAATCACATTACATGACGAACTTTGGATCTGACAACAAAATCACACTAAAAGAACAAACTTAAGAACCAAATCAATAATATCATAATCAAAGCAACATTTAAAGTAATACAGACATGCTTACATATAAGAATGCCAAAAAAGATACAAACATGAGTTGAAATGACAGATCATTGTGGATGGAGTATTTAATTTCTCCCTAAAACTGATGATACACATATTCCCCATAGCATCAACTAACATCAAACGTAATTTAAACGATATAAAATGTACCTCTAAGCATCCAATCTGCTTCTTTTTCGCTGCAAAACAAACGATTTAACGCATAATCACGCAAACCCAAGATGAAACACAAAATATACGTACAAAATTGAAAAAAGTCGTAGTTTAAATTTAAACAAATGAATGAGACAAATAACTATAGGCACGTGTTTCTCATTTCCAGTGCGTTGTGAAACAGAACATTTCACATAATTTTGAAGAGGGATTGATGTTCAAATTCTTTGATTTTATACTAATAGATAGAGGACCCACTAATAATTGTCTCTTTAGTTAAAAAAATACGTCAAAAACATTGCCAACACCTATAAAAAATTTAAAGCAGCTTCATGTAGATCGACACAAAATCTGTACTTTAGCGTGAGTAGAAAATTCACAGACGAAGTGTAATTATAGAATGACTCGCAGACGAAATTAAATTTTGATACCTTTGGCAGTAGAAATTGAGATTACGGGTGGGATATCAGATAGTTAACGGCGACGATCAAACTTCGGAAGTGGAAAGAAAAATATTAAAATATTTGTAGTTGTTCGGAAGTGGATAAATAGTCATGAAGAATAAAAACTATAAAAGATATAACTGCAAACTTGCCAATTTGCGCACGTAGTATAACGAAGAAGATAAAAAACTGTCAAAATTGGCGGTAAAAAGTAACCGACAAAATCATTTTACTTTTATATATTAATAGATTTAGCTTTTATATATTGTATAGATTCATTGCAGTGAGTAGGGAAAGAATTGGTGTAAGATAATGAGTTGATGGAATCAACAATATAAAATCTAATTGATCTTAACATAATACATGTGTAAGGAGAGGTGTCTTATGAATGAATCTGTATTTCTTTTAAAGTGTTGACAGACAATAAGAGGAAGAAGATGGTGATTGGGGGGTTAATGGGTTTTGCGATGCCGGTGGATTTATAAATTTAGATAATAGATCAATTTCCGCTTCACTTGACTTCAAACGATGGCCTCTACCATAGCTGGCCGCCTTACAAATTCAGATATTGAAATGAAGACGAGACAAGATACGTTCTATTCAGAAAAATAATGAAAGAAAAAAAAAAAAAAAAGACAAAATGCAAAAGAAAATGAAATGAATAATGAGTGGCGTTTTAGATATTAACCCATTAAAATGGTTAAAAAGTTCTTATTTATGAAGATGGCTAAAAAAATCTTTATTATGTAAATGGCTATTTGCTATATGCCCCAATTTTTTTGTCAGGCAAATCCAATTCTTATCGCTAATTGGTAAATTTAGTGCTACTTTAAATGGTTAACCAAAGCTATTATCTATTCTATTATTATATTATATATTAAAAAGGGGGTTTGAATTTTATAAACAATTTGGAGCGGATGGGATAATATGGTTCTAAATTTTAATTTCTATTCTTTTTATATTATTTTTTATAAAAATAAAAATTATTACTATAATATGGAATAATAAACTATAACAGGTATTTATAAATCAAAATAAATTTTTTAATAATTATATATATCATATTTTTGAATTTATCAACTCTAATATAACTAATAACAGTGATATTAAATGTTAAAAAAAATTATGAATCCTCGAAAATAATTATAAAATTAAACTAAATCATTATAAATTAAAATTATTCAAAAAATAAAACTAAAAATTAAGATTTGACACACAATTGGAAACACAATTTTTAGTATCGTGAGATCTCAAGTGATTTGAGAATGGCGATTTTGTAGATTAAATTAATTTTAAGGTTACTTTGAATGATTATCCCACCAAAATCGTAAGTTCAGTTCAGTTATTTGTGCACAAATCTAGTTGTGGTAGTTTTGATTCTTTTTTTTTTTTGGTCTTCTTTTTTTCCTTTTATTCTATTTTATTCATTTTTTATTTCTTACTTTGTATATATTTTTACATGATTTTTTTATCTTCGATTTTTTTTTTTTTTTTAATTTGAAGTAAGTACTCCCTTCGTCCCAAGCTATTGACACGTTTTCCTTTCTGGGACGTCCCGCACTAATTGACACATTTTTTATTGGGAAAGAATTAGAGTTTAAATGGTACAATTAGTAAATCTCTAATTAAATATCATCATTCACTCACCTGAGTCACCTCTCAGCACATATCCTAATATAATTTAAATTCTAAAATTTTAAATTATCATAATTTGCTCATTTGTTCTTCGATTTTTATGATTTTTATACCAAATTAATGGTCTTGATACGATCTTTCATTTAAGATCAAACATCAATATGTTTTTATGCATCTATATATGATGCTCTAGTCTTAAAATATGCCTAAATATAAAAATCATATTACTTTCTTAAACACAATACACTTTACATCCCTAACACTCCCTCCTTAATTCTCATACAAAAAGCATAAGTGTCAATAGTTTGGGGACGGGGGGAGTATAAAATTAATAAATCAATAATTTAATTGGACATAAAAATATTAAATACTTACTCTATCTCATTCATCTTGGGACATTTATTTGACACATAGATTTAAAAGACTTAGTTAAGGATAAAATGTAGTGGGTGGTTGAAATCGAAATTTCTCTGTTGTTTTTTTTTCCTATTTCGTCCCCAGACATTGTTTCCTTATTTTGTCTCGCCCATCAGGGCCGGTCCAACATGAAATGGGACTTGAGGCGACCCCTATCAACTACATATTTAACACTATATATTTATTTAATATTTTGTATTTACCAAATACTTCCTCCGGCACCTAATTTTTGAGACTATTTCCTTTTTGGGCTGTCACAAGATTTCTGACACCTTTCCTTTTTGGAAAATAATTAGCAAATTAATGGTACAATTAAACTCCTTATTATATTTAACATTATCTAATTAAATCTCACCATCCACCCACCTCTCAGCACGTATTCTAATATAATTTAAACCCTAAAACTTTAAACTATCATAACTTTCTCGTTTGTTATTCAATTTTTATGATTTTTATAGCAAATTAAAGGTTTTAATATGATCTTTAATTTAATATGTCAGTTGTCTACCACCAGGCTAAAGGTGATAATGGTCCAAATTTGACACAAATATATATATATATATATATATATATAGAGAGAAATGATATGCTACTCACCTCCCGGTGGGCACCTTCGTGGACACCTCGTCGTTTTATCACGTTTGCATTGCTTTTTTTTTAATTTTAATTTTTATTCTATATTCTAGTATCTTAGAAATTAATTTACAAATCATAAAATCTAAAAAATACATAAAAATCAAAGCTCGATTTATTTTATTACTCATTTTTTGAAGTTAAAAATAAAAAAAAATAAATTGAACATTGATTTTTTAGATTTTATGATTTGTAAATTAATTTCTAAGATACTAGAATATAGAATAAAAATAAAAATTAAAAAAAAGCAATGCAAACGTGATAAAACAACGAGGTGCCCACGAAGGTGCCCATCGGGAGGTGAGTAGCATATCATTTCTCTATCTATATATATACATATATATATAAACTACACGTCGACAAAAGTGGGGCCTTAATTTTCCGGGGACCTAAGGCGACTGCCTCGCTGGCCTCATGGTCTGACCGGCTCTGTCGCACATATCTCATTCATTACTCATCTAAATCGATTGATTCTTATGTTATTGTAACCCTTCTGTAACTAAGAAAAAAACGTTAAAAAAAAAAATAGAAAAAATGGAAAATTAATACTTTAATCAAAAATCAATCAAAGTAAACTTTAATAAGACATTTTGGTCCCAAAATGCAAAAGTGGACAAAATTTAGTACTCCGATGACGCGTTTTTTTTTAGCACAAGAATTAAAAGAGGTTGTTAAGGGGGATAAGTTATGTGATTAGCATTATTTTAAAGAATATTTATTTTTATTAACTTTAATAATAATTTTTTTAATCAGTTATTCTGAAATAATTTAATTTTTTTATGAATATTTTTCTGTAAAACAAAATAAAAATAATGAGAAACGTTAAAGTAATTAGTACCATCTTAGTGACAGCATCGGAAACGTTATATTGCAATAATTAGTATATTGGAATGATAAAATAAAAACAACTCTTTCGGCTGCAAGAACTTCAAACGATGCATATACATCTATATATACTCTAACGATCCTTCAGTTCTCACAAAATGCCTCAAAAGTTCACAAAATCATTCAAAGAAGCAGATAATTTACATATTTAAAAAAACAAATTATATTCACCTAGAAAATTACCTCAACCATAATTACTGCAGTTGCTAAGTGGGCTAAGGGGGATATGACCACCAAAATTGTTCATTGCTGCAATGGATATGGACCCACTATTATCATCAACACCATCTCTACGCATCACAATTCACAGGGTTGTATCTTGGTTCCCGTTCACATGATGCAGGACGCGCTGCCAGAGGCTGCTTTTTTTTTTTCCCCCTAAATACCCCCCATAGATAATATTTACCCTTAAATCCTACACAGGAACAGGAAGAGAACAACCATGTCAAGAATCAAGATCAACTAAGGAAGATTTAACAGATAGCAGTAAAAAAGGAAGTGTTATTTGTATTACTCCAGTATGATAGTGGCAGTTTCGTCGAAGGAAACACCAAAAGCTCGGCAGTCTTGACAATGGCTTTCAGAGCAAGTTCCTCTTCCACCATTTCATCCACTAGGTCATCATAAAACCGCTCACATCTAAAGGGAGAGATCAGAATTCTATGAGTGACTATAATGTAAAGGAAGCACCAAGCAGTAACATATCTAACAGCAAAAGTGAAGAATTGCAACACCTCTCAGATGGAAAGAAATAGAGTGCAATATGTTGACAAACAAACTCTGATTTCTCGAAACTTTGTGGCCAAACATGAGCTCTGGGCAACATTTCGAAATCCAGCACTGGTTTGAACTGGCGTGCCTCATTGTATACTTTCTGGTTTGCCGAAATGGATAAGTGAGCCATCATATCCTCAAGTATATCATCTTCATAGTTAAATATATTGAAACTTCCCCTGTGTGTAAGAATAAATAATTCTTATTATCTCGCAAAAAAGAAAAACTCTATGTATTTTCACCAAGTTTAAGTTCCTCTTACAATTTCTCTCACCTCCAAATTGACTCCATGACTGGTTCAGCACTCAAGGTCAAATCCTTTTGAAACCCTTTGAAGGAATAACTTTGATTAGATCCAGGACTTCTATCTTTAGTAACTTTTGGTTCTCCGCTTTGGTTGATGTCAGTAGGCAGAGTTCCTAAGTCGAGCCTTTTTTGTTTCTTGAGATCTTGAGGAAAGAGAGATTTATGGTCCTTCAGATTAGCAGAAGAAGGCATGTCAGATGTCATCTTCTTCGAACTTCCCTTGGATCCACTGTTTAATGTAAAAGGAGGCAGTGCTGAAGCAGTCTCAGGATCTGACTCGTAATGTAGGCCATTTTCTCTCTTCAAAGAGGCCTTAATTCCCTTAACATCCTCTAATAGCGTAGAATCACTAGCCAATTTATCATGCGCGTTGAAAGAAAAATTGGTGCTTTCTTTATATGGCCTATCCGAGGAGTTGTTACAAACGGTGTAATGGTCTTTTCTCATGATGGATGCTGCATTAGCACTTCTCTTTTCCTCGGCACTATCTCTTTGGGAAGTATTTGCTGATAATTCACTGAAAAACAGAGTATCTTTGATTGTTTCCTCCTCTAGCAGCTGGGAATTGCTCAGATCGCATCTTTTTCTCTCATCTGCTGCAGAAAGAACCATAGCTTCATCTTTCATCCCCAAGCCAACAGTGTGAGAGTCACTGTCAGATTCAGAAGGCACAGGGTTCTCTACCGTAAGTGCCACTGTATCATTTTTCTTCGTTGCAGTTCCAGATTTACCTAGAACATGCTCGGAAGTTGCGTCAGTTTTGAGGAGACGATGTTGGTTTTTCTTTTCAGCTTCACAATCATCACAAAGCCATGGAACAAATTCATCGACTGACTTGGGCATGACATCAAGGCAATAGCTGGTAACCAAAAAAAATAAAATAAAAAATACAATGAATTAAATTAAGCTATAACAAGACAGAAGCGTACAAACACCAAAGTATACATTTAAGGGTTGAAAAAGAAGAGCACAATTTATGGTTTGCGGTTCAAATTTCAAAAGAGAACTTGTTTAACTAAGAAATGAGTTAAAAAGTATCAGTTCTTCTTCACTGAATTTTGATGAACTTAGTTCTAATAGACATTTTCACCTGCACAACGAGGAAAAAACTTCTGAGCAATCAAACTGGAGTATAAGTTTAAAACTGGAGAGAGAGAGAGAGACAAAGAGAGTATTGCTCTTAATATTGATAGCTATTTTACAAACTGACACTGAAATGTAGTGTGCAGAGACGTGATCTATAACAGACTTAAGTATTTGGTTCAAATATAGGTCACAACACTATTATGATATCTCGCAAAGCTAGGTATCTACTACAACGAAACAGAAAGCTATAACATATGATTTTGCAAGACCCTGGATTCACTATGTAATTGGCCTGATGTTCAGCGGCTAGCAGCTTGAAGATTTATAATTATCATTTATCACAGAAGATAAAAGTAGAATCTAAGCTTCTAGTCTTCCATATAACAATAACACACAAGATGCATTACCCTTTTTTTAATCTGTTTTTTTAATTATTATTTTAGTGGAGGGAGGGTGGCTTGGGAAGTAACATACTCAAAGACAGGGGTGAGAGTTTGGATGAAGAAGAACTAATAGCCAAAAGAAAAAAAACTTCATTATTCAACTTACCGGTGCACAACGAATTTAACGCATTTGACACAGTATATATATGCATTACTGAATCCTACGTCACCACACTGCAAACAAACCATCTCCTGCATCATGAATTTTGCACAAGTCCATTATAACAGAAGCTGATTCATATAAGCTGTTATAAGTTGTTCTGAAACATCCTAAGATGCATTTAAGAATTGGAAGCTTTGAGCTGATATTTCATATTTGTAGAAATTAGAATCGGTTGATTCACGTTAGAGGAGATGGAAGCACCCTAACCGGACCTCCGTTAGTAATTGATCATTTCTACATAACCAGGATTAACACATTCAGTTAGGTTTCTTCTAATATATGACAATTAACAGGCAGACAAATTAAAATCTGACTTGAGAAGTTCTGAATAAAAGTTCAAGTACTATCATTTATTGGAATCTATCAGATAACAGGCACAATATTTTTTTCGTCCATCCGAACTATGGGCATTTTACTTAACACTTCATCCTCTGAGTCTAAACATTCACTTAATAAGCATTTAATTCTAGCACAAATACTTCATCCACTAGATGTCCTTAAATGCTCCAAAATGCATGCTCATACTCAATATGTAATAAATGATAGCATCAGCTATGGTTAATCAATATAGGATTCCAGCGTACAAGGAAAACTAATGAAATGAAATAACAGGTCAAGAAAGCTGTACGAAAGATTGAATTATCAATCTTAAAAGAAGACTATTTGTACTCTAACCAACTTAAGGTATCCATGTAAGGGATTGATTGCATCCACAACATGTTTATCCACATAATAGAGACATGAGAATACAATAATGCAGCAATCCCATACTATGTAGGATATCAAGAATGGTCTAAATCCAGCCCTGACCTAATACTAACCTTGCTAGAAAACTTGCTACAAAACTATGAAGATAGGCAAGTACTCAACACAAAAAACAAGCTCAACATCAAAATCACGGCCAAATCGGGAATCTCATCATCACTGAATAACTACAAATATTACAATCTGCATATTGCCCCATTAAACAAATAAAATACCCGCAATGACGCGAAAATCAGAAAGCCAGCGGACGCAAAACTTAGAGCGTACGAGCAGAGAGGGAGAAAATCAAAACCGCTTCTGAAACAATAATTTGAGCTCACGTTTAACATTGGCAACATGATCCTCAGCTGTAGAAATCTTCTAATGTTTCTTTCTCTCGGTCGAAGGGTCGACGGGGTTTCTCAATGAACAAAGTCCTCTGAAACTCCTCTATCGCCTCCTCATACTCCTTTTCCTTCTTTGCCGCTTCATGCAACAAATTCGCACAGAAATGAGCATACTCTGTAGAATTAGGGCACCTTCAATTTGAATGGACTTTTTGCCGTCGGCGAGCGGAAAGTTTTGTAATTCGAGGGTTTTAATATGTTCGGGGAAAAAAATTAGGCGAGACGTCTGGGGCGAAGGAGATAAAATTCAATTTTTTACTACTTTTTTTTTTTTTTGTTTTGTTACTGGCACGGTCGATGCTGAACGTCTGGAGCGAGGGAGATGAAAATTCTTTTTTTTTTTTTTTTTTTGGAAATATTTTTTTTACTGGCATGGTCGATGCTGAAACCATCTCTAACAAGTGGATTGTATGCTACAAGAAAGCTTATCGCCAGCGAAAGAGTGGTTGGTCAGATGATGATATTGAAGATACTGCACAATCACTCTATGGGAGGTCTAAATTTTCACACAAAGATATTTTTGTAACAAGTGATGCGTCGTCATCTCAATTGGAAGATGAATTTAAGTGAAGATCGTACACGTCTTGTATGGAAGATGAAGACAGCGTTGAAGAAGATCGTGGCAGCTCAAAGAAATCAAGAACCGATGGAGATGATCCAACTGACTCCACTCCAGAAACTCCTCTCAGTGATGCAGCAACAATCCGTCGTTCACTTGGTAGAGATAAGACTAAAACTAAGGCAAAAAGAAAAAGGAAAGGTACAATATCACAATCTTATGGTGTTTCCGATAAGTTCACTTCAGAACTGCGAGCAATGAGGATCACACGTGAAAAGGAAGTTGATGCAATGACTAAATTGGGAGATTTGAGGATGAAATCAACTATGCTCAATACCTTGATAGGAAAGAGTGACTTATCTCCGGAATAAGAAGTCCTAAAACATCGTCTAATGGTAGAATTGTTTCCTTAGGAAATTGTATTTTTATTTGCTAGTGCTTGTTTGTTTTTGTGATTTTAATTATTGCAATTTCATTTTCTGTAATTTTCACTTTTCGTGATTTTAATTAATGAAATTTTAGTTTTCATAATTCCACTAGCAAAATCGTGATGCTATACCTCTTGTTGCTTTCAATCTATGCATGATGAAAGAATCTTAATTATTGTTACTAGCAGACAATGAACTTGACAACTCAAAATCATTCATACTCATATTTTGAAGACAACAACTAAAAATCACAATGCGTCTGACATTTGATTTAATTGATGTGCTTGTAACTCACATGAATATTACATCATTGTTATTTCACATGCCACTCACCTTGATCATAACTTTATTCATCATCCGTCAAATAATCCAATACATGATTGTGGTAGCTCAAATTGATGAGCTTTAAATGCATTTGACCACAACTTTACTCATATGCGTTTGACATTTGTAACTTGATAAACTTGACATAATTTTACTCAAGTGCATCCGACAACTTATGGAGACTCACATGTGTATGTTACATCATTTTAATTTTACTAAAAACCAATTCTATGCACCCAATCCAGTCTATAATCAAAATTCAAGAAGTAATTCATACCATGATTTGCATCCAATTACATAAAATCCAAATGAAATCATAAAATCCTAAATCTGAATTGAGTCTAATAGGTCTATTTGAATTAAATAGCCTCATTAGACCCCAATTTAGCACACCCAGTTCAATGTACAATCACAATCCAAAAAGCAGTTCAAACTATAATTTACATCATTCTAATACCAGTTACATAAAATCCAAATGAAACCACAAAATCTTATATCTAAATTGGAGTATAATGGGTACTATAGGCACTATTTCGATATTAATAGTACTAATAGTACCAATTGTTTAGCCTCAACAATAACAAACAAAAATACACGGAAAAATGCATCTACATTCGTATTCACATCTCTAAAGAAAAAAAATCAAAAAAAACAGAAGCACTGCAAAATAAAAAAAAAAAAGAGGAAAAAAAATTGAAAAAAAAGGGTTCAGAGTACATAATCGAAAAAGGAAGAAAAAAATTGCAAGAAAAAAAAAAAAGGAGAAGCACGTCGCCTACTCATCAAGGATACACCTCATGAGCACTCACAATAAATAAAAAATAAAAAGCATCAGGCATAAAAAAAAAAAAGCACAAAAAAACATAAAAAAACAGAATGAGAAAGCAGAGTGAGAGAGAGAAAGAAAAGGAACAAACGGCGGATCTAATGCTGTTGTAGGAATCGCAGATATGCGACTCTATCAAACTTCAGCCACCACACGGCGGTGCTGCTGCTGGCAGTCAGGCTTGCACACGAACGGCGGCGGGATCTGGAATGGCTTGACGGCGGTTAGATCTGGAGCAATTTGACGGCGTCGGAGGAGGAGGAGTCGGCGGAGGCAACGCAGGGACAGGGCCGCCTTCCTGGAGTCGGAGTCGGCGATCTAGAGAGGCTTGATGCCTGCCGCCGACGAGTCTCTGTCGCGGCTGTCATGGCGGAAGGTTGAGGAAGGTAGGGGAATAATGGAGAGAGTATTTGAGAAGAAGAGAGGATTTAGGTCTTTTTTGGTTGGCGGGATTCTGCTCTAGGAAAGTAATCTGATTCTAAATTACTATTAAATTACAGATTCCAAAAAATAAAATTCTTGTGTTTGTTTCAGATTTTATAAAATTGAAGAAAATAATAAAAATCCTCACATTAAGGAAAGTTTGTTCAAAATTTAAGGATTCTTATTTCTTACTCTAACGTACTGTATTCTTTTTCCTTGATACATGGATTCTAATAATAATAATAATAATAATAATAGTAAAAAACCAAAAATAAAAATAATAATAATAATTTAAAATAATAATATGTAATAAATAAATAATAATAATAATAACAAAAACAAAAATAAAATTAAAAAAATAATAATAATAACCAAAAAAAATAATAGTAATAAAAATAAAAAAACAAAAAATAAATAATAATAATAATAATAATGAAACTTGATATTATGAAATTGATATTTTTCACGTAAACGATAACTTGATTTCATATTAGAATCTAGACAATTTTATTGATAATATCCAAATACTGGATTGTTGATTAGTTATGATTCATTTTCCTCAAAATAATATTTATCAGAATCACATTCCATAACAACTTTACTTTCCTGTTTTATTTTTCCTAGAATCACATTCCTCAGAATTATTTTTCCTGACAACATTATTTTCCTACCAACTAAACGAGCCCTTAGGGTTTTCAGATTTTGAAAATGGAAAATGAGGCACAACTTCTTTTGATTGAAAATAGTAGGGGTATTTTGGTCCCAAAAATCAAAAATTGGACATAATTTGAGTTATTATGTTAGTGGACATAATTTGAGTTCCACTAACTTAAACAGACATATTCATGTATTACCACTATATAAATCGTAAAATCTAAAAAATTAAAGCTCGATTTATTCTTTTTTTTTTAACTATAAAATGAGTAATAAAACAAATCGAACTTTGATTTTTATTTATTTTTTTAATTTTATGATTTCTATATTAATTTTTAGGATACGAGAATATTAAACAACAAAAATTAAAAAAATAATGTCAAAGTGATAAAATGACGAAAGTGCCCACAAATGGGGGTAATATAACATTTCTCCCCTTTAAAAATCTTATAGTAGTACTCCCTCCATCCATGATTTACTCGACTAAAAATTTGGGCATGCATCTAATATTTTTAATTGTATTAAAGTGTTAAAGTAATTGTGGAGCTTATATCCTAAAATGAAAAGGTTCAGTAAATCTTGGACGTCCCAATATAGTAATAATGTCAATAATGATGGACGGTAGGAGTACTATGTGTTGGAAATTTGGTTTTTGACCAAATAAATAATAACAAATATTTAATTTATTACATAAATTAAATATTAGATTATTGTTCTACTCGCGGAGTAGATGACCGTGGTATATTTATAGGCTCAAAACCGATTTCCGGTGAGTGAGATATAAATGTTCAAAGTTTGGTGGAGAGTTACTTCATTAGTTAATGAAGTGTAAGTTATACCACATTGATTAAATATTAATGTGGTGTGCTGTTTAAAAGTGTTTAAACATGTGAGCTTAATAACAAGTGGGCCAAGTAAGTGGATAAGTGTGTGGTTGGGCTCTCGCGTGAGCACACACTCGATCCGGCCCCGCCGTCCGTGCCGGACGGCACGGACGGCTCCGGCTCGGGTTCGGGTTTCGTGGCCGTGGACTTGGATCTTGGCAATTGGTCCTTTGGGTGGTCCTTTGGGCCTTTGGCTTGGGCTTGGGGTCTTGTGTACTATATTTTTTGGACCACAAAATATATAGTATTTTGGGCCATGTGGAAGCCCAATTGCCCAGCCCAATTCTAATGAGGCCTACCCGTCCAGCCCAATTCGTGGCCCATCCGGAAGAAGACTCTGGAAGGTGTCTCTTCAGCTGAACAGTCAGCCTCTTCCACTCCACCACTAACCCACTACCTTCGTGGCTGTTAATGCCTTTATGACATTGATGTCCCTACTGAATGAGCAGCCTATAAATAGAAGGCTCTGCAGGCCATTCTAGGACACACAACTCAAAGCATTTGCATCATCTCTTCTACAAGCATTCAGTTTTTGAGCTCAGTTCCTTCGCCTTTTATTTCCAGTTCGCCGGAGCTTCTTAGTTTGCGGTGCTGCTACTAAGAAGACGAGAAGTCGTTTTATCTTTGGGGACGAAGCGCCAAATCCGTGAGCACTACCCGGGCGTAGGCGTAATTCGTCTTGCGGAAAGAGGGTTTCCTCGACTCGACTTCAAATTTCATTTTGTTTGTAGTTTTACTCATTTCACTTGTAATCTTCGATTATTCTATTGTAATTGTACGCCCGGCAAGTTCTACATTTCCAACAATCGCAAGACGAATTATACTTGCCGTTCCAAGGAGTTTTGAATCAACTATTCGAAGATGACAAGTGCTGCAGCTTCCACCGACTCGTCCATTGAAGCTTCGACATTGCCATCTACTATGTCGTCAACTGTTCCATCAACCATGTCAACGCCGTTGCCAACCTACACTACTGCATCGGCAATGAACTCCAACACTGGCGGTTCAACCGGAGGCTCGACTATGCCTTCAAGTTCGTGGGTTTGGAATAACCCATTTTTGTCAAGCGGTGGTTCCGCTTCAAGCGGCACCGTGGGTTCCACTTTTAGTGGAACTGTTGGAGCGCCATTCATGGGCTCGACTGTGGGGGCGGCCTATGGGCCTAACCCAAGTGGCTCCCTTATGGGAGCGAACTCGGCATCAAGGGTGATGCCACCCGCCGAGAAGCCGCCGAAGTTTAGCGGAGCTGACTTCAAAAGGTGGCAACAAAAGATGTTGTTCTACTTGACAACATTGGGAGTGGCAAACTTCCTCACGGAAGATGAGCCGGCTGCGCCAAATGCCAATGAGGCGAACTTCCATGTTCGTGCTTTGTATGACAATTGGCGAAATGGAGACTACTTGTGCAAGAATTTCATTCTCAATGCCTTGGATGATAGCTTGTACAATGTATACTCTGGTGTCAACACCTCCAAAGGAATATGGGAGGCGTTAGACAAGAAGTACCGTAGCGATGACGCGGGTACGAAGAAGTTCGTTGTAGCCCGATACTTGGACTACAAGATGGTCGATTCTCGACCAATGATGGAGCAAGTACAAGAGTTTCAACTCATTGTGCATGACGTCCATGCTGAGGGGATGGTCCTTCCGGATGCGTTCGTTGTGGCGACCGTGATCGAGAAGCTACCCCCAAATTGGAAAGACTTCAAGAGCTACCTCAAGCACAAGCGAAAGGAGATGACTCTTGAAGACTTGATTGTGAAGCTACGCATCGAGTCGGATGTGCGCGATCAAGACAAACCAAAGGCACCGTCTGATGCCAAGGTGAACTTGATGGAGAAGGGCGGTCCCTCCAACAAGCGTGATCGCCCAAATGCCAAAGACAAAGGCAAGGCGAAGGGACCATCGAAGAAGTTTGATGGTGATTGCTACAATTGTGGCAAGCATGGGCATACTGCGAAGGACTGCAAGAAGCCCAAGAACAAGAAGAAGAAGAAACATGCTGTCAACGTCGCCGAAAAAGATGGCGAGTGGGTGAAAGAAGACTTTACGGCTGTGGTCACCGAGGAGGTCAACCAAGTCGAAAAGCCGGGAGGCTGGTTCATCGACACTGGCGCTACTGCGCACGTGTGTGCCGATAGGAACAAGTTTGTTACCTATCAAGTTGTTGAGGGGAGGAAGCTCAACATGGGGAACCAAGCTTCGTCCGTGGTTGTCGGAGTTGGAGATGTGGTGCTAAAGCTTACATCCGGGAATTCTCTAACTTTGAAGAACGTGCTGCATGTTCCCGACATCCGAAAGAACTTGGTCTCGGGCTCTATTCTAGTTAATAAGGGTTTAGACTAGTTTTTGAGTCTGACAAGTTTATTTTGTCAAAGAGTGGTACTTTTCTTGGAAAGGGTTACCTCTCTGATGGTCTCTTTAGGTTGAATGTATTGGCTATACGCCATGTACCAAAATCTATTGAGAGTAATGAAAATGCTACTACTTCCTCTTACATTGTTGAGTGCTCTAATTTATGGCATTGTAGATTAGGACATGTTAATCTAAATGCTATAAAACGATTAGTAAATTTAGATTTACTAAAGTTAAATGAAGTTAACACTCAAAACAAATGTGAAGTTTGTGTTGAGGCAAAAATGACAAAACCACCGTTTTATTCGGTTGAGCGGAGCACGAAACCCCTTGATTTAATTCACACCGATGTGTGTGATTTAAAGTATGTGCAAACTCGTGGTGGTAAAAAGTACTTTATCACGTTCATCGATGATTGCACGAGATATTGTTATCTTTATCTTTTAAGAGGTAAAGATGAGGCTATTGAAGTGTTCAAACACTTCAAGAATGAAGCCGAAAATCAACTAAGTGGTCGAATTAAGAGTGTTCGAAGTGACAGAGGTGGCGAATATGTCGCTCCGTTTGAGGAATTATGCAACGAAAGTGGTATAATTCATCAAACGACGGCTCCATACTCACCTCAATCAAATGGCGTTGCTGAACGTAAAAATCGAACTCTTAAGGAGATGATGAATGCTTTGTTGATTAGTTCAGGGTTGCCCCAAAATATGTGGGGAGAAGCTGTCTTGACAGCCAACTATATATTAAACAAGATTTCACTCAAAGGTAAAGATGTTACTCCTTATGAGTTATGGAAAGGTTGGAAACCGTCGTACAAATACCTTAAAGTGTGGGGGTGTTTGGCGAAGGTTGAAGTGCCTCTACCTAAACAAGTTACAATTGGCCCTAAAACGGTTGATTGTATCTTTATTGGGTATGCACATAACAGCAGCGCCTATCGCTTTGTTATCCACAAGTCGGAAGTACCCGACATGACTGTGGGTACAACGATCGAGTCAAGGAATGCAATATTCTTTGAACACATATATCCTTGTAAAGACAAGGGTAATGTAGAAACCAATTCTAGCAATAGAATTGAAGGTGAAGCCACGAGTTCTAAATCCGAGGATGAAGAACCTACATCACGCAAACGACAAAGGTCTAATCCGGAAGATAGTGAACCGAGACGTGGTAGTAGAGTTCGGAAACCAAAGCAATTTGGTCCGGATTATGTAGTGTTCATGTTGGATCAAGAACCTACGACGATCAAAGAAGCTTTTTCTAGATCGGACAGTCCGTTTTGGAGAGAAGCGGTACAAAGTGAAATTGAGTCCATTAGGCAAAACCACACTTGGGTGCTGGTTGATTTGCCCGAAGGGTGTAAACCCTTGGGGTGCAAATGGATCCTTAAAAGGAAATACAAAGCTGATGGATCAATTAACAAGTACAAAGCCCGTTTGGTTGTCAAAGGGTTTAAGCAGAAAGAAGGGTACGATTATTTCGATACCTATGCTCCTGTAACAAGGATTACATCCATTCGGGTGCTTCTCGCAATTGCTGCTTTGCACAATCTCGAGATACATCAAATGGATGTGAAAACTGCTTTCCTCTATGGATTTGTAGAACCTGGTAAAGAGAAGAAGGTTTGCAAACTGGTTAAATCCCTCTATGGATTGAAGCAAGCGCCACTTCAATGACACTTGAAATTTGATAATGTGATGTTGTCAAATGGGTTTAAGATAAACGAGTGTGATAAATGTGTTTACATTAAGAACACGAATAACGGGTATGTTATTGTGTGTCTTTATGTAGATGACATGTTAATCATGGGTAGTAATATCCGTGTAATTAATGAAACTAAGAACATGTTAAAGAGGAACTTTGACATGAAAGACTTGGGTTTAGCGGATGTTATTCTTGGTATGAAAATACTAAGGAAATCTGATGGGATTGTCTTGTCACAATCTCACTATGTTGAGAAAGTGCTCAAGAAGTTTAACTCTTTTGAAAGCGTGCCCGCTAAAACTCCTATTGAACTTAATGTTCATTTGAGCAAGAACCGAGGTGAGTCAGGTTGCTCAAGAAGACTATGCTCGTGTCATAGGGTGTTTAATGTATCTTACAAATTGCACTAGACCCGACATAGCATGTGCCGTGAATAAATTGAGTAGATACACGAGCAATCCAAGCAAGGAGCATTGGAGAGCTCTTGTACGAGTTTTGAGATACTTGAAGTATACTCAAAGTCATGGGCTACATTTTTCGAGATACCCCCCGGTACTTGAAGGGTACTGTGATGCGAATTGGATTTCGGACACGAAAGATTCACTTTCTACAAGTGGGTATGTGTTTATAATTGGGGGTGGAGCTGTTACGTGGAGATCCACAAAACAAACGTGTATAGCCCGATCCCATGGAGTCCGAATTCATAGCTTTAGATATAGCTGGTGAACAAGCCGAATGGCTAAGAAACTTTCTTGAGGACATACCATGTTGGGAGAAACCATTGCCTCCGGTGATAATTCACTGCGATAGCCAAGCGGCTATTGGTAGGGCAAAAAGTGGTTTGTATAATGGTAAGTCTCGACATATTCGTCGACGACATAATACCGTGAGACATTTGATCACAACTGGGATTATCTCAGTCGACTATGTGAAGTCGTTGGATAATCTGGCGGATCCACTAACCAAAGGGTTAAACCGTGATCAAATGAATAAGTTGCTTGAGGGAATGAGAGTAAAATCCACAAATTAAGAACTATCATAGTGGTAACCCAACCATGATGATTGGAAACCCTAAGAACTTGGTTCAATGGGAAAACTAAGCTGTGAAAGATCGGGTGAAAACACTCACATTTATTTATTCCCTTGAAAGCATTTGAGTGTTGAAAGCTTGCCTAGTGGTGAGGATAAGTCTATGACTTTTAATGATTCCTAAATACCTCGAGGAGGTTGAGTATGGCAAGATACTCGGTAAAGAATCACCTATGTAAGTGTGAAGTGAGGCCGCTTTGTTAAGATACACTTATGAAACCAAAGGGGTGTCCAAGGCCGAAATGGACACAAAACGTGAGAACGGATGAGGTTGAGGTGTATAAGTGTTAACATCGTTGTCTCGGTGCACGCCATGGAGGGATAGTTCAAAGCATTGAGCTACTATGCCGCCTGTGTACTCGATGGTGTTGACTATGGAAGGTTCAAAGCCATAAACTACCTATCCTAATACTTTTATACCTCGTAAGGACTGAGCTCTTGCATTTGCATACATTTGCATATGGCTATCTCACTCATGTGGGGGATTGTTGGAAATTTGGTTTTTGACCAAATAAATAATAACAAATATTTAATTTATTACATAAATTAAATATTAGATTATTGTTCTACTCGCGGAGTAGATGAGCGTGGTATATTTATAGGCTCAAAACCGATTTCCGGTGAGTGAGATATAAATGTTCAAAGTTTGGTGGAGAGTTACTTCATTAGTTAATGAAGTGTAAGTTATACCACATTGATTAAATATTAATGTGGTGTGCTGTTTAAAAGTGTTTAAACATGTGGGCTTAATAACAAGTGGGCCAAGTAAGTGGATAAGTGTGTGGTTGGGCTCTCGCGTGAGCACACACTCGATCCGGCCCCGCCGTCCGTGCCGGACGGCACGGATGGCTCGGGCTCGGGCTCGGGCTCGGGCTCGGGCTCGGGTTCGGGTTTCGTGGCCGTGGACTTGGATCTTGGCAATTGGTCCTTTGGGCCTTTGGCCTGGGCTTGGGCTTGGGGTCTTGTGTACTATATTTTTTGGACCACAAAATATATAGTATTTTGGGCCATGTGGAAGCCCAATTGCCTAGCCCAATTCTAATGAGATGAGGCCTACCCGTCCAGCCCAATTCGTGGCCCATCCGGAAGAAGACTCTGGAAGGTGTCTCTTCAGCTGAACAGTCAGCCTCTTCCACTCCACCACTAACCCACTACCTTAGTGGCTGTTAATGCCTTTATGGCATTGATGTCCCTACTGAATGAGCAGCCTATAAATAGAAGGCTCTGCAGGCCATTCTAGGACACACAACTCAAAGCATTTGCATCATCTCTTCTACAACATTCAGTTTTTGAGCTCAGTTCCTTCGCCTTTTATTTCCAGTTCGCCGGAGCTTCTTAGTTTGCGGTGCTGCTACTAAGAAGACGAGAAGTCGTTTTATCTTTGGGGACGAAGCGCCAAATCCGTGAGCACTACCCGGGGCGTAATTCGTCTTGCGGAAAGAGGGTTTCCTCGACTCGACTTCAAATTTCATTTTGTTTGTAGTTTTACTCATTTCACTTGTAATCTTCGATTATTCTATTGTAATTGTACGCCCGGCAAGTTCTACATTTCCAACACTATGCAATAGAATTTACCCTTGGGTCTGGGGTAATCAATAACGCCTCTACCCCAAGGGTAGCTAATATTTTATTCCATCCCTATGTGAAGGTGGAGGCATTACCTCAAGGGTAACTAATACTCCCTCCGTCATGAATGAACATAAATGTTTTTTTTCAACACGAGATTTAAAAAGTGTTGGTTTAGAGATAAAGTATAGTGTTTAATATTTTAATACAAATTTTATTATTTTAAAATTGGAGCATCGTAGATGTATAAAAATATATTGATGCCTGATTTTAAAAGAAAGATCGTATCAAGACCTTTAATTTGGTATAAAAATCATAAAAATTGGAAAACCAACGAGCAAGTTATAATAATTTAAACTTTACAAGTTTAAATTATGTTGTGATACGTGATGAGATGTGAGTGGAAGATGAGATGATTACTAATGGGTAATTCTTTCCATTTTAGGAAACAGACCAATTGGTGTGGGACGACTCGATTTGATATACAAGTCTATTGAAGTGGGTCCGAGGAAGTACATTACATGCTCCGATCGCTTATTGTGTCAACGGATAAAGTGATAATGGTATGAATAAATAAGTTAATAAAAATCATACCAAAATTAGTTAATCTTTATTTAAAAAAACCTAAATTTTGCCTTAAAAAATTGAAGTTTAATTGGAAAAATTGAAGACGTGCTATTGTCACATCAACGGTTGACACATTAAGTGTGCTCACGATGGGCGGTAGAGCGTTTCTGATGTAAAATATACCATATCCTTTTAATGATGCATAAAATACTCTCTTTCTCAAATAATGAAAGTGGAGACATTTTTTTTTTAATTAGACTCAGCATTGGAATGATTGTTGACAGAGGTTTGTGCAAGATTGAGATTCTAAGGTGGTAAAAAACAAACACATTCGTTAAAACCCTCCATTTAAACCCTACCAATCATTGCACCCCCACCCTAATTAAGTTGAACATTCATCACAGGGGCGACTCTCCCACTGACGACACCACTCTCTTCTTCCCACTTTCCCCTACTAACTTCTCCCCCGTCGACCTCTCACATAGGATTCAATCTTGAATTCTTTTCACGCCCCCCTGTGACGCCCCCTCTCACGGTTGTCACCGACGCCACCCCACCCTCATCTGCCGCCGCCCCACCTCGCTTGCCACCATCGTCACCGCCGCTGCCTCCGCCACCGACAAAGAACGCTACTGCCACTCTCTCTTATATTTTTTTATAATCATCACTGGCGAGTCTTTTTTTTTCACAAGCGTTTACCGCCAAATGAGTCCCCATTCACCCCCGCCGGCCCATATCGCCACCGCGGCACATCATCAAAGTGGAGCGGTTGAAATTAGCCAAAGACTATTTGGGAAAGATGGCAGATTCTGACGAAAAATTGACATCCCAAGTCTCTTAAAATATTTGTAAAAACAATCTTTTGTCGTGGATGTAGAGTGTTCTTTTATAAAGTGTTATTAAATAGTTAGAAGCTCCTTCTCAACTTGTGGCAATGAGGAATTGCAAAGTTAAAAAATAGAATAAAGAATTATTTATAATTTATGACTTTCTCTGTCTTTAAAGAGTGCGATTCACTTTGTAGTACGAATTTAGATAAGCCTCTTATTTGTTATGCAATTAACATATGTAATTCTAATTAGTGAGTTATGTTTAATTAGTGAGTTATGATTATGAATTTAGTTAAAGTTGATAGGTTTGAGTTTGAGTTTAATCGTATATTTGTGTCACAGATAATGTACTACACTCTTTGTGGATAGATACGTGAAACTTCTCAAAACAATGATATTTCCTAAATGATAAGAACATAAAATCCTAGTTCATTTTAACCGTGTGAATGAGCTAATTCTTCTATATTAAATAGAAAAATTTGAATCAATAAAAATAAATTTTAGATCGGAAATTTAAAAAGTTGAGGTAACAAATTTAAAAAATAACCAAAAGAAAAAGAAGAGAAATTGACTCTCAAAAGAGGCCAACGTAATATAGTGTACTTCCGGTAAATAGTCATAACATTTCTAAGACAGCTCGCGTCGCACCTGATTATAACCCGTTGCCATCTTCAGACTCCTGTGCAGAAATTTCTTTAATTTTGATCAATTACCCCCTCCGCTCAGATCTAATTCCACAAATTTCACGCACATATCCACACAATCACCTGTATCTACACATAATTGTTGAATTTGGTGCTAAAAAATGTCGAGCGACGACGATTTGGATGAGGACGAGCTGTTGCAGATGGCGCTGAAGGAGCAATCGCAGCGCAATGTCAATTACCAGAAGCCGGCGTCGTCCAAGTCGAAGCCCGTGCGCAACTACGTCCAGCCTCCGACGACCCGAGGCGGCGGTAGGAGCGCCGGCGCGGCGGCTCAGCATCAGAAGAAGGGGACCAGTAAGCAAAAGAAGCAGCCCTTGGATGAGGATGACGATTCGGAGGTGGAGATGCTAAGCATTTCATCGGGAGACGAGGATGATCGAGGCGTGGCTGCTAAGAGTCGCGGTGGTGGTAAGAAAGCTGAAGACAAGGCGTGGGATGGGGGGGAACCGAGTTGCTGGAAGCATGTTGATGAAGCTGAGGTATTGTGTTTCTGAGTATGCTTAAGTATATATGTATGGTAGCATGTGCAAAATTGGATAATTTATTGCCGTAGATTCTTAGTGGTTGTTTATTCAAGTGGAATTTCGCTTTGTTTTGATTGGAAGCTGAGATTGATGCACATTACTAATTATGATGTTTTGAGCTTGTTTTTGCGTAATTTCTATGGTCTTGTTATTGGCATGCTCGTTTACATTATAGGAGGCATTTCACGTTCTGCATAAGAGTGGGAGATAGTTCTTGCTCTCATATTTGTTTTCCTGATTATATGTGAATTGCGAAAGTTTAACACTACATTGAAGTGTGAGCTAATCTCTTTGTAATGTTTATGTTCGTCAATCTGTGTGAATTGCAAACATTAGCGAGTGTACTAGACTACTATTGCCAGTGAGTTGGGAAATGCTGAATTTTTTTCACATGCTAAACATTTCCTATTTATTATACTGCAATATATGGAAATCACTTATACGAATGAAGTTATTTATCAGCTGGCTCGGAGGGTTCGTGAAATGAGGGATATGAAAGCAGTTCCCGTGCCTCCGAAGTATGACAAGAAGCCAAAAGGATTAACCAATATACAGTCACTTCCCCGTGGCATGGAGTGGGTCGATCCTCTTGGATTGGGGTAAAACATCAAATTTGGACTTGTTTCCCTTCTTTACTTTGCTTACTGATTTCTTGCTAATCTGAGCTCATACGTGGACAGGCTAATTAACCACAAGACATTTAGATTGATCAGCGATAATATAGCAAATGCCACTTTCACCACTGATGTGGAACCTCTCGATCCAAGTGCACGAGGTACTTGTTTTAGTTTTTCTTATACTTTGTAGTGTATTTATTTTTGTTATAGCTATTGGACAGCTTATATCGAGATACTGCCTTCTTTAAGGATGGAACTTTATCTTTGCGTACATTTTCACACCAGAAAATATGGAGAAAAGTTATGTATAAGGGATGGATTAATAGTTATTTTTGCTGACACGTTTGTGAAAATTTGCTACTATTCCTGTCTGTATAATTTCCTACCTTATATTTATGCACCGAAAAGCAGATTTGGGTTCTGTTACAGCCGTGTCAGAGTGGTATTCTGCGTAAAGTTGATTGTAGTTTAAGTACGATCACTTGAATGTACTAATTCTTCATTATTAGTGGATCTCTAAGTTATTGTTATGAGTTCACTTTATCATCTATGTTGTTAAGACTTAAGAGCTCAGGAATGAGTTGTGCTCTATAGGTGGATACCTTGAAAGAGAAGTTAGGCTATTTCCTGCTAGAGGATCTATTGAATCATAAAGATCTATAGTTATATTTCCTCCTTCACTAGGAACAAAGAAGTTCAGCATAGTGTAGGTGCTCTTAGTTTGTCGAAACTAATCTTTTACAGAATCTAGATCATCATATAAACTGGGAGAGATGTGAAATAACATACAGTGTAGAAGAACTGGATCTATCTTTAAGGATCTTTCTGCAGTACTTGATGCCCTTCGCAATTGAACATTTAACATTCATTTCCGTGTTTTCATGCACCACAATTCTATAAATTAGTTCTTATGCTATTTCTTATTGAAACCACTGACAAATGAAGCAATGAAAGGGCAGGACTTCATTATTAGACATGATTGATTGTCGCGGCAGCTGTTTGTTAACTATGTAGTATGCTTGAGTTACATCAAATTCATATTGCTGATTGATTTAAAGGCAGCCCCATTTATATGGTTTTGCAGAGAAGTTAAACTATTACTCGGAGAATTTTGATGCAAAGCTTTTCTTATCACGAGTCCATCTAGATACTAGTGCTGCTGAGTTGGAAAGTGGTGCTTTTTCATTGAAGAATGAACTAAAAGGACGCACCCAACAGAGAAAGCAGTTGGTCAAAGAGAACTTTGATTGCTTTGTCTCCTGCAAAACAACTATTGATGGTTAGTCGATACGTGTTTGAGACTTCTTCAGTGAGTACGCTGAACTCTGATATGCTTGTGTTTTTTTTGCAGATATTGAATCAAAGTTGAAGCGAATTGAGGAAGACCCTGAAGGTGCTGGGACAACTCACTTATTCAATAGTATTGAGGGAGTCAGTTCACTGGCTAATCGTGCTTTTGGACCTCTATTTGAGAGACAGGTAGGTAGGATCCAAATCCTGGAGTAACTTATTGATACCTTGAAGTGTTATCCTTGGATAAATCTAATTGAAACTACGATACTTTTCAAGGCCCAAGCGGAAAAGATTAGGTCTGTCCAAGGAATGCTTCAGAGGTTCCGAACATTATTCAACCTGCCTAGTGCAATTCGTGGTAACATTAGTAAGGGAGAATATGATTTGGCTGTAAGAGAGTACCGAAAAGCGAAGTCAATTGTTCTGCCTTCTCATGTATGTCTTCCTTCTTTAAGATGAAGTATCCATCCTTTTTTGAAACTCACAATCCTAGTACTTATTTGCTACTATATTTAACTGCATCTTGGTGTTCCTTCATTTTAATACACTCCTGAAAATTTTGTTGACTAAGTAGTTGTTGCTCCTTCTATCATATAATCATCTAACATCATTCGTCACATCTTGATTTCTCCCAATTTTATATATACATATTGATTTAGATTTCAGAGCTTGACTTTTGTGTCCCTCTTCCTTTTCTTTTTGTATGCATGAACTTTTTTATGGCGCCTTTTGTATTAAATGTTTCTTATTATAAAGGCCTGGCTATGAAAAATTAATAGAGTGAAGATAAAACCAAGTAGCTAATGAACTACAAATGAAATCAACATCTCAATAAATGAGGTTCACAGACAGAAGTCTGCCTCAGCGAGAAGCTGTTTTTTATCCTACAGTAATACTCCAGATAAGAAATCTAAACCTCTGAAATTACTATGTAAACGTCTAATATCTGTGGCCCATGCAAGAGCCGTATTCCTTTTACTAAGTAGAAGCTTATAAAACAAATAAGGCCCGGACTGAAATAAATGAAGCCCAGGCTAACAGTGCTTTTAGCTTTCTGCGATTATTGCGCCAAACATACACCCTCCAGGGTGCGCTCACCGCACTGCTATCAACTCTCTTGCTTTGTTGCTTCTTATGTTCTCCACAGAAAACTCCTAGATCGTTTTTATAGGAATGATGATGCCAACTGATTCTTCTTTACCTTCTTATGTGAGTGGAACTTATTGAATTTTCAGGTGGGAATTCTCAAACGTGTTCTCGAGGAGGTTGAAAAAGTTATGCAAGAGTTCAAAGCCATGCTTTACAAGACCATGGAAGATCCAAATATTGATCTAACAAATGTAAGATTTATAATACTCCTTCCATCCCATAGAAGAGGTCCCATTTTCTAATTTGGGATGTCCTATAGAAGAGGTCCCGTTTCCCCAATTGGAAAAAAATGAGAGGTCTTCCTTCCCCACATGATTGTAGACCCACCACTTTATTCACAACCAATAATGCATTGGTTGATGTGCCCAAACCAAATGGGACATCTTCTATGGGACGGAGGGAGTATATATTATTCTAGATATACAGTTGCTGTGCAAGATGCCTTACAAGTCCTGTTATGAGAGGAATTAATATAGATATTGGCCATCTGATTCCTTATGGCTGCTTTGATGTCATGTAGGAGAACTGTTTTCTTTCTCTCAGAACAAGATAATCGTATTAGAATTAAGATATGGAGAAAAGGAAAATGTGTTTCGAATAAAGAATTAAATGTATGTTGAAATGTGGTATTTTAATTCCTAGCTGTTTAAACATGTTGATATTTGAAGAATGAGCATTCCTTCTGGGCCATAATTATCAGCCGGCCTGATATGATGATATATAGATGCTAGTGTTATTACCTGGTCTTTTGGTTAATCACTGGCATCTACCATTTATAGTATCTCTGGCTGATAGCTTAATCTGTTGATTGATGTATCCTGTAGCTTGAAAATACTGTACGGCTTTTACTGGAGCTTGAGCCTGAGTCCGATCCCATAAAGCATTATTTGAATATACAGGTGCGATGTTTCTAGTCCTTACTGGCATTTATTTTGTTCAACTGCAAATATATTGTTAATCACTGCCAAGCTTCTGTGATGGCAGTTATTAAATATGTTCTCCATATACTGGATATTTGCAACATTCATATGTTAACTAATGAAATATTTATAGTTCTCATGTGTTACCACACCATTTTATTTGATTTTTCACTGGAGCACCCTTTATATCTGGATAACTGTTATGCTGATTTTTGGAGTGGCCTGTGCCTCAGAACCATAAAATCAGAGGGTTGCTTGAAAAATGCACTTTGGCCCATGAAGCAAGAATGGAGAATATGCAGAATGAGCTTCGTGAGAAAGCACTCTCTGATGCTAAGTGGAGGCAAATTCAGCAAGATATGAATCAATCAGTAAGTGCAAGAGTTAGGCTGTTAATAATTTTTGTATTTAGCTGGGTTTTCTTCTGTGCAATAGTTACAATGATGTTTTGTGTATAACTATCAGTCAGCTATGGATCAATATCTAGCTGGAGATCTTCTCCCAGCAGAAATGACTAGCGAGGAACTTGATGCTCTTCGGGGTAGATATATTCGCCAGTTAACTGCTGTGGTTATCCATCACATACCTGCTTTCTGGAAAGTTGCACTCTCAGTTTCTAGCGGGAAATTTGCGAAGGTACATAATCAAGTCTGCCATGTTAGGTTGCTTTAAGTTCATTGATACCAGCGTGTCTCCTCTGGGTAAGCTGAATCACAACAAGAAGTGGTCGTCACAACATTTTCTTAGAAGTATACATTGTGAATTTGTGATATATGCTTCATTAGCTATCACCGCAAAATTTCCTCAAGACTTATCATGATAAATGCATCATGCCTTTTTCACCATGGGCTCTACTTTATGTAATCTTTTTAAAAAAATCTTTGGTTTATATTTATTACTCCCTCCGTCCCATTTAAGATGTTACATTTGCTTTTTGGGGTGTCCCGTACAAGATGTTACATTTCTATTTTGGGGTCCTAAATACACTTACAACACATAAGGACTGTTTGTGCACATGGGGTGTTCAATACATTTACAACACAAAACACACATTTCTTAAATCTCGTGCCAAAAAGCAAATGTAACGTCTTAAATGGGACGGAGGGAGTATATTATTAAGAAATGGATACTTATGTGGTATCCAAGTAGACCACCCCTTGACTTGCGATCTGATATTGTATTTTGTTATCAAAGTATGAGTTAGTTATGCTATTTCAGTTTTGAATCAAAAGAATTTCTTCTTGCTGGTATATGCTTCATTTTTCAATGATATTATGTGATTTGTTTCCAGGTATATTCTATCTTATGTTCTTAGTCATTTCTTGTTGTAATATATGCATCTGCCTTTCTTCAGTCTTCCCAAGTGTCAGCTGATACAAGTACAAGTAGTTCTGTGAATAGAGCCGAGGATAAAGTGGGAGATTCTCTTGATGAAGTAGCTGGGATGATACGCTATACTCTATCTGCATACGAGTCTAAGGTAAGACCTCTTTGTATTATTTTAGATGTTAGAACTGTCAAGGGCTTTAAAGGAATTGCTTTAGAAGTAAAAGACGGCACAGAACTCCAAGGCTGGAAATCAGCAAAAGAGGTCTGTCTATATTGCGCTCTTTAATGGTTCTCCAAATTTCATCATTGAGAGTAAAGTTGCTGTACTTTTGATGACTACACTTCTTAGAATCCTCGTCTTAGATGACAATGTGTTTTAGTTTGTGCATTAAAATATATCTTCCCTTAAAATTTAAATTCTGATTGCTTAATTTCTTATGTGCTGTGTACAAACCCTTGTGCAGGTCCTTAGCACATTTCATGACCTTGAAGAGTCCAATATCCTCAGTCCTCACATGAGTAATGCCGTAAAGGAGGTTTCAAGGGCTGGCCAAGCTTTTGAAGCAAAAGAATCTGCCCCTCCAGTTGCTGGTATGATTTAGCCTGCAGGAAAATGAAATCATGTCCCTAGGGGCTCCATTTTATACCTAGGTTCTTATACTTGTGATATTGTTTTGAGTAGTTTTCCTTTGTTTGCAGTTGCAGCATTGAGGACACTTGAGTTTGAGATCTCAAAAATCTACATACTCAGACTTTGTTCTTGGATGCAGAGTTCAATAGAAGAGATATCAAAAGATGAATCTTGGGTTCCTGTGTCTATTTTAGAAAGAAACAAGTCACCTTATTCAATCTCATCATTGCCTCTGGCATTCCGGGCAATTATGATTTCAGCTATGGATCAAATCAATGAGTGAGCATCCAGATTCATTTTGATTTTTTGTTTCCACTGTTTGGGATAAAGTTTATCTCTCCAACCAAGTAAAAAAAGAAAATATAGAAACAGAAAAAGAAAAGGAAAAGGACAAAAAGAAGAGGGAAAAAAAAGAAGCCTTAGGTATGCCATCAGCATCAAGGTTGATACTTGATGCTTGCCAGTAAGAGCTGATGAGGAGGAGTCGGTGCAGAGCATTATATAAACTTTGAGTGTTTGATCATAATTTTTCATGTTCTATTCCAACATACCCATTTCTTCCCCCTTTTCTCTCACCCACGTTAGTCTTGCAGCTCCATTGTCTTATTACAACCACCTGATTTGTCACCACACTCCCATCACACATAGACCACCAGATACATTTACCTCCAAAATTATCTCGACCACTCTAACCATCAGTTTGCTCAAGAATTGCCTACAAAAATAATCAAACACTATTAAGTTTTTCCTATTCTTATTGTCAACTCTATCCAATTTGGAATGAGATTGATGCACCTGCAGTTAAAACTGGTAATCAGTAGGAAAAAGAAGGAGTGAGAAGAGTAGAATTGTTTGAGTTACTGCCATCTGAGAGTCATATCTTTGGGTTGAGGTGGCAAAACTAAATTAATTAACTGACAGAACACTTTATTCTACTTACAATCCATTTATGGAAGTTCTCTTGATGACAGAAACTAGGTCCATTGTCCTTTATTTCTATTTATTTCTTATTTTGATCTAGGGGCTGGTAGTGATTACTTAATCTAATACTATAGGTGCTTCAGAGTGGTGTCTTGTACCCTCCTTTTGTGTTCGTTGAAAAGTTGTTTTTATTTTAATTTTATTTTGACCTTCAGTTACCTGGAATAGGAGTTAGTTTCTTGTTATTGTCTAAATCAAAATCAAAGACGGCGGTTTGTATATTTCAGAGAAATACCTTGGAACTCATCTTGAATAAAAATGTGCCAAGATGAATGGGTCGAGGAAGTATTAAACTACTGAAGCGGATTAGAGTTGTATGTGAAATGCACATTCCTGAGAAATTTAGTTCCCTATTAGGTATCTGTTCATTGTTTGAATCTTGTTTTCAGGATGCTTCATTCTTTGCAAAGTGAATCAGCAAAATCTGAAGATGCTTTTGCTCAGCTTCAAGAGATTCAAGAGTCAGTCAGACTTGCCCTGTTGAACTGTTTGTTGGACTTTGCTGGTATGAATGATGATGGACTTTCTCCTGCTTCATTTTTTTAGATTTATTTTTCGTATTTGTCTTGAGTGATTTTTCATAACTGGAACCTGTCAATGTTTTATTCAAAATGATCGAGAAAACAATGAGGCTCTGGAATTAAATCACTTTTCTGTGGATGCAATAAACAGGTCACTTGGAGCACATTGGTTCTGAGCTTACACAGAATAGGTCAGACATTGGAAGCTTGAATTTCCAAAATGGATATTCCCATGAACCAGTGGAAACATCAGCTGATCCTCTTCCTGGAAGTATTACCGATCCACATCAAAAGTTGCTGATGGTCCTGAGCAATATTGGGTATTGCAAAGACGAACTTTCTCTGGAATTGTATGGAAAATACAAGAATATATGGCTACCAACCAGGTATATAATACAATTGTTTCGTATCTATGAGAAAGCAGTATCTCTGTCAGCTAAGTGGCAGCGAACCTTAAGCTATACAATTAACATTAAATTCTCTTTAATCTTTGCCTGAAAAGACTTGTTAAGATCAGAAACTATTGTGCTCCTTCTCCTTAGATTTTTGCTATGTTTTCTCCAATCTTTTATTTATATCCTCCGGGCATTTTACATGCTATAGTTTATTTTTATCTATTCAGCAGTAAAGTTGAGGATGATGGTGACATTCAAGAGCTGGTTATATCTTTTACTGGTCTTGAAGAGAAGGTCATTGAACAGTATACTCTAGCCAAGGTACGAGAAAACTTGTGTTGGCTTGACTCGGAAGAATGTTAGATTGTTATATTGTTAGACTCTTATAGTGCATGCTGATGTGTATAGCCATGTTATTTGGATACTCGTTGTGGGCTTTGCCTTATGATAATTCTAGTTAATGATTTTTCATATGTGGTTTCTTTCTTAACCTTTCCGCTTGGAGGAATCTGTGATAGGGTGTTGACAATGGCAAACAATTTTTTCACCTGAGGGTTTTGGATTGAGTCATAGCAAAATGTTCAATATAGAAATTAATTTTTATATCTGTTGTTTTAATTAAACGATTGAAGATGTTTACTTTTTGTATGTTTTCTTGCATGTAAGCAGTGTTCATCTTTATTAGGAAGTTTGCCACGTTAAGTGAAGCAGTAACTGAGTAACTCTCCTTGAGCATGTTTAAGTTGCTCAAAGTTGCAACTGATCACATTCATCTGAAGCTGCTCCTGAATTTGATCAACATAATATGTTGTATGCGAAGCACTTGGAACATTGATCAGTAAATGAACAGATTTCCTGATGTTGCCTTTATAGGAATTGATTTATTGATGCTAGTTGCACATGTGGGCGTTGGTTAAAATAATTTCAAACATATAAAGTAGCATCTCAAAGACCATTGTGATTGTGGATGTGAAACCCATCCTTTAGGAAGAAATCAAGGTTCTTTTCATATTGAAATTCAGTAGCTGAAACTAATCAATCGTAAGATAAATCATAAAAGTTCCCTTGTCATTTTTCTTTCTTTCATTCGCTTTTCTTTGGGTATTATTGTATTTCTAAATTGTCAACCTCCAGAAATATGGCTTGTTTGTGAAATTTTAGGGTATTTGAGTTAGCATTCTGGACAGTATATCTTTGTTCTTTAATTTAATTTATTTGTATTGTCTATTTCTTTAGTTGGCAGTTGTTGTGGAGACTTTAGATTTCATGCAACGTGACTAGTCTGTTAAAAAATTGACACCTTGGTATTCACTGTTGTTCGGGAAACATCTTTTCTAGTGTTAGAGTTTCTTGTGTGAATTTCAGTCTTGTTTAGTTTATTACCATCTTCTTTTCAGTGAATAAGATTGGTGTATGTATGGTGGTGAGAAATGTTGATATCTATAAGATTAGTATACTTCCCAGCCCAAACTTTGTGCTTCAAGGATGAAAATTACGTCTCTTTTTTTGTTTATATTGGTGTAAACCATTACCTGTTCAGCTACTTATTTCTGCTTCATTCACATTATCATTTTTGCACTTTTTTTACTAGACTCATTTGATTAGAGCAGCTGCAACAAATTACTTGGTAGATGCTGGAGTTCAGTGGGGAGCGGCACCTGCGGTCAAAGTGAGGATTCTGTATACTTTTCAATTTTTTCAGTTTGCTTACTTTAAGTTGAGTAATATGCAATTTCTAATGATACAAAACATTTGCAGGGAGTCAGAGATGCAGCTGTCGACCTACTTCATACTTTGGTAGCTGTACATGCAGAGGTACTTTTTTCTCAACTCAAGAAAATTTAGCTTCTCTTTATCATTTCTCTGTTATAGAAATCAGAACATCCTAGGAGATTTTTTTTTCCGAAGGTCTTATATCCTTAATAAAATTTATGCTTTCATTTTAAGTCTCGTGGAGATGTGGAAATTTCTCACTTCTTCTGTAGTTTTGCTTTATTTCAAGAACAGGATTTTCATTGTGCAGGTTTTTGCTGGCTCCAAGCCTTTGCTGGACAAGGTTCTTGGGATTCTTGTTGAAGGCCTGATAGATATACTGCTTGGTCTATTTAATGAATACAAAGATAGAGATCTCAGGGCACTGGATCCAAGTGGCTTTTGTCAGCTTATGCTTGAGGTAAGTCCAAAGATTTCTATTTTTAGTTCTATGCATTTTCTACTCATGTTACATCTTAGAGATTGAATACTGAAATATCATTAACATGCCATAAAAAGATGGGCGTGGTTAAAACTTGTTTTGCACAATTACATATCACTTGCTAAGTAACTTATGGCATGGAGGACACCTGTTCATGTGAAATTTTAAATTAAGTTTGATGAATGCAAAATTTTCTGCTTATTTCTACTTCTTTGATAATGACTTCTACGTGTTTTTTTTGCCTAATAATGTTGGTTTCTACAAGAACTAACCTTTTTCTTCCATCGTATTTCTTTCCTCTTAAATGATGCTTGTTTCCTTAACTGATTATTTTTCTTCATTTTCTACAGCTTGAATATTTTGAGACTATATTGAATCCGTATTTCACTCACGATGCAAGGGAATCTCTCAAGTCTTTACAAGGTGTCCTGTTAGAGAAAGCTATAGAAACAGTGACAGAGAGTGTGGAGACTCCAAATCATCAGCGCCGCGCCACTCGTGGAAGTGATGATGCAATGGCAGATGACAGACAATCAGGATCTTCTGCATCTCCTGATGACCTCATTGTAAGAAAAATACCTCGTTTTGAATCCTTTTCAGTTTATTCCTTTTTCCTTCTGTTCTTCGAAGCCACCTCTTTTGTTTGATTGTTGGAGCTTCTTCCCCTTCATGACAAACTATTACTTGCCCCTTTCACTACCATACAAATTATATTGGAAAAATACCATATATTGTTATGTCGTCTGACTCTTTTTTCAATATTGTCCCAATTTTTAATTTTTGGCAAATAGGTATGCAACAATTCATTATTTTTTCAAGAATGTCAGAAAGCTCAAATTCTGGAACCGGTTAATCATTGTGGCATGCCGAATCTGATGCGAAAATACACATGTAATATAGAAAACATGATTTCCGCTTCAGATCTGGCGTGCCACGTGGATTTCCCCATGCCCTGGATTCGGGCCTTTTGATATTAACGAAAAATAATGGGACATCTATTGCAATTCGCCAAAATCTAAACTGTGACATTATTGAAGAAAGGGTAGAACGTTGCGACAGAATGTGTCATTTTTTGAATCAAATTTCTGTTAACATAGAAGGCTCTAGTTGCTGACTTCAAAACTATTGCATATCTATTTTCTATGGTTAGTGTAGCTATCAGAACAAGTCGAAAACTGTGTCCTAAATCAAGCAGATTATTTCATTTTGCCAAATATTTTCCTGATGAGTTGCACATTTTTCACGTTTCAAAATTTTTGTATGCATAGGCTCTTGCCCAACAATACAGCTCGGAACTACTTCAAGCAGAGCTCGAAAGAACAAGGATCAACACCGCGTGCTTCGTGGAGACTCTTCCACTGGACTCTCTGCCGGAATCAGCGAAAGCAGCATATGCTTCTTTTAGAGGTTCGATGGATTCTCCCAGCAGAAGCTTCAGAAACTCGCAGTCCTTCGGTTCACCCAGTTACTCCAGGCAACGACGCAGATAATAAACTTGTAATTATATTTGTACCTTCTCATCGCAGTCGAGTTCTTGGTGTTAATTTTGTTTGTGGAAGAATTGTTGTATCTCTGTATTTGTAATTCATAGTATCACTTTTGCAAAAAAAGAAAAAAAGAAAAAAAAGTAATTGTTATCCGATTAGTATTCATAGGGATCGAGTTTTGTGGGATCGGTGCTGCTTCGGTTTTGTAATTTTTCAATATTGGTAATTCTTTTGAGTGAATTTGTCCCTGTTGTAAGCTTTTGCTCATGTTTGTTTAGATTTTAATTATTTAAAATTTCATCAAGAATAAAATTACTACATTCTTTTGGGGTATATAATAATTTTATTTCAAATCTATTATAGTCGTTTTAGGCAGAAGACCAATTAGATAGTATTCTTATCGGTTCACTTATAGAAATACAAAAACACAGAATAATATACTCCCTCCGTTTTACGCAATTTATTGTATTATTTTATATCTTGTATATATATTCAGCAAGTGAAACAGGTAGCATGAGACGGAGGGAGTAATATCACATACAAAAACATTTCGATTGAGAAAGAAAAAAAATTAATAAATAAAAAACATATCTTTCCACTGTTCAAAGCATATACTTTTATCAAATGCAATTGGTAATTGCAAATGTAATCCTAACCTGAAAATTAAGCCGAAGAAAATTGATAGAAAATCTTCTCCATTAAAATAAGCAGCCACTACTGCTTTCGTTAATGCATTTCTACCTCAACTTTGACATGGATAATATCTGAAACAATCATTCTTAACAGTGAATACACAACAAATCTAGAAGTTCATTCCAATTTCTTGAGGTTAAAAAACATAACAGGGTCAGGCAGGATTATGTATGAAAACCTTTTAGTTTTAGGCCTTGAAAATTTGTGGCAAATCTTCGATATCAGGTTGTTCTAAGTGGAGGTGAGACCAAAATTACGCCATCCCCTCTCACAAATAAGAATGGCACCGTACGCCTTGTGGTCTACAAGATAAGCAGCAACAGAAGTTAAGTCAATACCTGATAGATATTAGCACATTCATTGACTATCACATGCAGAATCTTAGTGCTCTCTCTACATGCCCTCTTGTGTACTCGAAAAAACTGAACTGAACATAGCCTGATAAAACTATCGACTTCATGCATCAAAACAGTCCTGTGAATCTAACTACCAATACTTTTGGCCCTGGTATATAGTTCTTGAAAAAATAAAACAAGAACAAAGTAGAGAGGATAGCAGTACCAGTTGTAATATACTATGGCAAAGTTTTGGCTAGCCCATTCTCACCATGAACATAAACTACTCCCTCCATCCCATATATAATGTCATGTTTCTTTTGGGCATGGGAATTAAAGAGAAGGCGTAAAATGTAAAAAAAGTGGCAGCGTCCACACTTTTTGAAGAGTTAACTTTTTCCAAAAATAGAAACAAGATAATATCTATGGGATAGTTCAATCAGGAAAATAGTACATTCTCTATGGGACGGAGGGAGTACTAGACAAGTCCAAGCTGGTAACAATTATTCTTTGTAATTTAGGTACAACCAGTATTTCTGAAAAGTTATATAATATCTGAATGCGCATAAAAAATGTAATTTTACTATAATCAACACAAAACTGTCATACAACAACTACAGAATCATATTTCTATTTGTAGGACAGAAAACATTCATGTGGGATAAGAAAGACAATGTGCTAATGGGAATCTAAGCCCTCTAAGTCAACAGACAAACAACATCCACAAGGCTGTAATTACATGCACGATACCATATCATAATTTAATAACATACCCTGACAATTTCCTCGTATGTTTCATCATCAATCTCTACTGTTGTAACAATCTCTTCAACATCACCCAGAATCATATTCAAATGCTGATCATAAGCCTGCAAAATTAACTTAACGATATAACTAAAGGATGAAAAAACTTTAAGAATAGCAGGAAATTTAAAATTCACAACTTTGCGACGTTCAAGAAAAAGGATTAATGAGCTTAGGGCATGACACCGAATTCATTAATCATAACCTATCCACGTATAAGAAAAAGAAGCAGACAAGCAGGAAAATTCTGTTAGTAACTATTCATCCTATTCATCAAGTCCCTTCAAAGCAGCACGACGAGGGCAAAGTTATCCTTTTTGAAATAACCAATACAAGAATTTTCAGACAAACACTTTTCTAAAATTTCAATGGCTATTAGAGGTACGAAAAACAACAAAAACATAGCAAACATAATCAAAACAACAGATGATTTTGGAGTAAGCAGAAGTCTTATCAATAGTCTAAACATAGGCTAGTCTGAGGGTCATGTTGAGAGCAAAATTAATAATTCAAGTAAGTGCAATCAAGAGTAGTTTCACTAATTGCCAGTTCAACTGAAATTCCTTTAAACTGCACAGCCAAAAACTATAAGAAAAACAATCAAAGTGACAGGTATTCCATAACGAAGAGACATGAACTAGAAATAAATCTACACGGATAGAAAATAAAGATAAAAAAAAGAAAAGAAAAAGAACAGTAAGATAACGCCCAGCAAATTATGAAACTCAAAGCATATGCACTTCGAATAATCAACAAAAAGTCAAAAACTTTCTGAAACCCTAACCCTCCAAAAACCACCCTCCAGTTCCACCAACTGCATACCTAATTTCGCTTAAATCCCAATCGTTCCTCATATATAACAGTGACACTGCTACTCAATTATCAATTACATCACAGTATTATAATTATAATTGCTAAGTGAAAAATCAAACCACACACACAAAACACAGCCAGAGACCAACACACACACAAATAACAGTAACAAAATCGTACGAGAGAGAGAGAGAGAGAGAGAGAGAGAGAGACATGGAGCCTGCCGCGGAGCTCGCGGTCGTGGCGGAGCTTGACGTAGATGCGCTCGTCAAGGCTGAGACGAATGAGGTCCAAAGGCTCCTTTACGGCGCTCTCCTCTTCGCTTCCCATTCTTTCTTCTTTCTCAGTTTTGCTTTCAATTGTTTCTGAAGGGAACTTTCTCAAATTTTACTGCAATTTTATTATTTTTAATTATTATTATTATTATTTCCATAAAACCCTCTCTTTATAAACATATTTACTGTATTTCTTTTCCAACAACAAACGCTTCTTCTTAAACTACGCTTTTACATTAACCTTCGCTGTAAACTAGACTCAAATATTAAAAGTTAAAAAATTATTCCTTTTGTCTCATTTATATAGAGTCATTTTTTTTGGTCCCATTTTTGATATAGAGCCATCACCTAATATAAATTTTTTTTTTCAAAATTATAATAAAAGCAAATAAAAAATAAAAAATTATAATTTTTCTTTTAATTTGAAAAAATTATGAATTTGAAAATTTGTATTCAAATTAAAATAAAAGCAAGAAAATAAAGTAGAAATGAATAGAAAATGATTGTAATCTCTACACACATTTGTAATATACTACTAATACCTTCATTCTTAGTTTCCGTGCTAGAAAAAAAAAGCTCTATATCAAGGGAGCACTCCCGTGAGCCTAGACTCACAGACGGTGAAGGCTGGGCGCCACATTGGACGCCACATATATATTGACACTTTCACAAAAAACACGTTAAAAAAAATTATTGTATAGCTTCAATTATGGGAATATGGTTTGTTTGCACGTAAGGGTGTCACATCAATAGTCGGAATTTCAAAGATTGTCACTTTCGTTCCTATATTGTCACTTTTATTCTTATAAATGACACTTTTATGAAAAATACGATAAAGGGCGGGAATATGGTTTGTTCGCTCATAAAGTGTCGCATCAATAGTCGTTGGAAAGTATCGCATCAATAGCCGTTGGAGAAATAAAATCCGATATCCAAGCCTTGATCCTTGATGCTCGTCTTCCAAATGAATGAATCTTCTCTCCAAAGTAGGTGGAAAATGGATAATGAATTGAGTGGGTGTAGAGATTAGTGTGTGAATATGGTGTTTGTGTGTGTAAAAAGAGGCCGGAGAGGAGATTAACCTAGAAAAATGAGCACAATTTCTATTTATATGTTGGTGTTGGTGAGGGACTAAGTAGCAAATAGGAAAAGTAAGAAATGGGGTTAATTAAGAATGAGATTTTTGGAAGTTTGCTGCGCAAAGGCTGGAAGGAACTCAACTATCATCATATCGAAATTAAATTCTGAATAGCTATTGTGCTCCTCGAGCATATTCATCTCATAACTTAGCTTCGTACCTTGGTGCTATCAATAACACTCGTTCCGGAAAATAAATAAATAAGTTGCTATAATTCTTTATTCTGGAATAATCATTCCGTAGCAATAATGTGCTAGTCAATAATTATAAAGGACAACTAGTAAAATAACCACTTTAAGTTAATAAAGGTAAAAACTAACTACTTGGATAAAAAAGATAAAAATTACCAATTTTGATAGTAAAGTACATTACTACCCTTAATAAAGTTAAATTCTATATTTTCTCCCAAATCTCACAAACACACACGACAACACACACGCATAAACAACATACAACTCACGCCACACACACAGCAGCACACACACAACAACACACACACATCAACACATATATACTATATACTCGCTCAACAAAAAAAAAAAAACCACACATATATACACTCACGCACACACAGCAACACACACAACAAACACATACAGTCACTCGACACTATTTATTATTATTATTATTATTTAACATTTATTCTTCAATTCAGGGTTCATCAATTCACGGAATCCGTTGAATACACGAAAAAAAATAGTGAATTATTTCTTTTTTGGCACTAATTTACGAATTCACGAATTGGATTCGTGATTTCAGGCTTTTTTTGAGTCAATTCACGAATTGAACCAAAAATTCGTGAATTTAGATAATTTTTATGAGCAATTCACGAACTAAACCAAAAATTCGTGAATTCAGACATTTTTTTTAGTAACTCACGAATTGAACCAAAAATTCATGAATTCCGTACAGTCGAGGGCATTATGGTAAGAGTGGCTATTTTTTTTTATCTTTTTTATCCGAGTGACTATTATTTATCTTTACTATCTCACAGTTGCTATTTTTGCCTATTTTCCCTAATTATAATATAGTTCATAAATAAATAATAAGCTAATCCGCCCTTTAATAATTAAATTATATCTCAAAATAAAAAATCGACAGAGTCGATTTTTCAGGACGGATTTTTACGGCTATTACACAAATGTACTTTGGAAGCATCTGAAATGACTTGTTTGCATCGCCGTACACCATTATTAGTGCATGATTTTTGACAGCCAAAGCAGTTTGGTATTTGATTTTGGCCCCAAATTTCCTCCGTTTCATCGATTGGATATACTCGGCTATAAAACAACACCTTTCGTCATCAAGTTTAGAACAAATTATGCACCTAAAACTTTAGAGCATATGGTTGGTTCAGAATGATATCTCAAATCTTTTTGGCATGTGTGCGGTGCCCATTCGATAATCTCCCATACCTTACTCAATACTTGTGCGCGACAAACAAAAGAACATTTCTCTTTCTTGCTTTTGCAAACAACGTGATATCGTTTCTTACAATAACGCGGCGTATCAAACGATACATGATTACCAAGATGATATAAGCCCAAGACAGTGACTAATTTCCCCTTGCTTGAAAATATGGCATGTTTACAAAGTGTATCATTGCCAATGCCTTCATTACCTAAAGTGTCTTTTGTTTTAGACTCTTTCATATGAAATGATGCACCGGGGATGATCCACTGCCCAACATACATCATTTCTACTACCTACAGATGTCATATTACGCCGAATGTTGCTGCAAGGTATATTGTCAAGGCTGTCTACATCATTTTCTACACGGTCTCCAGATACCATGAAGGGATCATGATCATCCTCCCTATCCAAATCCCTACATCAAAACCCCAATCCGAATTCCAATCCAAACCCCTATCAAAACCCCTATCCAAATTCGTATCCAAATTTCGATCCATATCCCGATCCAAATTCCAATCAAAATCCATATTCAAATTTGTATCCAAATTCCTATCCTAATCTTGATCCAAGATTGCTTTCCCCGAAGCATTAATCACTAGATTTGTGCCATTAGTCAGTCTTGCTGCTTGCTCATTTACAACCTCTAATATTCGTCATTTATCGGCACTAGATTAGGTGCTTCCAACTCACCCAAAACATAAACCTAGTTCAAAATCATCTGTAATCTTCATTCTAACGGTTTCACATGTCGCAAAATTCACCAATGCAACTACTTTATACACATACTTACTTTTGAGCTTCATTATGCGTAATTCAATCTTACTCAATAAATTTGTGTATCCTATAGGCCCAACAGATGGTATAGGAATCAACTCTCTTTCAAAGCCAATGTAACTGCTATCTTTTTCAGACCATTCTCCTCCATGGACAATCAATATCGAAGTAGGCCGCATCTGCAGCGCAAAGAAAAAGAATAAATTAAATAAAAAAAATATCATGCACATCGTAGTTGGAACAATTGGAACTATTTGGTATAATAGTTCCAATTATTCCATGCATGCATGGCCTGACAGTGTTGGAACTATTAGAACAAATAGTTCCAACACTGTTAGGCCATGCATGCATGAAACAATTGGAGCTATTATACGGTTTATACCAAATAGTTCCAACAGTCCAACAACTACATTTCTATTTCGACTCAAACTCAACTCAAATATACATCCTACCCATTTTAAATTAGCTATGCAAAACGCCAATTCAACAACAAAATGCTCAAATTCCAGACTCAAATTCAGCTGAACTAACCTACGAAATAATTAAATGAGGTGTTAAAAATCATTTACTAAAGGAAACCCTAAATTCGCGAAACATACCTTCAATTCGATCGTGCCGAAAACCAAAAACAGGAATCGTCGGTAAGCCACTGTAAGACGCCAAAATCCTGGGCCGATGTTGAGCTGAGAGACACAATGGAGAGAGTTTATCGTCGTCGAGATTCTTAGAAAGAGGAGAAGGAGGAAGAAAATGTAATAAAAAGCGGTGCTAAAAGCTAGGGTAAAAGTTGAAATAAATAAGGGCATTTTCGTCCAAAATAGCAAAAAGTGTGTATAATTTATAGAAACTATCTTAGTGGACACGATTTAATTTAACAAAGTCAAAATGGGTATTTCGACCCATTTCCACATCATTAGATTTCTAAATTAATCGAGTAATTTGTTTTGGTTTTAAATTCTAAAGCATTCAAGCAATGTTCTTTCGAAGTAAGAAAGAATTGAAGTAACTACTCTCTGTGTTCGGTGGGAAATAATTTATTGAAGTAATTATTTCCTTGAAGTTCTCCAATATTATTTTTTTACTAAATTACTTTTATCGTGATTATATACACCCTCTGCCCCCAATTAAGTGTCTATACCCACCAAATTGTAAATATTAAGAAAATATGTAATTTTATCATTCTTATGTTGGATATGCTGCTTGAAAGCATTCCGATTGCCCCACAGATTTGAATTGGTTATGATAATTATGCAACTAAATTATGCAGCGGAATCAAGTAAATCACCTTCAACTGTAGACGGAGTAATCTAAAGGTTTAGATTTCTAGGTTATGTCCCTATCCCCTGAATTCATAAACTTCGTGGACGTCTTCTTAATTAGCAATTTATATTTTCAAGTAGCTTAGGAAAACATTAGCTATATCACAGAAGAATACAAATAAAAATTTCCTTTGTCTAGAATTCAATTTATGATAAGAATAAATAAATAAATAATAAAATCAATAATAATTAAAAATTAATATATAAAAAAATTATCATTAATGAGAATAGCTAATACTCCTGTTAGTGTAATGAAATGTTAGTGTAATCAGAATGTCAGTTTCACATTTAAGGACAAACTAGTGTTGCGCCCGTGCGTTGCACGGATGATATGAATTGTAAAGAGTAATAGAATAAATAAATAAAAGTTGAAACTAAATATTTTTCTCTCACACCATTATTGAACAAAGATTTAATTCTCATGATTTTAGAAACCTAAAATAATCTGGTTCAAAAAAAAAAAAAAAAACCTAAAATAATTTTAGAGAATATAAATAAATATAATTTTAAATATTCATGTTATAGAAATGTAAGCCCCCTATAGACTATACTACATTTATATAGTGAAAATACTATTGCTACTAAAATATTTGAATTACTATACTTTTGGTATATTTTATTTAAATTCATAGTAGTTATCTAAATAATTAGTAATTACTATGTTGCTTAAATAATTTAATATTACATTTCTTTGAAAAAAAAATGATACATCAAAAAATTAAGCAATAAGTAATAATTACAGTAAATTTATCGATCAATAGCTTTAAATTTAACTTAGTATTATTTCACAAAGTTCAATCAATAATTTGTGACAATGTATACAATTAAATCCTCTATTGTCACAATTAAATTTTACACAAATTATCAATATAATTGAAAAAGTAAACAAATAACATATGAATATAACAAAAATAAAGAAATTTATAGAATAATCTAATCCAAAAATAGATATATTAGCAAATAATATAGTATATTTATAATTTATAATAGATTTGTTGCCAAATCCATTGGACAATTCAAAAATATTTGAAATAAATCATCTTTGAGAAACCATTGGACAATTGATTGATACTTTTGGAGGGAAAATGACATTAATGTAATTCTTATCAACTATTTAGCTTTTATATATTGTATAGATGTTCATAATACGATTAATAATAAAATATTCTGAAACCATAAAAAAATATAGCAATAACAAGGTTTGCAAAGTACAAAAAGAAAAAATCTATAGTAGTCATTTTTAATAGTAGCAATGTTAATACAAAATTATAATTTATAAAATAATGTAAATCCAAAATCTGTAGCTTATCCAAGATGATTCCAAAAATTTGAAGCTTATCCAATTCTGACTCACATCATTGAATTGAATGTGACATGAGTAAAAAAGAAAAGTTAAAAATTCAAAAGTTCCATATTACTCCTCAAATCGATTAAATCGGCCCATATTGGGTGCTAAATTTGGGCTTTGAGAGTGAGTAATTTTAGGTTAAATGGGCCTAGAATAGTGATCTTTGCATAAAAGTGCTTATCTTATATAATGGGCCTTCCCCTTTTACACGAGAAAAAGTTTACTACTGCAATAATTTCTTTTATTATTTCACTTTTGTTCAGATAATGGGGGTTGTGGGGTTGAGGAGTTTCACTTTACTTGAATTCATTTTTGTCTTTTATTGCTTCAATTAGTAATTAAATCCATAACATACATGTAGTTTATTTGGATCTTGTCACTTCGAAAAGATAAAAAGAAGTAGCCTATGACTAATTTATAATTGTACATCAAAATTAAGGGAAATTCTATCCACAGCCCCAATTTTACTCCTCACAGCCCCCTCTTTTTAAAATAAATAAAAAATAAATTTAATTTTACTAATTTACCCTCACAGCCTCCAAAAACCGCAAACTCGTACAACCTCCACACCGCAAATCTGTTTACAAAGCTTACGAAGAGGAACTCCTCGACGATGAGGAGGAAGAAGAAAAAGCCCCTGATTCGGTCAATGCCGATTTGGTCAACACCGAAGTCAACGGAGAGTCGCTGCAAATTTGTTTACGAAGCTTATGAAGAGGAACTCCTCAACTACAAGGAGGAAGAAGAAAAAGCCCCCAATTCGGTCAATGCCGAAGTCAACGGAGAGTCAGGCAAGAAGTGAGTTCCCCTTGGATGAGGGATGGCAGTGGATCCTGGACCCGGTCCAGATTCAGGAGTCCAGATCCATTTTATAGGATCTGGAGTACTGAAATTTTGGACCCGATGGATCCGGGCCGGATCCGGACTTCACTCTTTATTTCTGGATCTGGAATTTTATTTTTGAGATCCAGATCCGGTCCAGATCCGGCCCAAGGACCCGGATAATTTATTATCTATATCATTTTATAATATTCTATTAATAAATATCTATATCTACTTAGTTATTCTAATTAAATCTCAAACCCTAATAAATCTATTTTTAATTTGAAAGTTCGATGCCTAAAATATAGATATGTTTCATGTTGTTTTCAATATGTTTAAGTGAATGACACTTTTTATTGGCAAGTGAATTATTGGTGTGGAAAATTCTTGACAAGTAGTGTGTGAAAAATTATTTATTTTGGTGCAAATCAATTCATTTATGGTTGAATTTTTTATTTTTATTTTTTTTGTTCTTTTTCTAAGATATTTTTTAGGTGATAACTACGGATCTGGGTCTAGACCCGAGATATGTCAGATCCAATGGATCTGGATTTGGATTCGATTTTTTTAGACCCGATGGATCTGAGCCAGATTTGGATCTCGGGTTAAAATTTCGGATATGGATCTGGACCAACAAGATCCGGCCAGATCCGGCCCATTGCCATCCCTACCTTGGATCTTCCATTTCGGCGAGTTCGAAGGCAAGATCTCAAGCAACAACGAGCGGGTCAATTTTCTAGGTCGGGCTTGCAACCCGTCTCTTGCTTCTACCTCTGGCAACGTCTTCACCTTCACTTGCAGATAAAGATTGGATTTTGACGGAGCCCTCTTCGTTTTTGCCACCATTGCTGCTGCTGTAGAGGGTTAAAATGAGGTTGGAGAAGGTGAGGAGGAGGAAGAAAGAGAGTGTGTAAGCCGTTGTAATGTGGAAGACAGAAGCTTGAGGTGGCAAATTGTGAGTGGGAAGAGTGTACGATGAGTGACTTCAAAAGATTGATACTTTTATTCGTATAGATTAGCATTTTTCTGCATAAAGATTGACACTTTTAAAAATTGACACTTTTATTCATTAAATAATTAGGTTACAGAGTGACACTTTTATTTGTGTAAATTAACACTTTTCTGCATCATTATGAGACCGGCCTTACCCAAGTTTTTGCCTTAGAAGAACTACTAGGTGGCCGCCATGGAGAAAATAAAAAAGTGTGCATTTTCACTGTGTATTTGTGTGTGTGTGTGTGTGTATTTTTCGGGATATTAATTATAAATAAAAATGAAAACATCATAAACGAGTTCAGCTAAAGAAAATGCTTATAAAAATTACATAAAAATAATGATTCAAGGGGAGTTGCAGTAGAATGAAACCAAAGATCTAATTAAGCACGTAGGGGGCTGTGTGAGTGCTTTTTTTGGAGGTTGTGGGGGTAAATTAATAAAATCAATAAATTTTTTTATTTATTTTATAAAGAGGGAGCTGTGAGGAGTAAAATGGGGGCTGTGGATAGAATTACCCAAAATTAAATGGATACCACTAAATAAGTTCAACACTGAAAACTATGTAATTCCATCGATCCATATATAAAAATGGTGTTCTGAAAAAAATAATTATAATAAAATTTGGAAATGAAAAATGACTTCTAACTTCTAAGGATATTCTTGTTTAATTAAGTAAAATTAATTGTGTTGAACAAGAATGACATGTTGTGTAACTTAAGAATAAGTTGATGGTAGGGGTATAAATATATTCATGTTAATATGAAATTATTTTAAATAAAAAACCGAGACTATTTTCTTAGAACAATGGAAGTACAATATGTGATATCTTGCTATTATAAATAAATTTCAAAATCGACATTTTTCATTCACAAATTGAATTTTCAAGTTGAATCGAAAGTGGAGATTTCTTGAGGGAAAAATCACGCTCAAGTCGGTCAATAATTGATGTGAATATATAATAGTATATGAGAACATTAATTAAATGGCTTGTCAATGGTATAAATACATAACAATGAAAAGACTTTTGTGGCTTTTTGACATGACTTTCCCGGTTTTATCTTCTCCTCTCCTCCATTAATTATTGAAATTATTATCACCACATTAATCATTGCAGTCCTTCCTACTTCCCCAAGTTCATAATCCGTTTAATAATTTCATTTTAACCATAGAGAGGGGGACCAATTTTTCACATGCTACGTCTTATCTTAAGATTACATTGCTAAGACATTATCAAAAACAAAATCGTACTTAATTAAAATCAATAATTTATTAATTAATATATGAAAATATAGAACTTCATTCAAATATGGAACAAAACAAATAGATACTCCCTCGGTCTATTAGATAATGTTTGGTTTCTTTTTGGGCAATAATTTGATATTCTCTTGTGCCATAGATTAGAACACGGGAATTAAGAAGAATTTGTAAACTTTTTCCACTTAAAAATAATATGATACTACATACTTATTATTTATAACTGGGAAAAAGGTTACACCTTCTCCTTAATTTGATGCTCTTTCGAACCAAAATATTTTGGTTTGGGTTAGTTATAATTTAATAATTCCATTTTTTGTCAATTTTTTATTTATGACCTGAAATTATTTTATAAATGTTCGAAGCTTTAAATAGTTTTTTAAAAAATATCGTAATTTTTTATGGGTGCCTCAAATGTTGATTTGACTTGCCAACGAAATAAGGTAGAATTTTCTTTGTCATGCTAAAACAACGTCGATGAGCCAAGTCGGCGTTCTGGTAGCCGGAAAAACATAGGATATTTAAAAAAAAAAAATTTTAAATTAATTTAGGACATTTACAAAATATATTGAAGTTGGGTCATAAATTAAAATTATCGTATGGAGACGAGGCCGTTAACTATAATCAACCAATTCAGTTCTCTATGCTCTAACATCTTACTCTTTCTGTCTCGATTAAATGTCTAGATAATGTATTTATCAAGAAAGAGTAAAACGGCCAAAAAAATTGTGTTTTCAAATATAGAATTAAATTATATCTTGGTAGAAAAAAATTGAGACAAAAAGTGAAAGTTCAACACTTTTTAATACTACCCTCTGTCCTTAATTGGTTGATACTAATACTATATTTGGACTTTCACAATCTGTTGATCCTTTCCATTTTTGGACGTAGGTCTCGCAATAAAATCATTTTAACACTTTAAAATAATAGAATGTATTAAATGAGCCTACAACTTTAATACTTTAACACTTTAACATGATTAAAAATATTATATGGACTCACAATTTTAACACTTTAACACACATTACAATACATTAAACATTAGGAATGATATGCTACTCACCTCCCGTGAGCAATATTTGTGGGCAGCTATCGTCGTTTGCTCATTTTAGCAATATTTTATTTGATTTTTTTGATTGTTTTATATTCTAGTACCTTAGAAATTAATATTGAAATCATTAAACCTACAGAATGTATAAAAATTGACACTCGATTTGTTATTTTTTTCATCAAGCTTCAAAAAATAAATAATATGACAAATCGAGTGTCGATTTTTATACATTTTATAGGTTTAATAATTTCAATATTAATTTCTAAGGTACTAGAATCTAAAACAATCGAAAAAATCGAACAAAATAATGCTAAAGTGAGCAAACGACGATAGGTGCCCACAAAAAGTGTTCACGGGAGGTGAGTAGCATATATCACTCCTGCATTAAACATTATGTCCACAAAAAAGTTCAACAAATAGGGAATGAAGGTAGTATGATAATTGTACACACCAAAAAAATAGAAATAAAATCAAGCAGAGTCCGTCTTTTATTTTATTTTATTTTTTAACACATGAAGAAGAATCCTTAATTTAACACCATACTATTACTAATAAGTCAATTTTATACATATACTTCTTCCGTTCCATTTTTCTTGACGCATTTGAAACTATGTGAATATAAAATAATAGAAATATGTCAAGAAAAACAGGACGGAAGGAATGATGAATAATTCTTTCAACACTTCAAATTAGCACTAAGTATATTACTTTTCATCCATGTAATTTCAATAACTTTGAAATAACCTCAACACTCGTTTTATTAGAAGAGCCTTAGTATTTGTCGGGATTAAATTAAAAAAAAAAAAAAACTTCGTGATAATTGTTTCTCGGTTTCTCGTGATCTGTATTTTTTGTAAATACATACTGTATTTTGTTTAATTGAACACAAACATTTATATATTTCACACGTGAAACCCGAAAATGCTATCTACCTTTAAATTCAAACAAAATTAAAGATGCAATAATTACTCTGATAGCATATATGATTAATCAATAAAGAATGTACAAATCATATATTCTTATAACTAAATAATTAAAGTATTTACCATCATCCGTCACAAATCAATTCAACTTTCTTATCTAACTAAAATTTGACACCAATCTATGCATCTAGAGTTTGCTGTACATGTTGAATGAATGAGTTGGTTAAGATTTTTTTTTAATATTTTAATATTGAATTTCATCCCTAATCTAAAGAACTAGGCAAATTTATTATGTCAATTATGAGCACAACCTGTAACTCTTGTAAATATACAGTTGCATAATGTGGATTTTAATTATGGTTTTGTCTTTGGACTTCACATGTTCCCATGTTTTTGTATTAACTCCCTACTTAGAAATTTACTTATATTTATTTCATTTTTCAAGTTTCTTTATTACTACTTCCTTATTTAAATGTGAACCCCCCCCCCCCCCCCCCCGCTTTGAAATTTCCACCTAAATTGAGCAATTAAGACATTGCACATGATCGTGTATCTTGATAAACACACAATCTTGTGTACTAGTATTAATTAATATTAGGTATGGTAGAGCAATAGAGAAAATTAGATAAATCTTCTAAATCATGTATTGTCTCATAATTAGCTAGGGTATAAATGTTAATTGTCAATGATCACTGATATTTAGATACTCCCTCTGTCCTTGATTTACTGATCCTGTTGAATTTTTAGATAATTTTAAAACTTTGTGATGATGGATTTAAAATCGAATTTTTGAAGTTTAGTTTTTTTTACAAGGTACTACGAGTGTTGTAGTATCGTGTAAAAAAAACTAATCTCAAAAAATTCAATCTAAAATCCTTCATATAGAAACTCCAAAATCATCTAAAAGGTCAACATGTTAGTAAATCGAGGACATAGGGAGTACTTGAATTACCTAAAGAAAGAATTTGACTTAGTACAAGTTAATATTTTCTAAGTTCAAATCCAACAAATTTATATTTCTAAGTTATTGTATTTTGTCTGCACCAATAAATATCCAATCGGGATAGGGTGGTAAATCGGATTCTGGTAACCGGGATTCCCGATACTGAACTAGTACCGTATCGGGAACCAGGTACCAAATACCGGTTTAACCGAATATCCAATACCGGCATCTAGTGGTAATTTGGGTACCCAGTAAACCGGTACCAAACCGCTACTGTACCGGGTACTGGATAAATTATATAATATATTATTTTATATCTTTTTTATTCAATTATATTATCATATAATTTCATTATTATGTAATTTTAACAAATAAAAATTTCAAAAGCCCTAAAATATTGTGCTAACTTGACTCAATAAAAATTTGTTTTAGAAATAAATAAAAATAATTATTTTTTTGATTTTTTTTTAAGAAGCTGGTACCTTAACCGGTTCTATTGGTTAACCGGTACCGAACTAAGAACCAATTAACTTAATCGGTACCGCTACCCTAAAAATGAGTTTTTCCGGTAACCAGTATACCGGTTCCCAGTACCGGACCGTTTACCACCCCTAAATCGGGATATTTAAAAAGGAAATAAAAGAAAAAGACAACCCCAATCCCAATGAGTTGAGAGAAGGTACTTAAATTTGTGGGTGTGAAACAAAAAAAAAATGAAAATAAAATGAGGATTTGTCATTGCATATATAATTATATATACATTCAATTGTCAATATCAGGTGTACTTACATAAGTACAAGTTATCCGATCTGTACTTGCCATGTTGATAATTTATCGAAATTTTAATTCAACTTCAATTACGTCGGATATCACATTATTTATTCAAGTCTGCAACATGTTTTCATAATACTAAAACTCTAGTTATTTACTCGAGCAATGTATTGATTACAAAATAAAAATAAAAAAAATAAAAAAAATAAAAAAATTATTAGTTCCCTTTTTTTCCTTTTCTGTAAGTAGTAAGTATAGATATAATATCATTATGTTGGTGATGAGAAATATAGTATAAATTGCAGGCCAATTACAATTTTTTTTCCTGCTCCTCTACCTATCATGGACATATTTAATATGCCCACAACTAAGGTGATAATATTATATTTAAAAAAAATTATAATTAATATACTTTATTAAAATAAACTGTACCATAAAAAAACTAAACCCTACTAAAAGAAAGGTGAACCCCAAAAAGGAAAAATCATTTACGTGACATTGTCACGTCAGCCATTGACACATTAAGTGTGTCTACGTTGGGCATGGGAGCATTTCTATTTTTTTTTCATATATATTACTCCACTATGGACCAACTATGTCAATATTTATCAGAGTAACGTTTCAATGTCTACTTTAAACACATTTAATGTGCACACTACTACGTGACAATGATACAAATAAAGAAGCTATATATCCTAAAAGTTAAATTCCAAAAAAAAAAGGACTAAACTTTAATTAAAAAAAATATTTAAACCTCCATTAAAAAAGATATTAACGTAATACTAATACATGGAGTGATACTTACTGTACCCTTGATGTGAGAAAAATTAAATTGAACTCTTCATATACTCCCTCATCCACGAAATATACACACTTATTATTTTATTCGTCTGTTTATAATTTATGTGCCTAATTATTTTTGGACATGAACCTCATATCCATTATTCATTTCTCACCTCAAAAGTCAATCAAAATACAATTTAATACTCCACATAAATTGGACTTAAAATATCACTTTATTCACACACTTGATGGATAGATGAAGTATTATTTTTATGACATGACATGCCCATGAAGTCCACATCATTTCGGTAGTAATTCAATATATGCATAAATACACATAAATATCTGTCATCTCATCTGTGTAAATATATGGGGCTGTGGACACTGGATTGGGTAGAATCACTCATTAATTCCACCTTTATTTTAATGGAATTATAAATTGCAAATTATTTTTCATATATAAATTTCTATAGAATATTTTTATTATGCATGTTATCATTTCCTTTTACTATATGTAAACAATAACATTAATTACTTATACCTTTTTACGATAACAATTATGAAATACAAGATGAAATATTGATCATAGGGAAGTCTGCAAATACTTTTTCCATATATTACGATCATCAATTTATGATATATAATCATAAAATATAAATCATAGGGACTGAAAAGACATATATATATATATAGGGTTTGTTTCATGTAAAAACTAATTCTAAGATAAAACCTAAAAACTTATATAGTCCATTGATTAAGTATAAATAAACGGCTAAGATCTGTACATGTGAAGGAAAGATGGATAATATAATTAATTTTATATCAATTCTTGACATGAATAAGAGTAATTATGAGACTTTACAATATGCAAAGATATTATACCAAAATAACATCCGTTAATCTGGGAGCTCAACATCCTATTAATGAAACGTTCTTGTCTTTTTTTTTCTTCTATATTTTTATTTTATAATGCATTCCTTATATGATATTTATGCATTTTCGAAAGAGGAAATACCCTAGTTTACCTAAGATCACATAAGGAAATCAATATATATGACAAGTTTAAGATTGGACAAATACTACCCACATTTTCAAATTTGTTCTCAAATTACCTTATTTCTTCTCTCTCCTACTCATACCATATCTCATTCTCTCCATAACATTCACGCATCTCCCCAATTTTTTCTCTCACTATCTTGCTCTCTCTCTCTCTCTAGAGTTCCATGGCGATGGAATCCAAGCGGCTGGGTTGTGGTGGTTGATAGCGAAGGCGAGAAGAAGCTCGTCTCCGGCGTGGCGGGAAAACGTCGGCGTTCGTCTCCTGCGAGTGGAGGTGGACGTGCATTTCAGAAATGGAGCTTTGATGGGATTCCAGAAAGTGATACGCCATTGATGGAGCTTCCTCGATGAGATTCGGACGGAGCTTCCTTGAGAGAGAGTCCAAGCTCAGTTGACCCATGTCGAGGAAGAAGCTAAGCTCCTTCAGCAATTCCATGGAGTATTTTTTTATTTTTTTTTTGGGTGAGTGCCGACTTTGGGTGAGTGCCGATTTCTAGGTTTTGGCCTTTAATTATTAGTTGTATACAATTCATTGTGTCCCCCTTTTGCTAATTCTTATTCATTGAATTGGAATTGTTTGTTTCTTTATTCTTGATTTGTTGTTTTGGATTTTCAATTCTTCTTTCCTTTTTTTCTTGGAATATAATTATTGGTGATTATAAGTTTATTGTTATAGAGTTTTGTTTCACTTGTTGGCTTTCTATTTAATTTTCATTTTTTAAAATTCATTTGGTATGCATTAGGTGGAAAATGAGGCAATAATAAATGATGAATTTAGAATGTAAAATAATTGGCAAGAGAATTTATTTGTTGTTTTGTTACGAATTTAGAATGTGAAACAATTGGTAAGAAATTGAATTTATTATGTTGAAATCGAATTAATTTAAGAAATTGTCACATTTCTTGTCTTCTGCGGGCAAGTAACTAACGATTTATTACCATCATTAGGTAATAAATGATATAATTTCTTGGCTCATCTTTTCGGCAATTAATGGTAGTTATATTACCCAATTTCTTGCCTCGTCTTTTCAAGATTTCATCGATATCTTACCAACTATGTAACACATGATGGTATGAATGTCTTAATTAATTACCTTCCTTGTATTGTCTTTCACAAGAATGTCACATGACCTTATGTTCTTGCATTCTTTGGGTTATTCTTTATTACATATCATTTATTTTGATAAGAACTCATTATAAGTTGACTGAAATGTGGCTTTTAAATAATTTTTCAATTAATCTAAGAAATCGATCACCTAATTTATTGCCTTCCGTGGGCAAGTAACTAACGATTTATTACCATCAGTAGGGAAGAAATGGTGTAATTTGTTTGTTTCGTCTTTACCGCAGTTAATGGTAGTTATATTACCCCATTCTTGTTTTATCAAGGCAAGAAGTTAACTATATCTTGCCATCAATAAGTAAGAGTTTCATAATTTTATAATTTGGCAAGACGTTATTGACATCTTGCCAATTAGCTTATCATGAATGACAAGATTTCATCAATATCTTACCAATTATTCAAAACCTGATGGTTTCATTCTCACTTACAATAAATTTGAAACCTACATTTAAAAAAAAAAATTCAAAATAAAACCGAAATAAGGAAATGAAAAAAGAGAAAAAACAAAAACTGAAAAAAAATATACATAGTACAAAAAATAAAAAAAGAACAAATAAGAAAGAAGCTAGCAAAAATAAATGAAAAAGAAGAAATAATAGAAAAAATAAGAATAAATAGTGTGTGTGAGAGAGAGAGAAGTAGGGGGGGGGGGGGGAGGGGGGTCACGTGGTGTGTAAGGGCGAGTGGAGGAGAGAGGAGGAAAAGTAAGGGTAAAATGAGAAAAAAATTGAAAATATGAGTAAAATTTATACTCCCTCCGTTTTTTTTGAAGTGGCCTACTTATATTCAATATGTGAGGTATAAAATATACAAGTATGCCACTTTAAAAAAACAGAGGGAGTACAAAATTAAAAGTGTCTTAAAATTTGATTGGGGGGGGGGGGGTCACGTGGTGTGTAAGGGCGAGTGGAGGAGAGCGGAGGGAAAA